>CAJQZJ010032684.1:1143993-1189689 GCA_907164525.1 Lophiomys imhausi
AACGTGCTATTTCTTGTAAATCTCTCACAGCCTGGGTTTTTTCTTGTTGTTGTTTTTTGTTTTCTCAAGCATTATTCTTCAGTAAGTCACAGGCTCTTTGGGGACATGCTGAGAAAAGGTGGTGCTTGTGTTTTGTTAGGAATGCGTAGTGTAGTTCAGTTTCCAAGAGTTAGATGCAGAGTGTGTGACTCCATGATGCACCCCTCCCAAACACCTCCCAGCTCCAGCCTTCCTCCTTCCTTCACATCTTCTCTAGTCTTGCCTGGAAGCATTCTTTGCTTTCGTCTCATGATAGCCTATGTGCCCATAAGCAAGGGTGGGTACGGCTTGCACCTTCTTCCTTGTAGCCACCTGGTGCTATTGTAGGTCATTACTCTCTGCTTTTCTGCTGACAACTGAAGTCTGTGCTGTCCAGCTCAGTCCCTCCACTCCATTCTAGTCATGTCCTCCCCACTCATCACAGACTTTAAAGCTCAACTCTCATCTTCCTTATGAAGTTCTGCCTGTCTCACTCCACCTTAGCATCCTCCTCAGCTACCCACTGAATTCTCTGCCCACTCAGTTCTATGGCCTCCTCATCTCCAGTGAGCCTTTCCTCCCTGTCAGTTGCCGGTTCACAGCCACATCCTAGACCACATCTGGAAAATAAGAACTTGATGATACCTCACAACCTGAGTAGAAAGTCCTGCATTCGTATGTGCCTCAGGTCCCTGACCTACCTCCCGTCAGCTGTCTCAGGTCTCTCCATCTTTGCCTATGGCGTTGTAGACCCCATCACTGCAGCACTGTCTTACTTCCTGAGTCCACTCTCCTCCATTTGCCGCTGTCTGACTCCTGGCTTACCACACCAATGAAGCTGTCCTCTCCATGAGACCAAGCGAATATCTTGTTGCTATCACTCCTTCTACAGATTTCTACTTTGAATCACTCTTCTAAAAAATTTTACAGCTCTGCTCTTTTCTTAGAGAGTCATTTTTAAGTCTCTGACTTGGAAAATAAGGTTTCTATTAAAAATAATTTTAAGTTTGTTATTTTATAAACTGGATGGTATATATCGTAAGTTTTTCTACCTTGTCAGTTTTATTATTAAAATTTGCCTTTCTAAAAATAAGTAAATGGGGTTATTTGTCACTATTTAGACTAATTTTCAATGATATAAGCAAGCTGGGTGTGGTGGTGCATTCCTTTAATCTCAGCACTCAGGGGGCAGAGGCAGGTGAATCTCTGCGAGTTCAAGGCCAGCCTGGTCTACAAAGTGAGTCCAGGATAATTAGGGATACACAGAGAAACATGTCTTGAAAAAAAAGTCAACGATATAAGCAAACACAGAAAATGTTATATGCATATCTGTATAATTCTGTGGTAACATATTAAAACCAATATTCTTGTTTTACAGTTGAAGCTCTGTATCAAACTACATACCCAGAATATCTCCAGTACATCTATTTGGTGGCACCAATATCTCTTATGATGTTAAACCCTATAGGGTTTATCTTCTGTGAAATCCAGAAGTCGAAAGACACTCAAAATGCTTCTCAAAATAAAGCAAAAATTGTGGGTCTTGGATTTCTACGTGTGTTACAGAACCCGATCGTATTTATGGTCTTCGTTGGCATTGCCTTCAATTTTATTCTTGATAAAAAAATCCCTGTATATATGGAAAATTTCCTGGATGGACTTGCGAATTCCTTCTCTGGATCAGCCCTGTTTTATCTTGGCCTGACAATGGTAGGGAAGCTCAAGCGACTGAAGAAGTCAGGATTTGTGGTACTTGTTCTTCTCATCACAGCTAAACTGTAAGTTTTGCTCATTTAACTTGGAAATTTTAGTTTGAAGAAGAAAAGCCTGTTTAACCAATTCATTAGATTGTATTGCACCTATTTTTTTTTTCATTTAAACATTAATCCTTATTTATATAGTAGTTGTGATTTAAAGGAAAATGAACTATTTGGGTATTGTAAAAAATTATTTTCTTACTATGACATGTAAGTTATTTTTCTCTACTTTACTGTCATAAAATAAAGATTACTGGTTTTTTTCTTCAGGCTTTTTTGTTTCCATTCTGCTTTTGTGTAAAGTTTACATAATATTTTCAGTTTCTCAGTAAAATCATACTTAGTTAATTATTTTTTATGCTTCTGGGCATCAAACCCAGGACCTTCTACATGCTAGGTAACTGTTCTACTACTGAACTATACTGCATCCCCAGATCATATTTTTAAAATAAATTTTGCAAAATTTCTACATCCATAAAAAATCATAAAGTAAAGAATCTTATTGTTTAAGAGTAATAATTTTAATATACACTGTTTTTTAAAAGAATTTTGGAAACTATTCAGTGACTGTGAGTTTGGTTAAATGGTCTAAATATAGGTGAGCCAATATAAACATTTTTAGACATTTTCATTATTGGAACAACATTATAGTGGAAATAATTTTTAGTTCATAGTTCCTCAGTTTATTGGCTTATTACTCATGGAGTTGACATAATGTACTACAATATTACCTAAAGTACTTAGGGTATCCTTAAATATGGAATTCAATTCTTATATAAGAGCTAATTTCCTGGGACCAGGACAATGTTATACATTTATATTTCAAAAATAAATAAAAACAAATATTTCTGAACAATATTTTTGGTGGTAATATGTTCTTCAGAATGAATGAATTAGTATTTCCACTGTAATATTGTTTCAATAATGATACTATAATTTCAATGTTAATTTTTCAAGGTCTTTAATTCTTATTATATATTTGATTCTTTTTAAAATTAAAAAAATACATGACTGGAAAGATGTCTCAGCATTGACTTTCTTTCAGACAACCGGGATTTGAGTCCCAGGGCAGCTAACAGCCATCTGTAACTCCAGATCCAGGGCCATCCACCTCCCTCATGTAGCCTCTGTGGGCACTGCATGCATATACCATACAGAAATACAAGCAGGCAACACACTCACATATACATACATACGTACGTACGTACGTACATACACACATACATACATTTATAAAAAGGAATTACAGTGTCTTAGCTGAATGAACTATCTATTACAACAAACATCGAGAGGTAATTCAGGACTGGGGAAGTGGGTCACTCTGTGAAGTACTTGTTACACAAGGATGAGGACATGAATTTGGATAGCAGGCATGTAAAAAGCCAGACACAGCGGCACATGTCTATAATTCCAGCAATGGGAGGGTGGAGATTCCCTGGGGCTTCCTGGACAGGCGGCCCAGCCAGAGTGGTGAAATGCAGGTTCAGTGAGTGAGCTTGCCTCAAAAAATAAGGGAGACAGCAAGTGAGGAAAATACCCAGTGTGAACCTGTGGCTTCCACAGCCACACCTGTGCACACACTCATAACCCGTGTACCTCTCTAGTCCCTGCTGTGACAATGTATCAGCTTGCTCTTTCTGAAAACAAACCCGTAAGCTTAGCGACCATGCGATGTTCTTCCTACACAGAGCTGAAGACTCCAATAATAGACTCCTCACCAGAGCTGCCTTCCCTTTGTTTTCTGCTCCAGGCAGTTGTTTCAGTTCCCTTTACTAAATCTTTCCTTTTATTTACAAATATCAAGAACCAGTTATTAAGATGCCAGCTTTCCACTGCTGCTTAGAATCTTACTGGGCTCCATTATCATTAACTGAACCATCTGAGCACTTAGTCACAAAGTTCACCTTTTTTTCCAAAAAGTTTAGAAATATTATTAAAAGAAGCTACTAAGCTTTTCAACCTCTTTTTTTCATTTAGTATTTCAATTAATCAGTGGAGGAAGTAAGAAAACAGCTATAATTATAGTGCTTACCCTTTTTTGTGCAAAAGAAATTTGTAAACGTTTGTTTTCTCACCGGATGTGGTGGCGCACGCCTTTAATCCCAGCACTCGGGAGGCAGAGGCAGGTGGATCTCTGTGGCCAGCCTGGTCTGCAAAGTGAGTCCAGGACAGTCAAGGATACACAGAGAAACCCTGTCTCTAAAAACCTAAAAAAGATAAAATAAAATAAAAAGCTTGTTTTCTCGTTTATATTCCCTAATGTTTGAAATATTCCAGGACATTGTTCTTGCAATGGCTCCTAGTGAATTCATGACTTTCAATAAAATGTCTGGCAGCAATAAAATATATGCATGGAAACACATATGCCTTCTGGGCAGAACAGTAATAATATAATTCCAAATTCACCATTGTAATTCAAACAGGGACAGGCAGGCGTTGGTGTTAAGTACATTCTGCATCTCTTTCTCCAGCTTGGTGCTCCCCCTTCTATGCAGAGAGATGGTGGAACTCCTGGACAAGGGTGGCAGTGTAGTGAACCATACAAGTTTGTCAAATTATGCATTTCTCTATGGTGTCTTCCCTGTAGCCCCAGGCGTGGCTATCTTTGCAACACAGTTCAACATGGAAGTAGAGATTGTATGTATGCACTGATTTTCTCTAAGTTGGGTGGTTTCTGTGGTGAAGAGAAAAATGAAGTTGCAAAATGCAGAAAGCAACATTCTTTTAATGAGAATTTGAGATTTCTAAGCTGTCTCATTGTAAATAAGGTGTTCTGTACCATTACATAACTGTAGTTATTTAATACAGGAAGTTGTTTATCTACACTTTTTTTTTTTTTTTTTACTTTTTAAAATCCGTGCTCTTTTATTAGTCTTTATTTTGTTTTGGTTCAAGTACTTTGCATCTATGGTTATGTTTAAGCTTTAAGGTTATTTGAAGAAGCCGGGCAGTGGTGGCGCACGCCTTTAATCCCAGCACTTGGGAGGCAGAGGCAGGCGGATCTTTGCGAGTTCGAGGCCAGCCTGGTCTACAAAGTGAGTCCAGGACAGCCAGGGCTACACAGAGAAACCCTGCTCAAAAAACCCCCCCCAAAAAAAAAGGTTATTTGAAGAGGGGTAACTTTTGAAAATTTGAGGGGAAAATCTGTTTCATTCATTATCATTCAATGACCACAAGAAAATACCCCACTATTAACTGAGAAAATTGGTAAATTAAAGGTGTCTATGTATATTGTACATGCAATACACAGTGTTAAGGGGTTCTGAAAATAATACAAAGGACAGTTCTATTAATTAGTCTATATCATGTTTGGTAATTATTTTCTGTTAATTGATACCCCCCGTAGTTTATGGAGTAGTATGGGAGAAAACTGTTCATAGATTTAATTAGACCGTTGAAAGGGTGTTTTTCTAGAACCTAGAAGATAATCATCAACAACAGAATTTGTACTATCTTTATTTGTAAATATTGAACCTAGATTAGAAAGAGAAGCCAATGGATCATTCTCTTCTAAAGGAGAAACATGGCATCAGATAATATGCTGGACTCTGCAATGTCCTTACTGGTTTTCATTTCTAGTTTAATGCATTAGTGTATTATGGGTATGTAAGTTGTTAAGCAATTGTTTAAGTCAGATTGTGACTCCTTCATCTGATCTCATTTTTGCAGATAACCTCAGGAATGGTGATAAGTACATTTGTGTCTGCTCCAATCATGTATGTTTCTGCCTGGCTATTGACCTTTCCCACCATGGATACTAAGCCATTGGCATATGCCATTCAGAATGTTAGTTTTGATATAAGTATTATTAGCCTGGTCTCCTTGGTAAGTATGTTTCAGTGCCAAATTGAATGGAAATCACAAAATAAGTTTGACAATAAATACTAATAGAAATTTTTTTTTAACAAAACAGAGAACTAAAGCCTATCTGAAAAAAAAAAGTAATATCAACTTGCTAATTAACTTGCTTTCCAACCAGGTGTTTTGAGTTGTAGAGTAGGCAAGGTATGTGACTTAGTCAAACTTGGATTTGATTCCTTGTCCTATTGCAAGTTACCTATGTGTCTCTTTGGAGTCACTTTACCTCTCTTAAGCTTCGTCTTCTTAGCTATAAAGATAATCATTTCACCTAGTTCTACAGATTAAGACTTGAGATCATGAGATAAGCATTCCGTGAATAATGATCACCATGTAAACACTAGGTGTTCTAGAGTCATAGGATCAGCAAAAGTCTTTGGGATCAAGATTAACCATTTGTTTAAATGAAACTTCAGATAACTTTTCTTTTTTAATAAATAAATTCATTTATTTGTTGCTTCAGGTTACATCTCCATCATAGTGTCCTCTTTCCCCCCTTCCTAGCCCCACCCTCCCACTCTCTACCCCCCTAACCCTTCCATCCCACTCCTCTGGAGTGGAGTGTCCCTACATAACAGTCCCTCGCCCCAGTTCAGAAGTCATATGAGGGCCAAGAGCCTCCTCATACACTGGGGGTCTACAAGGCAGTACCACCAGTGAGAAGTGTCTCATTGCCAGGGAGAGAAAACTAAAAAACAAACAAACAAACAAAAAGTCTATGTCCATGTTCCCTTTGGTGCATTGGTTGTAGTATAGATATCCTGTACTATATGGCTAAAATCCTACTATAAGTGAATAGATGCCATGTGCATCCTTCTGAGTCTGGGTTAGCTCACTCAGGATGAGCTTCTCTAGTTCCATCCATTTGGCTGCAAATTGCATAATTTCATTGTTTCTGATAGCTGAGTAATATTCCATTGTGTAGATGTACCAAAGTTTTTTAATCCATTCTTCAGTTGAGGGACATCTGGGTTGTTTCCAGTTTCTAGCTATTACAAATAAGGCTGCTATGAACATAGATGAGGAAACTTCCTTATGATTCCGTGAAGAGGCATTTGGGTGTATACCCAGAAGTGGTATGGCTGGGTCCTGAGGCAAAGCTATTCCAAGTTTTCTAAGATCTCGCCAGACTGACCTCCTTAGTGGTTGCACAAGCCTGCACTCCCACCAGCAATGGGGGAGGGTTCCCCTTTCTCCACACCCTCGCCAGCATGTGCTGTCATTTGAGCTTTTGATCTTAGCCATTCTGACAGGTATGAGATGGAATCTCAGAGTCGTCTTGAGTTGCATTTCTCTGATGATTAAGGATGTTGAGCATTTCTTCAAGTGTCTCTCAGCCATTAGGGATTCCTCCTTTGTGAATTCTCTATTCAGCTCTTTTCCCCATTTTTTGATTGGATTATTTGGTTTCTTGGCATTTAATTTCTTGAGTTCTTTGTAGATTTTGGATATTAGCCCTCTGTCAGATGTGGGGTTAAACTTGGTCCTTCTAGCTCAAATATATAAGCTTTTAACAACCAGAGTATGCACATGGCTCAGATTGCCTGCCAAATTCAGTCAGAACTCTAGATTGGGAAAAGACAATGTTCATTCTCAAAAGGAAAGGGTATGAGAATGAACACATGTACTAACAATAAATAAATGTATGATTAATGAGATTTTTAGGAAATCCCATATTCATCACATATTCTTAAAAATCTATGTTCCTTGATAAGAAGGTAGTTTGGGGAGAGAGAAGGTATCAACTTCTATTGGCAATTAGGGGAAAGAAGAAAATTAATCAGCATACTTTCCTGGGTACTGTGAAGATAGAAAAGAAACTCAATCCCCGGGGTTGGGTTGTAGCTTAGCTGTAGAACATGTGCTTAGCATACCTTAGGCCCTAGGTTCTAGGTACTAGCCAGAAAAGAAAGGAGGAGGAGGAAGAAGAACACAATTCTTTTAAATACTAGGAATACAAGATTAATCTTGGTGTAGGAGGTTTGTGTTGTTTGAAATAAGACCACCTGGAATTAGACTCCTCACTAGTGTCATAGAAATCAAAAAGGAAAAATTTAGGCAAGTTCTTTCCTAAAATTGACTGTGATCTTGTGTCCTACCCCAGGCACTGAAGGTTGGCATACTTAGAATATGGTCCTAGTCAAGCCATTAGTTCTTAACGAACTAATTTGTTAATAATGTCTTTTATTTCACTTTGGATACAGTAATTTATATTAATAATCTTCAACTTTAACAAAACCTTAAAATTTCTTCTATAATGAGGATGAAGAGGATTCTCTAAAAATACTAATCATGGGGACCAGGCATAGTGGCCCACACCTGGGAGGTTGAGACAGGAGGCTCTGGAGTTTAAGGCAAGCCTGAGCTACACAGTGAGATCCTGCCTCAAAAGAGCTAAGGACTGGGGTGTAGCTCAGTGTAGAATGCTTGCCTATCATATATGAGGCCCTGAGTTCAATCCCGTACCACAATAAAAAAGATTTCCAATGTGCTATTTAATGAGTAATTCTAAAGATTGAGAAGCATAAATAACTTGAACATTTTGTCTTCAAGATCTGGTCTCTGGGTATTCTGCTCTTGAGTAAGAAATACAAGCAGCTTCCTCATATGCTGACAACTAATTTACTCATTGCTCAGGTTAGTATATCATAGTGTACAGCACTGCTTTCCCCGGGATTATTGCTCTGTCTGAGAGAAAATTACTTTGTTAGATTCTTTTTTAGTTACAAAGTCAAAATTATTAGCAGATATGACCAATTACAATTTGTTACAATTAATCAATGCTTATATATTAAATGTTTCATTATGTCTTAAACTTTGAGATTAATAATGGCAATCAATGATGATTTTGTATTTTTTAAATATAAACAATTGAATCATTAAGAATTGAGCTTTTACCTGGGTTTGGTGACTCACATTTATAAGTCTGAGCATTAGGCTGAAACAGGAGGATTGTCATAAGTTTGAAGTCTGTGCTACAGAATAAGACTGTCTCGAAGATTAAAAGAATAACAAAAAAGAGAGCTTATGTAACCTTACTTTCCAATTAGGTCTTTGCATGTGGTCATAGCAGAAAGAAGTTTAACATTTTCCATGTAAATCATTACTATATAAGGCTAGAATTTAGAACATGGTCTTTATTTTCATGTAATATCTGCATTGGTGAAGGTTCTCTGGAAAAGAAGTTTTTAATCATAAAGTTTAAAATTTTAGTAAAATCAATATGTAACAGTTGATGATTAACAATAATTTTAAATGAATGATTATTTTCTGTGAGTAAAACTTTAATTGGTATAATTAGATTAATAGTTTTTTTCTGTTATGGTATTAAATCATATGATTTACTTTTAGCTACTTACAAAATCTTTTAATAATTTTTTCTTTAGTCTATTGTTTGTGCTGGAATGATGATATGGAATTTTGTTAAAGAAAACAATTTTGTTGGACAAATTTTGGTGTTTGTTCTATTGTACAGCTCCCTGTACAGCACCTATCTATGGACAGGTAAGTTGGCCTTTGGAAGGACTGTTAAAGTCTGCCCCTCCCCCCCTCTAAAAGACCCCAGCATATCTACTGATCCATTTGAAGTCTGTTAGCACAGGTCAAGACATTAACTCAGTTAAACACACACACACACACACACACACACACACACACACACACACGGTGTTTACAATGCTGAGTTATCTACTGAGTACACCATTTCTGCCTGACTCACAGCCCTCATTGGTCCTAGGCCGGTGTTAGCATTAGAGACACCAGGTGGGAAAGGGCAGAGGTGAGATGTGTCCCAGAGCTCACTTCACTGCTGGGATCTTACAGAACTGCAAACTCTGGTTTGCCTCATACAAATTAACTACTTTTGGGTGTTCTGTTTCATTACTTCTAAAGCTGGCTTGCAGTACATTACAGTATATTCTGAGGATGAAGTGAAGTACGGGTATTTATGTCTAGTAGAAGTAGATACTCAACAAATGGGAATCTATTGGTCATTTAATAGAGGAGAAAGAGAAAATATAAGAACAAGAAAAGCAAATTGATAAGAGGATGTGAAGGGCCTGGAGAGATGACTCAGTCGTTGAGAGCACCAACTGCTCTCGAGGACCTAGGTTTGATTTCCAGCACCCACATGGTGGCTCGAAACAATCTGTAACTCCAGTTCCAGGGGATCCAAAGTCCTTTATTGGCCTCCATTGGCACCAGACATGCACATGGTTCACAGTCATACATGCAAGCAAAAATATTCATATAGATAAAATAATTTTTAATGTAAAAATAGAGGACCAATGAGAAAGAATATTCTTTCAGTTGACTCCAAAAAGGATGATGGCATGTTTAGCTTAACATTGCTGTTTTGAAATGCAACATTCGTTTAGAAACAGACATTCTGGTATGTTTGTGAAAAATACTGTCTGGATGTTTTTGTGTTCCCATCACAAATTTGAAATTGTAAAATGGTACCGGAAAGGAAATTGTACAGTGGTTTATAAACAAGGGCCAGGAAGTGACCATGATGGGGGGAAGACCTTTGATTTCATGCCCTAACGATCAAAAACTGGTCCCATTTAAGTCCATAGCCTTTTGAAGTGAAGCAGCAACATGGGGAGGAATTACAGAATGACAAATTTCCTGCAAACAGAAGACAGTTTGTGCTTCTCTGAAGCAAGTGTACCTGTCATAGCATGAGACTTGTCATGAGATGTCAAGTTAAAAGAATCTAGAGACTGTAATTCCAAATATAGGTGGCCCAAACTGATCTCTAGTACCTAAGTTTATTCAAGTGGAATTTGTAATGAGAGTGAGAGAATAGCAAATAGATCAGTCTATCAAAAAAGCCTCAACTGTCTCCAAACATGCACGCTGATGTCTAGTTAAAGAACCCAGGAAGTCACTGGTGCAGTAAAGGTGTCCTGTGACCATCAGACTATTATAAATACACCATTCTTTTTATGGCTCAGTTATTCAAGGCTAGGCTTACAACCAAAAAGATATAATTATAGAGCCATTCAGTGTATTTAAAAATCTCATGTCCGGTAATTTTCAGATTGGTTTACACATTATCTTTACCATTTCTACCCTATCTGCATAACCATTTGCTTTGTTCTCCCTTTAAAATCAATTGCTTTTAAACACTTCAGCTAAGTCCTATACCAGTGAAGCCCCAAGCTTTATGTGCTAATTAAACAACTTCAAATATATGTTAAAAGTATAAATAGTCCATTTCTCCACCTTTGTGTTGGTCCAGTTTGAGTATATCATTTTGCAAATTATGGATATCATTGAAAATATGCCAAAAGACTGAAAATGTCTTATAGACATATTATTACCAGATCCTGAAAAATACATTGTAGGAGCCCCAGGACAGTTTCAGAACGTCACCTCATGCTCCACAAAAGGCTGGGTTTCTACGCCACTGCCCTCTGCTGTGCAGCTCAGGCAAGCCCTTGTTTCTTCCATACCTATGAAATTAAACTGTTAGTTTGAAATAGGTGTCCCTGCTTCCTATAGTGCTCAAATCCTGTAGTCTTGTGGAGCTTGTTAAGTGCTACATGTGTGAGTGACAGTGTCAGGCTTATGGAAAGTGCAAGAACGTGAAGACAAGCTGGTGTGGTGGAGCATGTCTGTCATTTCAGCATTCAGAAGGCTGAGGCAGGGGGATTCGAGAGTTTAAGGACAGCTGGGCTACATAGCAATCCACTCCCCAAAACAAAACAAACAGAAAAAACAACTTGAAATATTTATGTCTGTATTAGGTTTGTGCCACATTTGTATTAAATTTATATCTTATTTTTATGAAGCTTCAGCCCTACATTTGAAGCATTTTCTAAGACTTAACCTGGGTAAGAAATGTTTATACTTTTTAGCACCAACAAAATGGAATCACTCTGGGAAATGTTCTGTATTCTTTTCCAATTCTACTTAGATTCAAATCACATAAATGAAAACAAACAACAACAAAAAGCCACTATGGCTTTTGAAAAGAAATCCTTCAGTAAAATGAGATTTGAGTAAAGAAACTGTTCTAGGAAAGAAAACACAAATGATTTTTAATTTAGAAAAATTGCTTCAAACAGCATTTATTTATAAACAAAACTCAGACTACTATTAAAAAAACAAAAACAAAGACAGCATAGCAGCACACGCTTGTAACTCCAGGGCTTGGAGGAAGGGGTCAGGAGTTCAGCTGGGCTAATCAAAACCCACCACCCACACAGTCACCAAGGCAAATGGAAACTGGAGCCCCAGGATGCCAAAATCAGCATGATGCCTTACAGGGTGAAAAGCTTCAACTTCTGCTCAGCGTCAGGAGTGATCACTTCTTTTACAATCATGGTTTCTTGTTCCTAGGCCTGCTAGCGGTTTCTTTGTTTCTTTTAAAAAAGCATGAGAGTGTACAGATCCCCGTGGGAATCATCATAATATCTGGCTGGGGGTAAGTGGCCGTTTTCTGTTTTTCTTTTTTTTCTGTTATGAGCTATTGTTCATTCACTCTTTCTTTCTCGATGACTCTGCTTACAGAATTCCTGCTCTCCTCGTGGGTGTGCTTCTGATAACTGGAAAACACAGTGGGGACAGCATTGACTCAGCCTTCTTTTATGGAAAAGAGCAGGTGGGAGGAGTTTATTGGCAGTTCCCTTTTGAGAATGTCTCTTTTTAATTAGTTTATGTATCTTGATATAATTATATTAAAACTAAATTGAAAATATATTTTAATTTATTGTATATGACATTAGTGATTTTATATCACCTTGTGACACCTCAAGATTTACCTGAAGATTTCTACATGCTAACAACTTGGTTTTGGTTTGTTTGTTTTTAAGATTTATTTATTTTTATTTTGTGTACTTTGTGTTTTGCCTGAGTGTATGTATGTGTGTTCAGGAGTTGTTGAGGCCAGCAGAGGGAGTTGAATCTCTTGGAACTAGAGACTGCTCTGAGCTGCTATATGGGTTCTGGGAATCCAACCCAGCCAGGTCCTCTGTAAGAGCAGACAGTGCTCTTAACTGCTAAGCTGTCTTCTCTAACCCCCTTAATTTATTTTTATTAAGATACATTTATGAACTATGTTTCTTCTGCTGAAGGAAAAAAAGTAAACAACTTAGCAGTAATAGTAAATGTTAAATCTGCTACTCTTATGGGAAGTAGAAATTCCAGAACAAAGTGTATCTGAGGAAAGTATTCTTGAGAAGTTACAAACCAGGAGGCCTGTGGGACCTGCTGGATTCTTCAGAGGTGGGACCCACAGGCATATGTTTTTTAAAAACTCTATCAAAGATTTTGAATTCTTACCTTTTGTTTTGCAATTTTGAACTTAATTCAGTTTTGTGAGAATAAACAAGATTATATATAAAAAAGACTTACATTAATATATCCAGCTGGTACTTATAAATATTAGCTATAATTTTTACAATCATTTCTATAAGAAAACCTTTATTCACTGAAGTATAATTGAACTACATGGAGCATTAGCAATAAAGGTTTTTTTGTTTTGGTTTGATTTTTTTGGTCTTTCAAGACAGGGTTTCTCTTTGTATCCCTGGCTGTCCTGGACTCAGTTTGCAGACCAGGCTGACCTTGAACTCACCTGCCTCTGTCTCCCGAGTGCTGGGATTACAGGCATGTTGTAATTATTACATGGTGTAATATTTACATGGTGTAATAATTACACCATGCCTGGCTGTAATAAAGGTTTTGTAAGAAATCATTTGGTTACTTAAAGAAAAGCGATGACTGTATTGTTACTTGCCAAACAATGAGACATCTCACAAACTTGTATGATTAAAGACAAACCATAATTTCTGTATAAGTAAGTCACATTCCTTCCATACTCCTACCCATTTTGAAGAAACATTGTTCTGTAGTATTTAAAGCTATATAGATATATTTTCTATCAAAAAGCATTTTTAAATTTTTAATAACTTATTTTTATTTTATGTGCATTGGTGTTTTGCACATATGTATGTATGTTAGTGTTAGGGTATCAGATCCCCTGAAACTTGAGTTACAGGCAGGTTTGAACTGCCATTCAGGTGCTGGGAATTGAATCTAAGTCCTCTGGAAGAGCAGCCAGTTTTTAACCATTGAGCCATCTTTCCAGGCCCCCCCAAAAGTGTTCTTAAACCTATTAAGATGAGATTATGAAAACTGGCCTAACGTCTTTTTCTGATGCTGGCAGATGATCACCACAGCAGTCACCCTGTTCTGCAGCATTCTGATAGCCGGTGTGTCACTCATGTGCATGAACCGTACCACCCAAGCTGGTCACTATGAAGGTTTCAGCCAATCTCAGAATCACAAACCAGTAGATCCCGAAAGCACTGCATTTGAAGAGAGCCCAGCACCAACAACTGAACCCGAATTCTTCTCAAGTTCTATCCCGGAAACAAGTATGAACCCTATATATATTTTTTCGTCTTCTTTTTTTTATTACATTTATTTATTACCTCAAGTTACATCTCTATCATAGACCCCTCCCTCTACCCTTCTTGGTCCCACCCTCTCACTCTCTACTCCCTCTCCCACCTATCCTACTTCTCCGGTGTGGTATGCCCCCACATCTTAGCCCCCTCAGTTCATCAGTCGTGAGGGCTAAGAGCTCCCTCTTGCACTGGGGGCCTACATGGAAGCTCCACTAGGGCAAAGTGCCCCACTAACAGGTAACAAAGTCCATGTTCCTGTTCCTTCCGGTCTGTTGGTTGGAGGATAGTTATCCTGTACTAAACGGCTAAAGTTATAAATGAATAGATGTCATGTGCATCCTTCTGAGCCTGGGTTAGTTCACTCAGGATGAGCTTTTCTAGTTCCATCCATTTGGCAGCAAATTGTGTGATTTCCTTGTTTCTAATAGCTGAGTAGTATTCCAATGTGTAAATAAACCATAGTTGTTTGTTTTTTTTTTTAATCCATTCTTCGGTTCAGGGACACCTGGCAAACAAACAAAAACTGGCACATGTATCCTAGATGCTTTTGCTCATTGGAAATTCACTACACTGCTCTGATTATTCTAAGTGTTTGTCAAGTGAACAACTTGAATAATTCTATTAGGTCTTCATTCTTCTAGTGCTTCACTCATTAATCTGAGATTAAGGTTTTGTCGAATTCTAATACTTCCAAGAGAGGTTGGTTGGTTAGTTGGCTTGCTGGCTGGCGGGCTGGTTGAAGCAGGGCCTTACTCTGTAACTCAGGCTGGCATCAAACTGTTGATCCTCCAGCTTGCGCCTAGTGAATGCTGTGATTACAGACATGAGCCACCATGAGTTCAGTGCTGGGAACTGAACCCAGAACTTCACACATGCTCAGAACGTGTTGTACCTCTAAGCCACATCCCCAGCTTTGACCTGAGAATTCTGGAAGAAGTAAAAGGGAAGGGATGTCCTTCCTGGGAAACTAAACACATACATTTTCTACTTTAACAAGATTTTATCAGGCAAGTGCCATCAATAAAATGAGTTTTAAGGAAAGTCCTAACTAAACTTAAGGTTAATGATAGAAATTATCCATCTACAAACTATAGCCCACAAGCCAAGTCAGATTACCACCTGATTTTGTGCAGTTTCTCAGTTAAGAATTTTTTTTAATAATTTATTTTTTATTTCTTCAAGTTACATCTCAATCACATTTTTTATTGTTGTTTTTTGTTTATCTGAGTTGGTTTTGTTGTTGTTGAGTTTTTTGTTTTGATTTTACATTTTTTTTTTTTTTTTTGGTTTTTCGAGACAGGGTTTCTCTGTGTAGCCCTGGCTGTCCTGGACTCACTTTGTAGACCAGGCTGGCCTCGAACTCACAAAGATCCGCCTGCCTCTGCCTCCCAAGTGCTGGGATTAAAGGCGTGTGCCACCACTGCCCGGGTTGATTTTACATTTTTAAAAGATTGATATCAACCTAAGAGATTTTTTTTAATGACTCTTAAAAGTTCTTTGAAACCGAATTTCCCATCAGTTGGAACATATTCACAACCATTCACTCATGTGTTTTCTGTGGCTGTGTTCATGTTGAAACGGCAGAGTTGATTCGTTGCCACAGAGCCCTAATGGCCTTTCTGAAAATGCTGGGTCATTTCATTTTACAGCTTGTCTCCCATTGTCTGGGGAAGTCAGGTCAGGGGCTCAAGGCAGGGCCTGATGCCTTGATCTGGAGGAGGGCTGCTTTCTGGCTTGCTCTTCATGGTTTGTGCAGCCCTTCTCACAGCACCCAGGACCACCAGCCCAGGGATGGCCCCACCCACAGTGAGCTGGACCCTCCCACACTGATCATCAATCAAGAAAATGCACCACACACTTGCTGGGAGCATTTTCTCAATTGAAGTTCTCTCTTCCAAAATGACTCTAGCTGGTGTCAAGTTAACATAAAACTAACTGGTTGGCATGATTGGCCTCTTGTCACACTGACACACAAACTTATCATTGTTAAATCAAAACCTTTTCCTTTCTTATTCATTTCCAAGATCTTATATTAATATTACAATATAAAACACTCCAATTTTAAAAGCCTTTTGCTTTTGCAGTCTTTAATACCTAAAATAATTAAATAATTAAAATAATTATTAAATTAAAAGGATTAAAAGTTCAGTCTCTTTAAAACTGTCTCTCAGGGCTGGAGAGATGGCTCAGCACTTAAGAACGCTGGCTGTTCTTCCAAAGGACCCAGGTTCAAATCCCAGCACCCACATGGCAGTTCACAGCTGTCTGTAATTGCCAGGCATGGTGGTGCACACCTTTAATCCCAGCACTCAGGAGGCAGAGGCAGGTAGATATCTGCAAGTTCAAGGCCAGCCTGGTCTACAAAGTGAGTCCAGGACAGCCAGGGCTACACAGAGAAACCCTGTCTCAAAAACAAAACAAAACAAAAACCTGTCTCTCTAAAATTCCAAAGTCTCTCCAAAATAACAAAGTCTCCTAACTGTGGGCTCCTGTAAAATTAAAACTTAGTTAAATACCTTCTTACTCCAAGAGAGAACCAGGGCACAGTCACCTTCAGATCAAGCAAAACCAAAGTCCAAAACTATCACACATCTAGGACTCACCATCTAGGCTCCAGAGTGCCTGCAACATACACGCAGCTTGACTCCTCAGTTCAGGCCAGCTCCACTCCACAGCTGCTGCTGCCCTTAATGGCCGTCCCATGGCACTGGCATCTGTGGCATGATGGGATCTCTCCTGCAACTGGGTTGTACTTCTACCAATAGCCTCTCCTGGGAGGGACTCTGACCCTGTCACAAGGTGCCAAACCTCAACTTCTCTCCACGATCCCTTCAATCCTGGGGCTTCTATTTCAAATGATGCTGCGCTTTCATCAAAGGCCTCCCCTGGCCTCTCCCGGCGCCACTTCTGCTGTTCTCCATGATCCCTTCCTGCCTTCAAAACCAGTAGCACCTGGTAGACTCTTACGCGTCACCAAGTTCAGTCACCAGTGCCAAATACACACTTGGTCACCTCTGGATCACAGCTTCTGTATGCTGATGCTGGGGAAACTCGTCCCAGAAAAATGTCACCACAATGATGCTGGTCTCTTCTTAATCAGAGATAATTTTTCAGATCCAGCTGGCCAGCATCAATTGTCACAGTAAAGCAAAGGTTTCCCTTTGATTGTGCTGGTCTCCTGTTAGTCACAGCTGATTCTTCAGCCCCAGCTGCCCACAACCACAGATTCCTAATTCGAAATAGTACGTGTCCCCAATAGTCTCAAACTCTTTTCAAAACTTCACATACCAGGTCTCCATAGAATGTGTTGCTCTCAACATTATTTTCTAAGTTACCACAGAACAGCCCACTGAGCTCTGAGCACTGAATGCCTTTTTCATCCCCAAATTCCAAAGTCCTTCCACAATCCTCCCCAAAACATGGCAGGGTCTGTCATAGCAATATCCTATGAACCTGGTAACAATTTCTGTCTTAGTTAGGGCTATTATGGTTGTGATGAAACACCATGACAAAAAAATAGCTTGGGGTGGAAAGGGTTTATCTCATCTTACAGCTTATAGTCCATTATCCAGGGAAGTCAGGCCAGGATCCGATGCAGAGGCCATGAAGGGGTGCTGCCTACTGGCTTGCTCCTCATGGCTTGCTCAGCCTGCTTTCTTATAGCACCCAGGACCACCACTACCTACAGTGGGTAACTAGTCCACATTTTATTCATCTGGTTCCCTACCACGAGTATTTCCTTTAAAACATTTCTCTGTTAGAGATAATGCAGCAGTGAGCATCTGTACTCATATAACCTTGAGTAGAGTACACATCAAGCCTGTTCTACAGATTAGGTATATGTCAGAGGAAATATAAAGCCTCGCATAAACCTAACTATATGAGTCTGGTTCCAGATTTCCTTGGCTTATACATAGTTTACTAGAATCTCCTTTTCAATATTTAGGCAGCATTTTTATTTTCAGACATAACTTCTCCTGCCTCAGTTCTTCAGGATTTCTAAGCAAAGCTCACTGATTTCCCTCTCAAGTAAAGGAGCCAAGCAGAGCGAGTAGTTCTCCCTCCCAGTGTCTACCTTTGACCTCTATTTTCCAGTTTCTACTAGATTCTTATAATTCATTCCTAACAGGACCCCCCAACCCCCACCTCCCTTCACATCTGGGTCCAGTCTAGCTGATGTGAAATGGCCAAACTAAGTCTCCTCATGGAGCTTTGGTCATACCAGGCTCCTGCTGCGGGTGCAGGTCAAGTCCCTCCAGTACCTGCTTGTTCCTGCTCAGTCCCTGTTCTCCATCCTCTCTCTGTGCACACTACCAAACTCTGTCCGCTTTACCCCAGTCTGGTACTTGTGTCATCTCACCTCTTTTCCTGCTTTTGCTGCACAGCCCTTTAAACCTGGGCTCACTGACAGTGTGTGATGACATCACCAGAACTGTATTCTTTCAAGCTTCTTGACTGTGTTCCTTTTAAAAACTGAAGTTCAAGTGGGGTGTAGTGGTGCACACCTTTAATCCCAGCACTCGGGAGG
Organism: Lophiomys imhausi; assembly: GCA_907164525.1. Taxonomy (NCBI): domain Eukaryota; kingdom Metazoa; phylum Chordata; class Mammalia; order Rodentia; family Muridae; genus Lophiomys; species Lophiomys imhausi. The sequence continues at coordinate 1,162,575 of CAJQZJ010032684.1, forward strand.
CAGAGACAGGTGGATCTGTGAGTTCCAGGCCAGCCTGGTCTACAAAATGAGTCCAGGACAGCCAAGGATTGGTACACAGAGAATCCCTGTCTTGAAACCCAAACCCCCTCCCAAAAAAAAACTGAAGTTCAATGACATCTTTACTAACACACTAGATGCTGCTTTCCTTAAGCCCAGGATACTCTTTGATTGTGTCCAACCTCCTTCCCTTCCTCACCTTCTTTGCACTTTGCATTTATACCCTAAACCAGTCTGATTTAGGGCCAAGCTAGAAGACCACTGCCTTCAGATAGCGTGCCATGTCCTCCTCCGTGAATGTTCTAGGATGGCTGCCAATGGGAAGCATTAAACAGGAGTTGTAATAAACCCTTGGGAGGGGCTGGAGAGACAGCTCAGTGGTTAAGGGCACTGCCTGCACTTCAGGAGGACCTGGGGTCAATTCCCAGCACCCACATGGCAGCTCACAATTGCTTCTAACTTCAAGATCTGACATCTCACATAGACATATATGCAGGCAAAAAAAAAATCAATGCACATAAAAATAAAATTAAATAAATAGACTCTTGGGAGACTTTGACATTTATCTTTCATCTGGCTTTTAGAAACAGCAGAAAACTGAACCATAGACTTCAAGTCCCGTTGAGATCATCACCAGCAAGAAAACTAATTTGAATCTATGTTGTAAATAGGACAGCTATCTGCTATGTCCATAGGAAAAGTGCAGTATTGATACTTTCATCTCCTTATTTATAATCCTAATTTCATTGCAGTTTTCTGCTTTGTTTTGTTTTGTTTTTTGTGGTACTGAGGTTGAACCCAGGGCCTCATGAATGCTAGGGATGTGCTCCCTGCTTAAACTGTATCCATAGCTTCTCCCCTTGTCCCTTGCCTCATGTTTTAATACTGCTCTTGTTTATCTGGCCTACTACCCTGTAAATACCATTTCTGACTTGTCTGTGCAGCTTTAGTTCCTAGTGAGATATCAGCCTTACTGTATATATTTATGTATACATGTGTGTGCATGCATGTGTTCATTCCCTGGAGGCATGTCATTGGAATGTGCTGGCTTCACATGTTGTCTTAATTTTTATGTCTTTTAATGCAATTTTATTATTTAAACCTTCATGTTTCTGAAGATCTATGCTAGATAATCTATTTTCTGTTATTCTTGTGGTTCTCTTTTTAACCTGGAGGTGGCATTATTATCTTAATTAAAAAGACATTTGTAATGGCTTATCGATAATAGCTTTTATAGTTTGAAATCCTTTTGTTTTAAGAATATCATGAAAGAGCTTAAGTATATTATCAATGAGAGATTAAGCCTTAGTGTTACCTACTTTTCTAGCATGTACATTATGATAGTTTATCACTGATGTTATTATTTTGTTAATGTTGCAATCTATGTCAGGAAACACCATGCCTATATAACTGTAAAAAAAAAAATCTAAAGGGCACTCTGTGCAGTTATCTGAGGAGATAAATATATAAATAAACAAATACATAAATATAATAAGTAAATTAAAACATAGGGAAATTACAACTGTGTGGCACATGTCTCGCTGTGACTCGTGTGGAACAGCCTGCTTGTAAACTAGCCAGAGCTGCAGCCGTGTGTGCTTGAAAGGAAAAAGGCAGAGAACCACCTCTGCTGCTTCTTCCAGACTCAGGAGATGTGGGTGTTTGTAAGAAGCGCCTGCTGGGATGAACCTAGAACAGGGTTTGATCAACAGCATCCAAATGCGGCTTCTGGAGGACTGTGAAGAACTGTCCTGAAAGAAGGGGATGCCTTTTGTCCAGTAGCTGGGGCGGGCACATGGGGAGTCCAAGTCACAGGTGGCTTTCATTTAGGCCAACATTGGTTTGACTTTTCCACGGTAATCAGCAGAACAGTTGTGTTTATGAAAGTGATAAATGAAAGTCTTGTGCTTTAGGAAATGGTTTTGAATTCTTAGTTTCCAAAGCATAGTGGAGAGGAACCAGAGAGGATAAAAACATTTCTCCCTGCCTTGTGCAGTAAGGGGACAACGTAAGGGAGGTGATCATTTGTCTGAGACTGTTTAATTTCTCACTGCTGTATACGAACACTGGGTTATATGCCCACACGGAAACTGTTTCCACGGAGACACCATGAGTGGCTTGGCCATGGTTTGCCACCTTTTGAACTTGTGCATTTCTGTTGCGGTTGGACTCTACATTCACATGCTATCTCATCTTCCAGGTTGCTGTTCTTGCTCCTTGGGAAATGGTGCATTACACTGTCCATCAGTAGAGCCAGTGACAACTGCAAGTGACAGTGGGCCTGCACCTTCTTCCTTTGAGAAAAGTAAGTGCCCCAGGGCTATGAGGATGGGCTCAAGGTGGGGGTTGGGGACCTCTTTATCCTTATATATGAAAAGAACACTACACTGAAGCTGTGCACTGTAGAACAAGGCCTGAGAATATGTTTCCAATAAGTTAGGAAAAAATTACAATAAGTCATAATCATAGACACAAAACACTCATTTAAAAATAAAGTTCTTGGTTTTGTTTTTTTTTTTTTCCAAGACAGGGTTTCTCTGTGTATCTCTGGCTGTCCTGGACTCAACTTTATAGACCAGGCTGGTCTTGATATCACAGAGATTTGCCTGCCTCCGCCTCCTGAGTGCTGGGATTAAAGGCGTGCACCACCACATCTGGTAACTACAGACAGCTGTGAACTGCCATATGGGTGCTGGGATTTGAACCCGTCCTTTGGAAAAACAGCCAGTGCTCTTAACCACTGAACCGTGTCTCCAGCCCCAAAAATAAAGTTTTTACAGATAGTATTATAATAGACAGATACATACGCATTTCTGAATAAGTTTAACTTATGTACCTGAGGGTATAGCTCGGTGGTAAGTACTTACCCAACAACTATGAAACCCTAGGTTCAATCCCCAGGTCTTGCCAAACAAAAAGAAAGGTTAATTGAAGTGATAGATCCAGGAAGTTCTCCCCAAACCTGTTACATTTTGACCTTTTTTTTTCTTTTAAAAGCTGAGACTGCCCCCTAGCTTTATTCTCTAGGACCAGGACTAGTTAATTAGTTAGGCTCTTTCATAAAATGCAAGAGGGACATTTGTTTCATGGTTTGTCAAAATAGGACATAATAGGGTATTTGTGGCTCATGTGGATTTATCACAGATAAAACTTTATTAACTCAACCTTTAAAATTCTATGTAAACTATATGACGTGTGTCTAAATTATGTATCATAATTATATAACATAAGTCTTGTAGACAGACCTTTGTTAAATATGTAGGAGGAACCACTGCATACTGCTTGTGCATTTTCAGAGACTCTTTGATGGAGATGCTGCAACAGAACACATGGGCGTTCCCCAGGCTCACTGACAGATTCCCAACTCTTAGCTGAGGGGGCTTCTGTGCTGTTTCACTTGGGAAGTCATCACAGGTTTGAGATAATTACACTTGTGCTCACTGTTTTGCAGCCGACCACTGTGTGAGTCGCTGTGGCTCCCAGAGCTGCATCCTAGCGCAGGAGGAGGAGAGGTTCCTGCAGAGCGGAGACCCACAGCTGACTCGACACGTCCTGCTGTGCTTGCTCCTCATCATTGGCCTGTTTGCTGTAAATGTTTCTTCTGCTTCTATTTGGGGTCATTTCTTTAAATATTTGGCTTCTCTCAGAGAAATTCCATTGCTGTTTTGCAGAAGTACAGTGGCTGGGTCATCAGAGTTTTAACATTAGCTAAATGTTTAAGGTATAAGGATGGGGACAAGGAATGAATTGTTTACTCTGTTGTGCAAACACTCCAGTAGTCTGTTCTGACAAGTCACTCATTCTATACTTGTGAACCTGGAATTTGTCAAGACAAAATATTTCCATGATATGTGCAGGACCACTTACTCCTGACACTGAACAAATAGCTAAATTATCTCCCTAAAGATATTTTTCAAGTAAACATCTAAAAATAATTTTAGGGACTAGAGAGATGACTCAGCAGTTAAGAGCACCTGCTGCTCTTGCAGAGGATCTGGGTTTGATTCTCAGCACCCACATGGTGGCTCATGTTGTCTTTAACTCCAGTTCCTGGAGATCTGATGCCCGCTGCTGGCCTCTCTGGGCACCAGGCAAACACATGGTAAACATACATACACACAGGAAAACACTCATACACATAAATTTTTAAAATCTTTTAATTATGAAAAATCTTCATACTATAGAGGAAAAAAAAGAAGAAAAATATCTACTGCACTAGTGCCTTTTAATTTTTTTCTTTTTCACTGTTTAATTTGTGTGTGTGTGTGTGTGTGTGTGTGTGTGTGTGTGTGTGTGTGTGTGCTAGAGACTGAACCCAGGGCCCCTGCATGTTAATCACAAGCTTAACTACTGACCTCTAGCCTCAACCCTGCCTGCTAATCTTTTTAGCACTCTGCACAGTTATATCTGTGTTGCTTTTTTTCACCTGTGTCAAACAAGGCCACTGAAATACTGAAGTATCTGAAGCCATTGTTTTACGTTACTTTCCAATAACCACAGAAAAGAAACATTGTAATTTATTCAAGTACTTCTTTATTATTTGTTCATAATTTTCCAAAATGTCCTAGTAAACACCTCCAAACATCCTATTTTCTATTGGATCTGAGAAGCCTCATCAGAGTCTGTAAGCATTTCTATAACACAGACACAGGTACTTCCTATTGATTCTTTTCCAGAGGGTTAGTGCATACTGACAGCACCCTCATGCCAGCATCAGATACTGAAGGATTTTCAATTTTATAACTTCTGAGTACAGTGCTTTACTTTATTGTATGTATTTCTTTGATTATAGAAGGACTTTTATTTGTTATCCCCATCTGTGGATTATCAGTTGTTGCACATAATTCCTTACGATGGTTCAAGTGTGACTTCACTAGAGATGGGAGATGGGCCAAAAGCCTCTGCAGCCTCTCCACACTCGGACACTCGTTGCATAGCATGGTATTAGCCAGAAACAATGGCCATCCAAGAACGAAAGTCAAAAACTAAGAAATGCTGCCAAGAGCTGCTGCTTGGTGATATAATTGTTTTCACTGTGTCAGACTCATTTTAAAATCCACCCTGTGCAGGCTCATCGGCAGTCCTGATGTATTATGTAAGCTTCTGTATTATGGTTCATGTCTTTTCGCTTCAAATCTGATCAGAACAGACACTGTTTGAATGGCATCTGTCAAGAGGAGAGGTTGAAACCTCTTGTTTGAAAGACAAAGCGTCTACATTCCCTTGATGTTTTTCCCCTTTAGTCTTTTTCCCCTAATTATTAGCTAGATAAGTTATACTGTGTGCTGGATGGAGAGAGATGATTCTTGTGCTTAATTTTCAAGTGGCACCCTTTCCTCCCTTTACAGAACCTCTCGAGTTGTTTGTGGTGGCTGTTCAATCACGAGACTGGACGACTGTACGTTGAATTACAGTTTTTCTGTGCTGTGTTTAACTTTGGCCAGGTATTTATTTCCTTAGAGCTGAAAGGGCTCTGTTTCCTTTGGTGGTTTATGGGGTGGGGGTGCAGACGTTGTTTTGTTTTAAATCAAAAGGGTTTAGTTTTTCAGCTGCTGGTAGGCAGGACAGCTGTCAGCTGCCGCCTGTCTCCCTGCAGAGATGAATTATTATATTGGTTAATATCATCAGAATGTACACTGAGTGTTTCAGCCAGAAATACCAAGTACTTTTTTTGTTTAGGTGTTGAAATGAAGAATAATAATTTAAGTAGGAATTAGATGTCATCAGTTTTTCTTAAAGTTCTTGTCATCTTGATAACTCACTTTGGAAAATAATTAGCTTCCATGATTCTTTAGTTTGGCCATTTACACTGCCAACATCACCTGTGTTTTCAATGACAGGGACTTAAATCACTATTTTAAAAATCATGTGATGTGGAGCTGGAGAGATGGCTCAGCAGTTAAGAGCACTGGCTGCTCTTCCAAAGGCCCAGGGTTCAAATCCCAGCACCCACATGGCAGTTCACAGCTGTCTGAAATGGCTGGGCGTGGTGGCACATGCCTTTAATCCCAGCACTAGGGGGGCAGAGACAGGTGGATCTCTGTGAGTTCAAGGCCAGCCTGGTCTACAAAGTGAGTCCAGGACACTCAAGAGTACACAGAGAAACCCTGTCTTGAAAAACCAAAAAAAAAAAAAATCATGTGATATGTAAATACATTTTTAGCGAGGACAGTAAGTAGTAGCCTTTCCTTGAGAGTCTACCATCCCACCATTGTTAAAGATTTTACATTTATTATCTGATGTAAACACCAAAAGACCTACAAAATAGATACTGTTATTTCCCCTGTCATGTTACTATTAAAATTGATATTTAAGGCCTGGCATTCGGAAGGCTCTGGGTTTAATCCCTAGCACTGAGACAAAAAGGAGCTATTTAAAGAAAAATAACAGCTTATATATTGGGAAGTATTTTTGGACAAAGTTCAAAATTTTCTTTTCATCAGTCCGCTTTTCTTATCCCTTCTTTTTTAAGGTGCTGGGGGTTGAGTTTTCACTTGGGGTTTTGTACATACTGGGCAAGTGCTCTACACTGAACCATACCCCCATCTCAAACCCTTACTTTTTGATTAGAGAATATTCATCCATAAACTGAATATCAACTTGAAAAATACTGTTGGAAATCACTGCATATTAAATTTGAAATATTTTGCCATAGAAGGTAGTTAAAACTTGTCAGTTTATGTTTCTATATGGTTTTGCCTTCCACGAACCACTCAATGTATTTCCTTTTTTTTTGACATTGTTACTGGAAGAAAACCAGCAAAATATTCACAAATATTATATAATCTGCTTATTAAAGACAAATATGGGCACCAGAGAGCCACCTGATACCGGTCTCACTTTGTGACACTATTTAAGATCTGACATTATCCAACTATATAGAATGATAGGCTGAAAATTCACAGCCCCCCCCCCCCCTTTTAGCATTTTGCATTCAGAAAGCCCACTCCAGGCTGAGCCAAGCTAGGACAGGAACCGAGCAAGCTTCATTCCACAGGGCTCTGCCAAGAACAGAACTAACAACAGGAATGTTGCACTTCAAATGCTGCCTACACAGCTTATGCCTCAAGTAGTTTAAAGGCATGAGAAGACACAAATCTCACTCCCCATTTTCCTTTTAAGGACTTGGTGTAATGAGATATTTCCTTCTGACAATTTATAGTTTAAGGGTAAAAACAATCAAGTCCTTCATGTAATATTTTATATTAAACATTTCTAATTATGTGTATGTCTGTCTTAAGGTGTGTCTGGGGATTGTAGGGTATGCAGGTGAGACTACAGTTGTCTGTGGAGGCAAGAAGAGGTGCCAGATCCCAGATCCCCCGGAACTGGAGTCACAAGCAGTTTTGAGCCACTAAGCATGGGTGCTGAGAACTGAGCTCGGATTTCCTGCTAACTGCTGAGCCTGCCCTCTAGCCTCATGTAACAGTGTATGGAGGGCCATGCTTGCATATCCACAACATAACGCTAACTGTATCACAATTAGATATTACAGTCCTTGTTAATTATATTTATGAAGTTTCAAGAAAAAAATAATAAGTACTTGGGCACAGTGAGAGAGATTTTCTTTTCAAAAAGGGGAAAACAAAAACATGTAGGTTTTAAGTGATTTCACTTTTTCTTCAGTGAGCTGTCATGCAAATGTGGTTCTTCAGCGCTGGCTGGCTTTTCTCGCCCATTGTAATTACTAGGGCAGAATGATTGGGAAGAGACAACATGCAAGGTGTCATGTATGCCCACAGGCACTGAACTTAAGTCTGCTTTGTATGCTGAATTTAAAATGTTGCTCTAATCACTGCTGGCTGACTTCTCACCCACTAAATGTCTTAATTTCTATCTTAGGTTTTATTGCTGAATTCAGACAGAATAACTGTTTTCTCCCCTAGGGATTTATTTCCTTTGGAATCTTTGGGTTGGACAAACATTTAATCATCCTACCTTTCAAAAGAAGGTAAATTCAGTTTCAAAATAAGCCTGTGTACCTAAAGGTGATGGAAAGGCCATTCTATTAAAATATTGACACCTTAATATTTTTTTATCTGCTAGAAGACCACTAAATACCACACAAAGGTTATCTGTTGAATCACGTATTTGTTGCAAATAATTGCAGAGAAAGTACTGGAAGAAGTATTATAAATCCAGCGATGTAATTTGCATTTTAACGAGAATTGATGGGCACTGACTTCTGTCTATGGTATTAACTATGTATAGTTAAATGAAACTTGGAAATGGAAGTGTGTGTCCCCATTAAAGTCTACACCTGATTGCTTTTCTCCCTTTGACAATAGGCTTTCTCTTTCTATAAAACTGAGAGTTTGAAAAAAAAATTCAAGAATTCTCTCAGCTTTAGGAGTTCGGTTGGCTTCCTGGAAGGTTTCTTTTGATTAAAATCAAAGTTTCTTTATGAAAAATAGCAAGGTAAAAATTTCAACATGGTGGTGGAAAGAGGGGCAGGAAAGAATGTTTATTCTTCATTTGCTCTCAGGGCAAAATGTATAGACACTAGATATGCTAATGAACTCTTAACCCTTTCTTCTCCATCACCACCATCATCATCTTCATGGATGTCTTTGCTAAGGGTCATAATCATTTCTAAAAGAAAAACATAACAGGACAGCCCTCCAATTTAGTCACCAGCTTTACAATGCTGACTAGTCATTTGCCAACAGTTGTATTAGATGGACGGAACAGGCTGCTCTATACTTCAGATCCTGGCATTTGTTTCTGTGGCACTGATGTTGGAAATGGTGAAATGAGATGCTTAGTCCCTAAGTTACCTTGGTTGGTTTAGTTTGGGTTTTAGTTTTTGAGGCTGTCTGAGACATCCTGATTAAGTTATGTGTGTACTTTGAAAAGGTCAAACACAGAAGGGATGTCTCAGGAGAAATGGAAATTCATCAAATATCTGTAGTGTTTAAGATGGTCCCCTGACCCCAGCATGGCCGTTCAGGTTCAGAGATGAAGGAGACCTGGGTGTTGATGACAGAGCTCTGGTGGCCCGTTTAGAACAGCTACTTGCTGAGGTAGATAGGATCTTTTCACACTTGCTTTCTTTTCTTACAAAATGGCCTGCTTAAATTCTGGTTTTCAGGCTTGAATTCCTGTGGAACAATAAAGAAACAGAAAATAGAGAATCCCCTGTTTCTGAGGAAATAAAAATGACCTGTCAACAATTTGTACATTATCACCGAGACCTGTGCATCCGAAACATCGTCAGAGAAAGAAGGTAAAGTCCGTTCAAGGTTCAGAAATGTAGATTCCAGATTATTAACATTAGGTTTTAACAAGCTAATAGTTGTGGGTGAGTTTACAGTTTAAGAAATAAGACATAAAAATGACATATCACTTTGATTTTTGCATTTCATGTCAGGCAGCTTCTGATTTCTATATAAAATACGAGCTGTAAAAGTGTGGTAGGATATTAACATTCTCTTCATGTTGCCCATTAGTGTCTCTCACAGAGCACTGGGAAACAGTAGGTCTAGAAGGGGTTTTATATTCTAGTGCTATGTCATTTCTTATTACTAATGATGCTGTCAAGAGAATGAAATGAAATTTCTGCCTCTTAATTAATTCTGTGATTCTTATTTCACCCCAAGTCCTAGTCTATTTGTGACATTATATTTATTCTAATCCCCAAGGTGCAGAATATGCTGCAGCAGGAAATGATGAACTATGAATAATCAAATATAACAGTGCCAGTAGTTTTAGTTGTCAGGAAAGAGGAAATAAAACAAAGCAAAATATAAAGAATCTAATACCTTTATGTGCATTTCTGAAAATTTGGAGATTAGTGTTCAAGGTGGTTCATTTTTCAGCATTGTACCACTGTTTTCAACCTGCATGCCATTACAACCAGAAGAATATCGCCCGGTAGAGGAAGTAGGGACAGGACTCACTGAGTGTTGATGTCGGAACTCCTGAGCTGGCATTGTTTGACTATGTGAACCTTGGCAAGTTCAACCTCTCACAATCTTAGATTCCTTTTTCTTTCTTTTTTTCTTTTCTTTTTTTTTTTTTTTTGTTTTTTCGAGACAGGGTTTCTCTGTGTAACAGCCTGGCTGTCCTGGACTCGCTTTGTAGACCAGGCTGGCTGAGAACTCACAGAGATCCACCTGCCTCTGCCTCTCGTGTGCTGGGATTAAAGCCCAGCCAGATTCATTGTTCTTAAAAAAAAAAAAAAAAAAAAATCCTACTTCAATGGCTGGAAGGTAGCTCAGCAACTGAAAGCAGTTGTTCTCGCAGAGGCCTGGCTTCTCAGTGCCCAGCACCCACATGGCAGCTCACAACCTTCTGTAACTCCAGGATCAGAGAATCCGACTCCCTCTTCTGGCCTCCCTTGGGCACCAGGCATGCACATGCAGGCATAACACTCACACACATAAAATAAAAATAAATAAACTTTAGAGGAAAATCTTACTTTGCTGACCTGACGTCTGGGATGAGCCCTGCCCAGGTACCGACAATGACAAACTCTGGAGAAAAGCGACTTTTCCACCTTTCACAATTTCGGGATACTGTCTGTAGACAGTTTGGACAATTTAACATCTCCTTTTTAAAATTTTAAAGACAACTCTGTTGGGTTATTGTGCCTGCCAACTGTCAGGAAGCAGAACTCTTAGCATTTGCTGAGCTACCAGGTCCCAGATGGCTGAATGGGCACCAGCTGGTACAAACCAGCTTCTTCCTGCCGTTCCCAGGATCTGCAGCCTGTGCTGTCACGCTCACTGACACTCTGGACTATTCCATAGGCTCTGTGACAGCTGTCTGATCACAGCAATCAAGGGTCAAACATCTTCAGTCAGTGCTGGGGACAGAAGGCATTGCCTCTTGTTGAAAAAAGGCCCAGACTCAGACCCTAACATGGATATTTTGTGTATTAGAGAAGAATTTTCTGTTATTAACTTCTCTCTAATTCTGATATGGGAAACTCTGTATTTCATGGTGAAATGTTTTAATGTTTTCAACAAATATTTGTCACTTCATCCTGCTCTTCACCCTCCCTTTCCTGTTGCAGGCACTTCAGATCTCACAGCCTGATTGATGTTTTTGTCAATTCTTGCACTCTAGTGCACATTTGTACGAAACTGTTCGTACGTAATTCATGTAATTGGCTTTCTTGTTTTTGCATTTCGTTCTCTTCTTTATCTGCTCATACTTAAGGCAATCCAAATTTGCATTAGGAAGACAAACATTAAACAATCAGCAGCAAGTAAAAATCAAAGTACACTTCCTAAAGAAGATTGGTTTTTATTATTTTGTTGATGTGTGTGCATGTCTGTGTGCATACCTATGGAGGTCCGAAGATGGCATCAGAGCCCCCCGAACTGGACTTTCAGGCACTTCTGAGCTGCATGATGTACATGCTGGGAACAGACTGGGGTCCTCTGGAAGGACACTGAGTACTCTTAGCTGCTGAGACCTCTCTAGTTCCAAAGCATACTTTTAAAACCTTGAGTTTGCTCTAGGACAAATCTCACTTGTGTGCCCTCTGATTCCTAATGAAGCAAATGGTTGCACTGGCTGCTGACCAAAGGAGACTATTTGTGGGCACTATAAGCTGAAAATGAAGTTTAATTTAGCTAGGTTAATAAAAGTAGCTTTGTTTTTGTTCTTTGAGATGGAATCTCACCATGTAACTCATGGTCAAACCTGCTTCTATTGCCTCAGCCTCTCAAGCGCTGGGGTTCAGGCATGCAGCATACACGGACCTATATTAGTCAGTTCCATAATAGTTATGACCTGTACGGCAGATAAAAAGCCTTACTGGAGCTTGCTTAGTCAGTACAGCGCCTGCTACATTGGCACAGGGACTTGAGCTGGGTCTCTAAAACCCATGTGAAAGCTGGGTTGGTGGCACGTGCCTGTAACCTCAGGCCTGCTGAAGAGGAAGCAGCCCAGCCAGATGGAGGAACTTCAGGCTCAGTAAGACTGTTCCAATAAAGGTGGAGAGTAGTTGAGAAAAGATTCCAACATTGTCCTCAGACCTCCACACATGTGTGCACACATTACATGCATACAAGTGTATACACACACACACACAGCGTGTGCATCATGCTACTATTAAAAGATACTTCTTGAAGGGCTAGAGAAATAGCTCAGCCATTAAGAGCACTGGCTGCTCTTCCAGAGGATCTGGGTTTGATTCCCAGCACCCACATAATGGCTCACAGCTGTCTGTAACTCCAGTTCCTGGAGATCTGATGCCCTGTTCTCGCCTTGGGTACTAAGTGCCCACTAGACATAAATGCAGGCAAAACTTCTATACACATAAACAAAACAACAATTTTTTATTTAAAAATTGTAAAAGAAAAATTGTTTTAATTTACACTGCTCAATATAGTATCCATATACCACACATAGCTGTTTAAATTCTTGAAAATTAAACCAACTTAAAAATAAAACTTCTTGCAGGCTGGGGAGATGACTCGGTAGTAAAATACTTGCCTCCCAAGCATGAGGGCTGGATTTGGAGCCCCGGGATCCACCTAACAGCTGGGCAGGTATGCTGAGCTGCCTGTGATCTCAGCAGTAATAGACAAACAAGGGATCTGTCTGGAGGCCATCTGGCAAGCTAGACTAGCAGGAATGGATGAGCTCGAGGTTCAGGAAGGGACTTTGCCTCAATAAATAAAGTGGCCGGAGGTCAAAGTCGCCCATTGTCCACTTGAGGTTTCCACATATATGTGCACATAAATGTACCCCACAACAGTACACTCAAATATGAATAAACACATAGATACATGACACACACATATATACATGTGTTCCCTTCCAGAAAGAATATTTCTCGGGCAATATGCTTATCTATGTCATTTTTTTTAGAGTGTTTGTTTTCACAGGCATTACTGGTATATTTTACTTTTCACAAGAGGGTCTTTCTGGGGTAGGGAAAGCTAACAGTTCTTATGTTTAGAACAGCTCCATTCCTGTCACGTTCTTAGCTATTATACATTTCTTAATGTCCTTCTTATCTTTCTTTGCTCATCTGTGGTCAGAGTGCTGATACCAGAATCACACTAAACATGGGTGAATCATTCCTTTGACATACAGGTGTGGTGCAAAGACTTCTGCTGGGACCTTCTGTGGCTGTGACCTGGTGAACTGGCTAATTGAAGTCGGCCTTGCTTCTGACCGTGGTGAAGCTGTGATCTACGGAGACAGACTGCTGCAAGGGGGAGTCATCCAACACATCACCAATGAATATGAATTTCGGGATGAGTATTTGTTTTACAGATTTCTTCAAAAGAGTCCTGAACAGAGTTCTCCTGCTGTTACTGTAAGCAACCCTCAACAGGAAAGCTATAAAGAAATTGGCCACTTATCTCCATCCTCACTCTCCCCTAAGACTTAATTTAAATTATAAAGGAGAGAACCCCACCTTTCCAAGCCTCCGGTCATCTCTTCTGTAAAATGACAAATGCATTCCTACCCTATAGTACTGACATGCTATAACTTTATGTGTGCATAAAGCACATAGGAAACTGACAAGAGAAAACCTGAAGTAAAAAAGTTCTAATAATGAATATAATAATTGTTATAGATACCACTATTGTCACAATATTTTAAAATCATTTCTTTCTGCAATGTTTGTTATAATTCCAAAGTCAGCATCCAACTGACTGTTATTTTAAATTGCCAAATTTGGCAGGTTTGCTGCTCTCAAAATGAACCTTAAGTCAACTTTACATTTACCAATAACACTTCCCCCAACAGACTTTTATTTATTTCAGTAAAAGGTTTTATTTTTCTTTCCACTTCTTTGACAAAAATTACCCATTTAAAAATTAAAACTACTGTTTTGTTTTTGAGACCAGGTCTCATGTAGTCAAGGATGGCTTTGAACTCCTGATCTTCCTGCCTCTGCCTCCTGAGTTCTGGGCTTATTGGCTGTGCCACCATGCCTGGCTAATCCCAGTATTTTTTAAAAGTAATTTTCAAATTTATTTTTGATAAAAACAAATTTTAAAGTTTTGTCTTTTCTTGTCTTCCATCTAAAGTACTAATGTACACCAATAGGAGAATAAGAACATTAATATTATCTCTATAATCTTTCAAGTTAAACTTTTTAAGTAATTTGAACATATTCATTTAAATGCTATGTAAAAAATATGGACATGAGATGTACTGTTTCTGAAACTTTCAAAATATCATATTGTAAAAGAAAAATGTACTTTATTCTCTACATTGAAAAAAATATATAGTCAGAAACGTACAATTCTTTTTTTTTTTTTTTTTTTTTTTTTTGGTTTTTCGAGACAGGGTTTCTCTGAATATCTCTGGCTGTCCTGGACTCGCTTTGTAGACCAGGCTCGCCTCGAACTCACAAAGATCCGCCTGCCTCTGCCTCCCAAGTGCTGGGATTAAAGGCGTGCGCCACCACCGCCCGGCCAGAAACGTACAATTCTAAACCTAGCATCCTACCTTTAGAATTTAGTCTTGTGACCATTTCTAAAAATGTGTAGGTTTATAAGTTACTAAATGTTGCTTAGCCCATTAATGCTTTTAAAACAGAATGGGATGAACTCCATAGCTCCTAAGCAACAGGAAGGCTTTCTTCCAGCTTTGGAGGCCGGAGTGCAAGATTAAGGCTGCAGCTTACTCCACATCTGGCACAGCCCCATTTCAGGTCCATGATGGAGGCCCATGGGGTAGGAGGGAAGGGCTCTGATCTCCTGACCTTAGAAGATCAAAGCCCATTTCGACACCTCTTTTCTCTCTAGGCCACCTCACTGGGATTAGGTGTTACAGCTTCCAGTAAAGCTTTGCCCTCAGATAATTTGCACATTCTTTGAACAGCTACTTAACTACTACATCTCAGTGATGGTTTAACTTATTTTAAACATTATTTATCTCATTTAGTGTTCCATATATAAAAGCCACTTAGGAAATTATTTATGGGGTTAATGCCCTGACTCTTTTAATGTAGCAAATACATAACTAAAAGAAAACCTTGCATGGAAGCCTAGTGTATCTAAAAAGAAATGATGCTTGTTTTATGTTATGATCAGCTAATTGGGATGTTTTAGGCAGAACTATATCGTCACAAAATTTAGGGAAAAAGAGACATGCCTACACTATACTCCTCATGCCCAGGGGTATGCATGAGCGCCTGCTCTAGCAGCCTCGAGTGACCCAAGACAGCATTCACATGCATGTGGGCAACTCAGATTCAAGTGGGGGAATTTGTTTTGTTTTCGAATAAACCATATTAAGTATGCTTTTATTTGCACAAATGGAATCTGAAACATGATTTTACATGGGAGATTCTAAAAGAAAACCATACATCAGAGTGACTTGTAGTTTCAGATGATAAAGGCCTTTAAGCAATGATTTTAAGATTAAGGATAGCTAATTTTTTTTTTTTTTTTTGGTTTTTCGAGACAGGGTTTCTCTGAATATCTCTGGCTGTCCTGGACTCACTTTGTAGACCAGGCTGGCCTCGAACTCACAGAGATCCGCCTGCCTCTGCCTCCCAAGTGCTGGGATTAAAGGCGTGCGCCACCACCGCCCGGCTGGATAGCTAATTTTATTAGATAAAAACATTTGTATGTTACTTTCTCAGAGACAGCACATTGCTTAATAAAATTTTATTAACTTGCTTTGTCAACATCTTTTCCTTGAATACTCTAAATAATGCTAATACTATACAACTGTTGTCTGTGAATTCTCAAAGCTGTGTGTAAATTTTCAATTCTTACCTCATACACTACATCTCTACTGCAGTTTCCCCCCTCCTCCCTCCAGTCTCTCCCCCCCACCTCCCCTCTCCCCCCGGTTCCCCTACCCCCCCCCTGCCTTTTCCCCCCTCCTCCCTCCAGTCTCTCCCCACCACCTCCCCTCTCCCCCAGGTTCCGCTACACCTCTCTGTCTCCCCTCAGAAAAGAGCAGGCCTCCCAGGGATATAAACTAAACACATATTGTAGTATAACAAGTTACAATAAGACCAGGCACTTACCATCACATCAAAGCTGGACAAGGCAACCCAGTAGGAGGAAAAGGGTCCCACAAGCAGGCAAAGAGTCAGAGACAACTCCTGCTTCCACTGCCAGGATTCCCACAAGAACGCCACTCTACTTAGCCATAGCATAAATGCAGAGAACCTAGGCTCTACAGGCTCCTCCAGGCTCCCTGATCTCTTTGAGATCCCATGAGTTCCGGTTAGTTGATTAGGTTTTCCTGGTGTCCCTGACCCCTCCAGTTCCTTCAGTCCTTCCTCCCCCTCCTCTGCAGAACTCTCCAAGCTCTGCCTGTTTGGCTGTGGGGCTGTACATCTGCTCCCATCAACTGCTGGATGAAGTCTCTCTGATGATGCTTTTGCTAGGCTCGGGTCCCAGAACACGCTGCAGGCAGGAGAAAGTTTCCTTCCTTCTTTCCTTCCTTCCTTCCTTCCTTCCTTCCTTCCTTCCTTCCTTCCTTTCTTCCTTCCTTCCACTATAAGAAAATTTATTGCATGGGAAGATTTTCTACTTAATGCTTAAATTCTAGATGCCTAATATTTAAATATATAAAAGATTAATAAATTTGACTACATGAAATCAAAGACTAGTATATTTTTTCCAAATACAATCTTTTTTAAAAATATTTATTTATAGCCGGGCGGTGGTGGCGCACGCCTTTAATCCCAGCACTTGGGAGGCAGAGGCAGGCGGATCTCTGTGAGTTCGAGGCTAGCCTGTTCTACAGAGTGAGTTCCAGGACAGCCAGGGCTACACAGAGAAACCCTGTCTCAAAAAACCAAAAAAAAAAAAATATTTATTTATTACTTCAGGTTACATCTCCATTTCAGTGTCCTCTTTCCGCCCCTCCCAGTTACACCCTCCCACACTCTACCCCCTATCCCTTCCATCCCACTCCTCTGAAGTGGAGTAAGACTAGTATAGTTTAAGAAAGCCTAAAAAACCTGACAGCCTGGAAAATATTTGTAACATAACACAGAAGGTTAATATCACTGATATATAATTTGCTATTAAATTATGGATTTAATGAGTAAAAACCTGACAGCAAAACTGGGAGAAGTGACTCATGATTAGTTGAGTGTAAATTAATATACTTAGATGCTATTTAATTTGTATCAAACTGATAAGAATTTAAAGTCTGATAATATATTATGTGTGCACACATGTATTTTCATCATTGTTAATGGATGAAAAAAGAGTATTTTTGAGACAAAAATCCACCTGCCTCTGCCTCCTGAGTGCTGGGATTAAAGGCGTGCGCCCCCACGCCGGTGAGAAACCCTTTCTAAAAACAAACTAATAAAAAACACTTTTACAAAAAGAAACTCTGAGCCGGGCGGTGGTGGCACACGCCTTTAATCCCAGCACTTGGGAGGCAGAGGCAGGTGGATCTCTGTGAGTTCGAGGCCAGCCTGATCTACAAAGTGAGTCCAGGACAGCCAGAGCTGTTACACAGAGAAACCCTGTCTTGAAAAAACCAAAAAAAAAAAAGAAACTCTGTTTCTAAAACTTCATTCTGTATAATTATTTTTAAGGAAATATATTGGAGATTAATATATAAACATTTTTATCAAAGATCAAAAAACAAACTTTATGTAAAATAACTAAGTTTATTATTTTTTTACTCTTCCAACAGATCAAATTTAAGAAAACATTAAAACTTCTAAAATACACTCCAAGGCATTAATTACCAACATGAGTACCCATACTGAGTATACATAGTGAAAATCTCTATAAATTAACTCATATATCCATATAATCCTTGTATTTTTGAGATTGAAACTTATGAGACTATGAAGTTATACAGATAAATTATCTAATTTACTTAGCCTTACATTTTTGTAGAAAGGTGTATATAAAGGTGTATTCTTGTTACCAGTATGTAGATGTTCATTTAGCAAATATCAAAATATAATACTTAACCATGGGGCTTTCATGGAACTCCTATGAATTAATTAAATGTATGATTAACTTGGAGCCACGTATAATCTTGATTATATGGAAGGGAAAATGCCTAAGAAAATCATTTGTTAGCAAGCTCTAAGACTGAAAAGAACTACATACATAAAGGGGAGGTCCAAGCAGAGGGTACAACCCTGAGGAAGGAATGTGGACACTGGACACATTTCAGGACTTAAAGTCCAGCAGAGTTGAAACAAAAACCAATAGCAAATGTGTATAGGAAGGGCAGATAATCAAGGGTGCCCCTTGCTGGCACCTGTTAAAGACTAAGACTTTACCCAAGAACAATGAGTTTTTATGAGTGTTAGACTTGAGTGGTGGGAGGGGCTGGAGAGATGGCTCAAGGTTAACAGTGCTTGTTTTTGCATAGGGCCTGGACTGGGTTCCCAACACACGCAACCACACACACACGCACACGCACACGCACACACGCACACACACACACACACAATGGCTCACAGCCATCTGTAACTCCAGTTCCAGAGGATCTCTCACCCTCTGAGGGCACCAGGTATGTGCTTGGTTCACAGACATACATGGAGGCAAAACATTTATACACATAAAATTTTAAAAAGTTTAGACTTCATAGTAAAATAAATAATAAATTAAAAGCATATGATTAAAGAATAGACCAAGATACAGACACCTTATCAAAGAAGGTTTACAAATGGAAAATAAGCATATGAAAACAAATAGCATCATATGCCATTTGGAATTACAAATTAAATTGAAAAATATTTAACAGGGTTAATTTAAAATTTAACAGGGTTCTATCCCTGTTACCTAAATAAATGAGTGAAAAACTGTTCACATACTAGAATGGTCACATTCCAAAATACTGACAATAGGACAAGACATGGAACAATGCTGCTTGATGGAGGTCATAGAAGATGACAACATTCTGGAACACAGCTTGGCAGTGTCTCATACCATAGGATCTGCAGTACCTCAGTTTGATCCAAAATGGGTTAAATATTAGAACTACACAGCAACTTAGCCCATGTGTCATGTTAATATTTCATGGTTTATGTGACCAAATTCTAATTACTGTGGTTTTAGCAGTCAAAATATTACTTAATACTAAGAAAGAATAATCAGGTCTCCCTAAAGTAGTTTTTTAACATTTACCAGGGTAGTAAGGAACATTGCTGACAACTTACATGATCATTAAGAAGTAATACTTGAATTATAAATGTTAACCTCATCTTTTACACATTGAGAAAAGAGATGAACAGTTTTATCCATGTCAAGACGTTTGTTTTGGAGGACTGATTCCATCTCTTCAAACACTTCTTTTTCCAGCTTTCTCATGTTGTCCAGCATTGTCTTGCCTTTTTCCTAATTAAAATAATAAAAGTCAGTACATACACATATGAATCTAACAAAATTCCAATGCACTGGCAAGGTTTGTTCATTCTGATTTCTACTGGTTTGGTTACTTTCCTATTCTGTAGATGAAAAGAAAAGAGAGAGAGAAGAAAGACAGAAAAGGAATGGTTTTCTTTGGGAAAAATCATTGCTCTAGATTCAGTTAATGCACAATTAGTTGTTTCAGCTAAAAATACCAGAACAATCACATAGTATTAATAAACAAGAAACTCAGAACAAGAACAGCAGAAAGTTGGCTGTGATTGTTTATGAAGAAGTATGCTAAAATCAGATGGACAAGGTTTTGTGGATTAGAACTAGTTTGTTTAGAGCCAATTTTGTCCGGTAAGGAAATGGGCCTGGAGGTACATCAGTGACAGAGTGCTTGCCTAGCATGCTTGAGGATCTGGGCTCAACCCCTAGCACTTTGAAAAAAGGGTAGCAGATAAAGAAACACCATCTTTGCACTAAGGAAACAAAACTTCAAGAGGAAAAGCAATCATTTCTCCTTATTTAAAGTGGGGTATATACATGATCACAGAAAAAGTAGCATTTTTCTTATGTGTGCTGTTGGGGATTGAACTCAGGACCTTGTACATATTAGGCAAATGCTCTACTTCTGAACCCATGTTTCCAACATAAGGAGGAATAATTTTTAAATAGTTTAAAAGTCATAATTAGCTTTGAGTCTAGAGGGAAAAAAAGAACACTGTATACAAGTAAGCACCATTTAAAAGTTCTGAACCAGCCGGGCGTGGTGGCGCACGCCTTTAATCCCAGCATGTGGGAGGCAGAGACAGGTGGATCTCTGTGAGTTGGAGGCCAGCCTGGTCTACCTAGTGAGTCCAGGACAGCCAGGGCTACACAGAGAAACTTTGTCTGGAAAAAACAAAAAACAACCAAAGAAAAAAAACCTTCTGAACCATTAAGGGTCAGAGTGCCACAGGACGATTCCTAACATGAAACAGCATGCATGTCCCTCTCCCCCAGGAAGCACTCACTATCTTTTGCAGTAATGGGGAAAATAGTTTTGTCAATAAACTGTACTTAAATAATTGATCACCTTTTTTGGAACACAAGCTCAGAGTCCCTGCCTTCATGACATATAAAACATTCAAGATGGATTAGAGAACTAGATGCTGTTAGATTGTATTTATTTATTTGTGTGTTGTGTGTGGGTGTGAATGTGTAACCACACTTGGTCTGGAAGTCAGAGGACAACTTGTAGGAGTTCGTTTTTCCTTTTGCCATGTAGGTCCTGGGGACTGAACTGGGGTCTTCAGTCTTGGTGGTAGGTGCCTTCACCTGCTGAGCCATTCCAATCGTCCTAGATAATTAAGTATTTTTCAAAAGCACACATATGTGGGTCAGCAAGATGGCTCAGTAGGTAAAGGGACTTGCTACCAAGCCTGAGGACCTGAGTTCAAGCTCTAGGACCTACATAGTCAAAGGAGAGGACCAACTCCTGAAAACTGTCCTCTGACTTCACACACACACACACACACACACACACACACACACACACACACTGTAGCATATGCATGCCCCCATTCATACACACAAAAATTAATATTTAAAAACCATACATACCTGACAGAAAATATAGAAATATTATTGATTATAAGGCAAGGCAGGTGTTTTTAAGAATAAAATCAAGATGCCCTAAGAAAACAACAAATACAACTAGCTGAATCAAAAAATTTTGAAATAAATGATGAATGTCAATTGACTGACATTAAAAAAGGTAACATAAGGTTGGTATAGTGATATCTACCCACAGTCCTAGTACTTGAAAGCTAGGGCAGGAGGACCACTTCAATCAAGAGTAGGAGTCCAACTGGGCAATATAGCAAGAGCCTGTCACACACATGTATATGTATGTATGTATATATATATATATATATATTCATTTATATGCCCACACATATTAGCTAATATTCATATAACTGCCTCTTGAAAAATAAAAGACTGACTCAAAATCAACTGAGAAATAAGCTAAGGAAAAACAAATAGCTAAGTCACTGAGGAGAAACTATGACAGTAGGCACAGATGATTTCCAGACTCACTAGTAATCAAGAAATGTCAACTAGGGCTGGAGAGATGGCTCAGAGGTGAAGAGCACTGGCTGCTCTTCCAGAGGACCCGGGTTCAATTCCCAGCAACCACATGGCAGCTCACAACTTCCTGTAATTCCAGTTCCAGGGAACCTGACACCCTCACGTAGACATACAGGTAAAACAGCAATGCACATAAAATAAACATAAATAAATTATTTTTAAAAAGAGAAGAAAAAGGAAAGAAAGAAAGAAAATAAGCGTCAACTAAAAGCTGTCATAGAAGTGACTCTCCGTAAAGCACAGGTGGAGGCCAGAGACTGTAGCTCTGTGACCCTTCCCTCAAATTCCACCATCTTCCACCACTACAGAATGTCAATCCATAGTGTTCATTACAGTCTAAACCAGTAACAGCTTTTAAACCAATTCAACTTAGCTTAACAAATATTTAATACTGCCATAAAACCTACATCCTAGAAGCAGTTCAGAGAAAAAACTATAAACATGAGTACCGTCATGAGCAATGAAGGGGGTGGAGGGTGATCTAAATACTGCTAAAGAGGATGAACAAAGCACAAAGGGCTGGAGGGATTATAAACTCAGCTGCTTTGGACACTGAGGCAGGAGGATCATGAATTCAAGCACTACTTGGGTTACAGAGTGACTTCATTAAGTCTGGGCACCTTAATGAGCCCTTGTCTCAGAGGGTTGGGGACATCTTAGTGGTGGAAAGGACAGCCAACAGGTGGTAGGGACAGATGAGAACCATACAAGATGCCTAGTCTTTTTTTATATAGGAGTGACTGGATGCCAGCTTTTAGACAGGACTTCCATTTCCTTTTTATCTATATATTTTTTCCCTCCTCTCTCCAGAATTGGGGGAAAGACTAGGGAGAAGTGACGAGATATGGTATATCATTATTTATATTTCAATCTGCTCCATACAACAAATACATGTCTGTTTCTGGGGATGCTATTTCAAGTGATATATTGCTTTTCTAAAATGCTTCAAGTTTTAAAATAATGGGCATTTATCATTCTTATACCAAAAACAAAAACAAAACAACCCTCTGGGCATGGTGGCACACACCTTTAATCCCAGCACTTGGGAGGCAGAGGCAGGTGGATCCCTGTGAGTTCAAGGCCAGCCTGGTCTACACTGCAAATTCTGGGCTAGTCAGGAATATACAATGAGACCCTGTCTCAAAACAATAAACCAAAGCCCAAACAAAAACCCAGCTCGTTATTTCAAGTCTACAGAATCTTAATCACTTTTTCCAGTTGTGTTTCGTTTGTTGGCAGTGCTAGGGATTGTATCTGGGGACCTACACATGCGAGGTAAACACTCTCATAGACTTCAGCCCTTAAGTCACTTCAATTTTAATGTGGGGCTGTCAGATTAAGAACATTAAATAAAAAGACCAGGTTAGGGAGGGGGCTGTGATTGAGATGTAACTTGAATAAATAAACAAATTTTGGGAAAAAAAAAAAAAAGACCAGGTTAAGTGCCCTTCAGAGACTTTGTGATATTTGGTGTGGAATATATACTGAACAAATTATGTAACTTCCCCTGGACTCAGAATCTTTATTAGAATAATAAAACAATAATACCTTTCTCATAAAGTGTTTGTAAAGATTAAATAATACACACAAAACTAAGTGTTCAGTAATTGTTAGCTATTGCTACTATGTTCAAAATATAAATTTTTTCTAGAGGAGTCACAACATACATACTTTTTTCCCCCCTTTTTGGGTTTTTTGAGACAAGGCTCTCTGCAGACAAGGCTGGCCTTGAACTCACAGAGGTCCACCTACCTCTGTCTTCTGAGTACTGGGATTAAAGGCCTGTGCTACCACTGCCCAACCCACAACACACACACTCTCAACCAGAGGTCAAGGCACATAGCTCCATCAGTCTGAGGGTCACTATTTCTAACCCTATTTTTTACATGAAGGACAGGAATAAAGCTAATATTCCAAAATTCAAAATATGAATTGAATTACACCTTAAACTATTCTTTTTTTTAATATTTATTTATTATTTATTATATACAGTCTTCTGTCTGCATGTAGGTCTGAACTCCAGAAGAGGGCACCACATCTCATTGCAGATGGTCAAGAGCCACCATATGGTTTCTGGGAATTGAACTCAGGACCTTTGGAAGAACAGCCAGTGCTCTTAACCTCTGAGCCATCTTTCCTGCCCCTTAAACTATTCTTAATTATACAGCAAAGAATGCAGCCTAACCGTACCTTATTGCTACTTATCACTTCCAAGGCCTGTTGATGTTTTTGGTAGAGTGGGTGTCTTCTGTCTGGCTTGACAGATGGCTTCTTTGCCACTGGCCTTTCAAGTTCAAATGCTGGTGATTTCGTATCCAACAATTGTGAAATATGAGGCACAAATATGAAAGGCTTAAAAACAGACCTAGAAGAAAGGGTCTTTATTGAATTTGCATGTCAAAATATATTTTAAAAACCCAATTGTCATGCCTTCCTAGACTCCTCCTAGTTGAGGTTTCTGATAATAATGCTTCTGTTCTAGTTGGTCTCTGTCGCATTAGTTGCCCTCAGGCTCATCTCCCTTGGACATTTAGGCAAGGAGACAATGCTTTAGTTAGCCTCATATTCCCAAAGACTACCAGATGACCTGGCACACTGAGAAAGCAGAAAGTTTGTCACTTGTCAGGGTGAAAGCAATCCCAGTGTCACCGGCAGTGGTTATGACTCAAAGTAAAAATTCAGCACCAGAGTTAATGAGACATGGGTTTCATTCTATCTAGTCAAAAATACAGTTAATAATATGAAAAACCATAACACTGGAGAAAAATGAAAAGAAAACTGTTTCTAAGGTAACATGCATTGGGTTTTATAAGAGATACTAATCACTTATATGAAGACATGTTATGGAAGCCCTAAGGACACTTAACTTGAGCTGATAATATTTTACATTGACATGTACGTTATTTCTAAATGGCGTGCATCAGTGTATCTGGTATAAGATCACAACCTGCTCATGCTTTTATCCCATAAGGGGATGAATTATGAAGTCAGTAAGGAAAGTGATCTACTTCTTTTCTTGACAATGCTAAATATGCTTGCATGGAGAAGGATAACTGTAAACAAGAACCCATGAGCCTTTTCTTATAAGAATGAGAACAGTTATATACACAGAGAAACTGCAAACTAAAATCCAGACAGACAATACATTAAGAGTTATAGCCTTCCTTATTTAATGGAATAAAGATTTATTCTGAGGAACTCAGATGACTCAGTGGTAGTACTCTTGCAGAACACTTGCATTCAATTTGCAGCACCTACCTCGGGCACCTCGCAACCACCTAGAAAGCCAACTCCAGGGAAGCCAATGCCTCTGGTCTCTGCAGTCACCTGCACGTTCCTCCCCCAACCTCTCTCTCCCTCCCTCTCACTCACACACACACACACACACACACACACACAAGAATTAAAATAATAAATAAAACTGTAAAAAGAGGTAATTGCTTATAAAAATTATACTGACAAGATCACCCACAGACTAATGATTGTACCCATCCCATGACCTCTTGGTGGTTACAATATTTGAGGATGTCACCTCTCAGGATGCGGAGTCCCTGTAAAGAAGTGAATGCAAGGAAAGCTGGAATCCTGAGGTAAAACAGAAACCATGCTTGCGGTGGTCAGGAACTCTCCCTTCATATTGACGCCACTTGGCTCATCTCGAAGAATTTCCATCATTGTTTCAAAAGTTATGTTTCCTGAAGAAATAATTAAATAATTAAAAACCCATCAAATAATGCATATATTTTACGCACATAAGGTTTTTTCCTCTATTAATAAGATGAAGTGATACATATTGGTATTGACTCTCCAGCACCAGTGGGGGCTTGTGAGGGGTGCAAATGGTGATGAGTATGTTCATTACTAGCCCATGTCTCCACTCAGAATTTATATCAGCCACAAACTCACACATCAAATCAGTCATGCATGCTACTGTGTCACCATGTCTTGCACAGAGCAACTATTGACTGACTATTTAACGACAAAATAAAAAGTCACTGTGGAGGACACAATGATGAAGAAAGCTATAAAATCTATTTAGGGAGCTGGAGAGAGAGTTCAGCACTTAAGATTACTTATTGCTCTTGCAGAGGACCCAGGTTTTGTTCCCAGCACCCACATGGTGACTCACAATCATCCATAACTTCCTCAGCCTCCAGGGTGTTGTGATTCAGGTAAATGGTACCATATAAAAAGCAATTTAGGAAAAATGTCTATGAGAAATGGTGGAGAATTAGGAGAGGATCAATAAACTCTAGACTGATAAAAGTCTGAACCTGAGATTAGCAGAATTGGAAGATTTTGCATAAGTAACCCTGACTACATTCACTCTAAGGACATGGTAGTAAAGCTGCCACTGGTGAATCCTTCAATTAAAAAGTCAACATCTGACTATTTAAATTATTTACCTGATTATCATCTATCTAATCTAACTTATCTATTTAACTTTGGTAAATGGAACCTGTCAAGAAGTGGCTACCTCCTATAGCTAGGCAGGACTTCCAGGGGAGGAATAAAGACACCAACCTACCCATAAAACCTTCAACCCAAAAGCTGTCCTGCCCATAAGATGTACAAGGACAAAGATGGAGCCGAGATTGAGAGAATGGCCAACCGAAGACTGGCCCATCCCATAGGAGAGAACCAATCCTTGACATTATTAATGTTACTCTGCTATGCCTGCAGACAGGAGCCTAGCATCTGAGAGGCTTCATCCAGCAGCTGATGGAAACAGATGCAGAGACCCTCAGCCAAACATTAGTCGGTGCTTGGGGAGTCTTGTGGAAGAGTTGGGGGAACTATTGAGGGAGCTGGAGGGGGTCAAGAAATCTACAAAAAAGACCTACAGAGTCAACTAACCTGGGCCCATGGGGGCTCACAGAGACTGAACCACCAACCAAACATGCATGGGCTAGACCTAGTCCCCCTGCACATATATTGTAGATGTGCAGCTTGGTCTAGATGTGGATCCCCCAACAACTTGAGCAGGTCCCCTCTCTGACTCTGATGCCTGCCTTTGGATCCCATTCCCCTAACTGGGGTGCCTTGTCTGGCAGTGGGACAGGACTTAATGTGCTAGGATGGGTTGGTACTCTCAGGGGACCTCCCATTCTCTGAACAGAAGGGAAGGGAGAATGGGGAACGGGTGTAAAAGGGGGGGGGTCTGGGAGGAGAGGATGAGGCACTGCAATCAGGATATTATGTAAATAAATAAATTAATTAATTAATGGGAAAAAACAAAAAGAAAAAAAAGTCAACCTCTGGGGACTGTATAGTCCCAAAGTAGGCTTGCCTTAATCTCCCTACAGCTTTGCCACTGAACTATGGGAAATATAGTGACACCACCACATCGTATCCCTGCATAATTGATTTTGAGCACTGCCACTATGGCCACAGAACATAAAACATTATTTTAAAGTCAATTTTCATTAATTTTGATCCATGTCTTTCCTGTTTTTCTTGTTCTTCACCAGGTCCTGCATAGCTTCTATCTGGAACCATCCCCAACCCCCTTTCTTCTCTCTTCCGTCCCTGCTCTTTTCACTTCTCTCTCTGCTGATAAAAGGCTTACACCAGGGTGTCATGCTAACCAGGTTTTCTACCTCTGACTCATAACCCTACACACTCATCCATCTATTCATCTATCTATCTATCTATCTATCTATCTATCTATCTATCTATCTATCTATCTA
>CAJQZJ010032684.1:1199356-1230161 GCA_907164525.1 Lophiomys imhausi
AAAAAAAAAAAAGGAAGAGGATGGGGGGTTGAGGGGGAGGAGGGTGGGAGGGTGGGACTGGAGAGGGGAGTAGGGAGGGGATTGTGATTGAGATATAACTTGAAGAAATAAAAAATAAATTATTAAAATTAAAAAAAAGAGAGAATTAAAAGAAGTAGCAGTGTGGTCAGGTGTGATGGCACACACCTTTAATCCCAGCACTAGGGAGACAGGCAGGCAGATCTCTGTGAGTTCAAGGCCAGCCAGGTCTACACAGTGAATACTAGGCCAGCCAGGGATACATAGTGAGACTCTAATTAATAATTTTTTTTTTGAGACAGGGTTTCTCTGTGTAACAGCTCTGGCTGTCCTGGACTCACTTTGTAGACGAGACTGGCCTTGAACTCACAGAGATCTACCTGCCTCTGCCTCCCAAGTGCTGGAATTAAAGGCGTGCACCACCATGCCCGGCTAATTAAATATTTTTTTAAAAAGAGAAGAAAGTTCTGAGGATTGAGTATCCGAACTTGACCCTCAAAAGGAATCAGTATTTTCTTAAAATGATTTAATATTCCACACATATAAAAAAAACAGCTTATACTATCCTAATGCTTTGTTTTATTCAAACCATATCTTTACTAAGTATAAGATTACTCCCACATTATATCTTCATAAAATTCAATCTTTTCTGTAATTTAAATGCTAGAAGTTACCTTTATGTTTATTCAGAAGCTTGTAGCCCTGACAGTATCTGCTTGATGATGTCATTATTGCAGCTGTGTTAATATACGAATATGCTGCAGTAAAGTCAAATTCGTCCTTGCCATCCCAGCAGCCTTTCTGCTTAGCGTAGTTTCTCAGGTCTGGATGTTCCCGGTCAATCTTGGTTGTTATGGAAAGCTGATTGGATATATTACGAACTCCTATTTGTAGGATGAAAGGGAGAAGGAAAATTACCTTTAACATAAAGTATGTCTCTGCAGTATGGTTTGTAATCACCATTAACATTACGTAAGTTTTTCCCATGTACATCTACTGCATGTTCAAAACAGTTACATTGTAAAATTAAACCCTGAGGTAACTATAGACACAGATGCAGCCATGTGAAATAATCAGAGAGATCGTATACACTTCACTCAGTTTCCACCCATAGAATCTTATAAAACTTCAGAATAATACCACAACAAGAACACTGTATTTACAGTGTCAAGAAAGAGAATACTTGTACCATCATGTCACCTTTCACATGAAAGCTGTGCATCTCCAAGTCCTCGTGCTTCATGGACTTCAGGTGTCTAGTGTGTACTTTCTCACTCTGATGTAACTCGAAATGTTATACAGATACATGTATATACATTTACATTTATATATATTATATATAATATACTTTTATATATCCAATATATCTTATATATATCTTATATTGGATATGTAAAAGTATATTATATATATATATGTATATTGGATTTAAAACATTTGGAGTTCATATATATTGGGTAAAGGCACTTGCCACTGATTCTCAAAAGTTGTCCTCTGACCTCCACACACATAACACATATACAACCACATACACAACACACAATTTTTTAAAGAATGTTATATAAGTAGAATTGTACAGTAAATAACCTTCTGGCTTTTTAAAAGTTACTTTAAAAAGTTTTAAATGTACATTTGTTTACTTGTGTGTACGTGTGCAGAGGCCATCCTTTCACCACGTGAGTTCTGGGATCAAACCCAGGTTGTCAGGGCTGGAAGCAAGCACAGCCACTGCCTCAGCTATCTCACCGCCCTGTCTTCTGGCCTTTTTTTTTTTCCCCAAGACAAGATTTCTCTGTGTAACAACAGAGCCCTGGCTGTCCTGCACTTGCTGGGTAGGCTGCTGTGTGGGCGTCTGGCCTTTAAACCCAGCCTAACCCTAGGAAGCCTTGTCGTGCCATTAGCAGCTCATGTTGCACCTCAGGGTGTCATGTATGACACTCTGTTTAGCATCTCAGTTTGTGTGTATACCACACACCGACCAGACCCAGGTGATTAGCTTTCTACCAGAGATGGGTCATTTCTGTGCTGGAGATACTCAAAACAACAATCTCATTCTGGAGTGTCTTGAGTTCACCTAGTAAGAAACAGGAAAGTAAGCCGGGCAGTGGTGGCGCACGCCTTTAATCCCAGCACTTGGGAGGCAGAGGCAGGCGGATCTTTGTGAGTTCGAGGCCAGCCTGGTCTACAAAGCGAGTCCAGGACAGCCAGAGATATTCAGAGAAACCCTGTCTTGAAAAAACCAAAAAAAAAAAAAAAAAAAAAAAAAAAAAAAAAAAAAAAAAAAAAAAAGAAACAGGAAAGCAGTAGCAAAGGTACCCCATGGGATAATCAGACTCAGGAAGGCACTCATTTTGCATGACCAGCTAAGACTTTTTTCAATAGTATTTATTCCTTGTTTTTCTGGCAGCATGTTTAATAAAACAAAATGTGGCCAAGGATATAACCAAGAAAATTAGCATAATAATAAAATGAATTAATTTTAATTTTCTATATTTTATTAATACATAAAAAGTGTCAGACATGGGGCTGGAGAGATGGCTCAGAGGTTAAGAGCACTGGCTGCTCTTCCAGAGGTCCTGAGTTCAATTCCCAGCAACCCCATGGTGGCTTACAACCATCTATCATGAGATCTGGTGCCCTCTTCTGGTCTGTAAGCATGCATGCAGACTAAATACTGCATACATAATAAATAAATAATAAATATAATATTTTTAAAAAGTGTCAGACAAAAAATATAAAAACAATATTCCTAAGCACATGAAAATAACTGGCAATAACCTATTTGAAAAATAACACTAGGCCGAGCTTAGTGGTGCATGCCTTTAATCCCAGCACTCAAGACGCAGAGGCAGGTAGATCTCTGTGACTTCCAGGCCAGCCTGGTCTACAATGTGAGTCCAGGACACGCAGGGTTACACAGAGAAACCTGTCTTGGAAAAAAAAAAAGTAACACTAGAATCTCCCACAGCAGGCCCCTCTCCCAGAAGCTCACAGTGACTTTCCCTTCCTTTAATGTTCACAGCATTATTACTTAGTATTTATATTATTAATTATAACTAAATTTATTGTATAAAGAACATATAATCGGTAATTATATATAATTAAAATTATTATTAATGGGTCCACATCATTCACCCAATTCATTAACTAATTAATTGAGACAGGTTTACCTATAGCCAAGGCTGGACTCAAACTCTGTATGAAGTAAACAATAATGTTGAACTTCTGATGTCCCTACCGCAGCAGGGCAATCAATGGTGGTACAAGCCTTAATCCCAGCACTTGGGAGGCAGAGGCAAGTGAGTTTCTGAGTTCAAGGCCAGCCTCGTCTACAGAGTGAGTTCTAGGACAGCCAATGCTACACAGAGAAACCCCCTGTCTTGAAAAACCAGAGGGGGGAAAAAAAGGCTGATGATGTCCCTACCTCTATACCTCCCAGATGTTGGGAATACAGGTGTGCACCACCAGTCTCAGTTTTATGGATTTTGTGTGTGCTAGACAAGTGTAACACCGACTGCGCTAACCTCGGTTTAGTATTGTCTCTTATCTCCTTTGTAAAACTAGAGATTCTAGATATAAGTGCGCAAGAGCATGTGATTACGTTTCAACATAAGGCCATCCTCTAACTACAGAACAGTGAAATGAGAATGAGGATGAAAAGATGTAAGTTGCTTTCTATCTCTGGATTTCTTCACTTGAAATTAAGAGGACTGGCTGTGGAGAAAGCTTAATGGGTTATCAGAACTCAAATCCCAGGACTCATGTAAAAGTTGGGGATGGTAGTAGTGTCTATGATCCCAGAGCTTCTGTGGTGAGACAGAAGGCAACGATAGGAAATCCCCCAGAGCACATGTATCAGATAGCCAGACATACACAGGGGCAGCAAGCAACAGGGACCCTGCCTCAAAAGGGACCATGAGTCACCAGAGGCTGTTCCCTGACCCTCACACAGTGGTCCATGCATGTGGTCCCCCTGGCCCCGACATATACACATGCACACATGTCACAAACATAAGAAGACATAAGAAGAATATATGACCACAGCTAAATCCTGGGGGAAATCAATTCCAAAACAATCAAATTGCACTGTTTTAGTCAATGACATCCATTCTGTTTTACTATCATACCAATATTCTCTTTCTACCCACTGCCCCAAAGCCACCCATCCCCAGGCAAACTCCCTGTCCTTTACCTCTCACACATGGTACAATCTGGAATTCAATCCAAAGTTAGAAAAGGAGGAAATAATGAATAGTTGTTAAAAAGAGAAAAAACACTATGAATAGTCAAAAGCTGCTGTGGAGATAATGCTAGCTGCTTATTTTTGGCAAGAATGTTTGTCATGCTTCTCTTTTCTTTTATGTTCTTTCCAATTCTTACGTCTGCTCTGCAGTTTATCCTGTAGTGCAATGGATTATACATTTTGAAAGGCAAGTAAAGACATTGTCTACAGTTAATAACTTTATTAATTATATAATTATATAAACCAAATTGCAAGCAGCTGTTCATACCTTGGACTTTTTCTGCTGCCCAGTGTTTCCCTGAAGTCTCCAGAATCCAGGCTTCAGTCCTGTCAGCTATCAGGAAGCTGTTGTGATAGCTGAATTCTTCACTCTCTGCACAATTTCCACCTTGGCCATATTTTGCTAATAAGTCAACAATGACATTCAGAGCTTTTTCAGCTGTATCAGCTCTTTCAAGGCCAAGTCTAAAATAAAAACATTACGGCTCTCAGATTAAGAATAATTTCCTTGGGCTGGAGAGATGGCTCAGCCGTTAAAGGCTAGGCTCACAACCAAATATATAAGAATAATTTCCTTTATTCATTTTAACCTCATGTTTAAGAAACACATGTTAACTACATTCAAAGTAAGAAAATGTAAGTTAATAGGTAAAATAAAATATTCTAAAGTCTTACTTCTGAAGGCAGTTTGGGACAATGAAAGCATTTTTGGGGTCAAGTTCTATCTTGGTAATGTATTGAAAAGTTGTTTTTTTGTTTGTTTCTTTGTCTGTTTGTTTTTGTTTTTCGGGACAGAGTTTCTCTGTGTAACAGAGCCCTGGCTGTCCTGAACTCACTTTGTAGACCAGGCTGGTCTTGAACTAACACAGATCCGCCTGCCTCTGCCTCCTGAGTGCTAGGATTAAAGTTATTTTTATCTCTAAGACTGAGATATTTCTTTGTAAAAATAAGGTATTAATCAACCATGTGATAAAACAATTCAGGCATTTCTGATAATTGTAATTTCTAATTTTGGCTCCTCTGCCAATGAATGATGTGCATGGGTGTGTTTGGGTGCCAGTAGGTGTTTGTGTGGTGCATGTATGTGTTTATGTGGGTGTGTGGCTGAGAATATGCATGTATGTAGAAGCCAGAGGTTGATGTCTGACAGCTTTTTCAGTTGCACTCCACCTAATTTTATAAGAAAGGGTCTCGCAGTGAACTGGAACTTACCAACTAGGCTAGACTAGCTTCCCAGCGGCCCAGGAATCTGCCTGCTTTGGCTTCCCAGTGCTGGATTATTACTGATGCACATGAGTGCTGGAGATCAGACTCAGCTCCGCACACTTGTGCAGTAAGCTTTTGGACTGAGCCACCCACCATAGACTAATTAATGGTATTTAAGAATCATGAAATTGCATGCTGGTGTGAAAACAGATGCTGGTTGGCATTCTACCATTTCTCACATACTCTATAGTGAAAAAAGAGCATAATAGTTACCTGACAAGGTCCATGCCTAAAAGGGCCTCCTCCTTAGAAATATCTTCTCGTCCCCATACAGCTTCATTCCCAATGCAGACGCCATGCTCATTGGCTCCCATTTCTGCCCCCCACAACCAAGCTGGGCGACTAAGGACAACAGCATATGTTTCAGGAACCTGATCAACTTCTATATAAGTACACTGTAAAAACAAAAAGGCACACAACAATAAAATGAAAAATGAAAAGTTACCAAGTTCCAGAATTTAAAACCCTGTTGGGAAGACATGATCATGAGCTAAGGTGAAATTTTTAATAATAAAAGCATTAGACTGAACCGTAACTCTGAGTGAGCCAACCCAGACCCAGAAAGATGCACATGGCATGTATTCACTTATAATTGGATTTTAGTCATATAGTACAACAGAAAGGACAGGAGCATGGACTCTGTTACCTGTTAGTGGGACACGTTGCCCTAGTGGAGCTGCCATTGTAGGCCTCCAGTGCAAGAGGAAGCTCTTAGCCCTCATATGACTGATGAACTGAGGGAGGCTGAGATGTGGGGGCACACCACTTCGGAGGAGTAAGACAGGTGGGAGAAGAGGTAGAGGGTGGGACAGGGAGGGGTGGAGGGAGGGGACTGTGATGGAGATGTAACTTGAAGTAATAAATAAACGTAATTAAAAAAATAATGAAAGCATTAACCTTAAAACTCATGCAGAACTGACTCTAAAGCCTTTATCATTTAAATATGTTCTGAGTGTGCCCTATTATAATACACCCTGCTAAGACAGTTCAGTCACGAAGATAAATCAAGTTCCATTTCAAGAAACAAAGACTTCTCCATTAACTAAGATACAACAAATATTAAGTATGAAGTCTAGGAAGAGATCAAGCAGAGCTGCTCTGGAAGCTGAAGAGCGATGGTTACTAATCTTCCACCTGTTTCATGGAGAACAATTAATGAGAGTTGAAGAGTAAGAAAGCATTTCTCAAGTTCAAGGTGTAGCGCATACCGATTAGTGGTACATGTGTTCATAGGTACTTGAGACCCTTAGTCAGAGGGAAACTGCCAGAGGCTCACGTTCCCGTGGTAGTGACCGGAGGTGTCTTCACAGCAACGGAAAGAGTGAGACCTACACCATGGGCTAGATTTAAACATACAGATAGAGAATGGAAACGAGATCCCAGGGAATAAACGATTACAGCAAAAGACAATACAGCCTAGTATACAAAAAGTCTCATATTGAATGCATGTCAGTGTTAGAACATCAAGAATCCAAAAGAAGTCGGACGTGGTGGCGCACGCCTTTATTCCCCGTGTTCAGGAGGCACAGGCAAGCTAATCTCTGTGAATCTGAGGCCAGCCTGGTCTACAGAGAGAGTCCAGGAGAGCCTGCTCTACACAGAGAAACCCTGTCTCAAACAAACAAAACAAGAAGAGTCCAAAAAGTTCATAACAATAGAAGATAATATAAACCTTTAAGTTCCAAGTAAGTAGGCTATTTAAATAAAAAAATTAAAGGACATTTTATTTAATGTGTATATAAGAGGTGAGGAAAAACATGCAAAATGATGTTGACAGTATTTTCAGATGCCTAATGAACCTTTTTGATGAACTACAAAAGTTATTTACAGAGCTGAAAATGTTGTTTAATTTATAGAATGTGTGCTTAACATACATGAGGCCTTAGATTTGATCCCCAGTACCATAGAAAAAGAAATAAAAACCTGTTATTTTTCTTTTGTTTTTTGTTTGATCTCAAACTCACATAAATCCGCCTGCCTCTGCCTCTTGAGTGCTGGGATTAAAGGCGCATGCCACCACACCTAGCCTGAATAATTTTTCTTACTCTAAATCAAGCAGACTCCTTTTGATCTGTCAGCTGAAACTTCAGCTCTAACTAAATAGTTTTTTTAAAGATTTATTATTATTATTTGAGTGTTCTGCTTGCAGGTATTGCATATGGGCGCCTGGAGTCCCCAGAGGTCAGAAGAGAGCATTAGATCTCATGCAACTGGAGTTATGAATGGTTGTGAACCACCACATGGGTGGGGAATCAAACCTGGAATCCTCTGCAAGAGCAACAAATGCTCTTAACCACTGCACCAATTCTCCAGCCTCACTATTTAAGCTAGATCTAGATGTTCCTCCTCTGATGCTGCAGCCTGCTATTCCTGCTTAAGGTCCACACTTCAACCGTTCTACTTTATTGTGCGGTTAGTTGCATCCATAGACCATTCGTATACTCTCAGCTCCTAGAGGATGGTGCCCAGGTTTTAATAACTGACTTTAACTCCCTTATCATATCTAACACACAAAAAGTATTCAAATACTTTATGAAAGAGATAACAATTTTTATTATTTTAGCAGCGTCTTCTAAATTATTGAAAAAAAAAAGGTCTATTTTTAATTAAAACTATTTCCAACCCTAAATTCTTGAATTTTAACTTCAATGGGCTTTTGTCAATTGGGAGCTAAAGAAATAACCATTTATGGGACTGGAGAAACGGCTCAGTGGTTAAAAGCACTTGCTGGTCTCGTAGAAGACCAGGGTTCAGTCCCGGCACCCCACAAGACGGCTCACAACTGTCTGTAACTGTAGTTCCAGGAGATGCAGCACCCTCTTCTGGCCTCCTTGGGTATCAGGTACACATGTGGTACACTAACATACACAGGAAAAACATTCATACATATAAAAGTTTTTTAAAAGAAATACCATTGATGATAAATTTTAAATATATATCGGTAACACAGAATGTATTTCACCTACCTTAAGGCGTTTTTCCAAATCATGAACTGCAGCTGGAAAGTAAATTACTTCTTGTACTTCATCGAAGAGTCTGTCTGAATTTTTTCCAAAAATAACCCTATTTTCAACTGTTGCTGGAGGTAGTGCCACAAAAGTGTCACAGGAATGGGGTTCCATTTCTTTAAAAAAATGAAAGCACATAGAAGTCTCAAAATAAAAAGAGAAAACATTTTTATGTACACATAAAACAAAGAGCTCTTCTCTATGACAAAGAGACAAAGAAGGGTACCTAGTAAAGTCTTAAATATCATACTATTTCTGTGCATCCCACCACAGTCAAGGGTGTATAGTAAGACCTGTCGTAAACAAATAAATAAGTACATAAACTATAAAAATTAGAATAGTAATTAACCATATATTATGATAAGATGGCAATGAGAACCACTTTCTCCTAGTCTACAGGTCAAATTTCCTCTATAAACCTCTTTCCTGAATCTCTCCTAATCCTTTCACCGTGCTCCTGTCTGTAGGAGGGGTCATGTTCTGCTGACTCTGTGTGTGTAATGAGGTCCCTTACTAGACACTGAGACCCTGAGGGCTAGAAGGCTTCCTGTTAATCTTCTATCATAATTGGAAGTTATGCAAAGGCCGGGCAGTGGTGGTGCACCCCTTTGATCCCAGCACTTGGGAGGCAGAGGCAGGCAGATCTCTGAGTTTTAGGCCAGCCCTGAGTTCCAAGACAACCAGGAGTACTGTCTCGAAAAACTAATGAAACAAAACAAAATTCCAACTATTAATGTTTCCAGGAGGAAGTTCCCATTCATAACTTATAAATCCTGATTGTAGAACTGACATATGAATTCTCTTCATCTGTGATTTGGAAAACCTAATATCCTAATTTGTAGAATAATTCAAGATCCCATATTTGTATATTGCTTTCAGAACAGACATAGTTTTAGTATCCCTTTTTATTGATCTTTTTAAAGATTTATCTTTACTATTTATTTATGTGTATGTATGTATGCATCCATTTATCATAAGTATGGAGATGCCCAAGAAGGCCAGAAGTGGGCCTCAAATACCCTAGAGCCAGAGTTACAGGTTGTGAGGTATCGTGCCTGTGTGTTGGGAACTGAACTCAAGTCTTCAAGAAAAGCAGTGAAACATCTTAAAGCTGAGCTCTCTCTCCAGGCCAGTTTGCTTCTTTTATAAAAATCTTAGCATAGTTTTATACAAAAGCATTCTAACCATTTTAAAACAGAATTTAAAAATAATAAATTGAAAGGAAAGCACTGCAGGAAATGGTAGCACACCTGTAATCTCAGCACTTGGCAAGATGAGCTAGTTTAGGGCTAGCCTGTGCTACATAACTCAAGAACATCATGAAACCCCATTTCAAAATGAACAAAATGACTCAAGAAACAACTTCACCATGGTCTTCTCTTCTCAAAGATGAGAAGAGGTAGCACTGCTTTTCTTTTGTGTCTCCCCTCTGAAGTTTTTGATCTCCTGTTTACAGTGCTCCAAAGTTAGCTACCCTAAAACGTAACTTAGGCAGGCTATTAATCCTCTTCTTCTTTTCTTCCAAACTCATCAATTAAAAATTGATTAAATTAAATTTAAAAAATTAAAACACCATCTAGTTGGGTTGTTTTGAAGATTCAGTAAAACCGCAAAGGTGAAAGCCCGGCTTGGTAGTGCATGCCTGTAATCCAAGTTTGAGGGTTACATGGACCATGTCACAAATGAAATAAGATAAAAACAAAAACCGTGGAACACAGCCAAACTCCAACCGAAGGCTGTTGTCTGTTGTAATTTGGCTTATTCTTATCCTTGCCAGAGGTCAGAGGACTAGGCCATGCCCACACCAAACCCTGGGGTCCCTAGGGGCCATCAAGTTGCAGTGGGAGACTCACTAACTGGGATAGCGGTAGGAACTAAGAAAACAGCACCGAGGGAGGAAAGCCCTTGGCCCTAACGTGTTTTCATCATTCACGATGTTTGCTGAATAACTTTCTGCACAGCTAGCAATAACCCAGGGAAGCTGGGTGTAGTGGCGCAGGCCTTTAATCCCAGCACTGGGGAGGAGGCAAAGGCAGGAGGATCTGTTAGTTCAAAGACAGCCAACACTCCATAGTGAGACCCAATCTCAAAACAAAACCAAAAGCATAGTAACAATAACAATTATAGCAGTAATAATAATTGGAAGGGAAGAGAGTCGGTTCTTGAGGCGCTTACAAGTCTATTTCATTGCTTTTGGTAACACCAATCTTTTGAGTCTCACAAATGTCCTGCAGTTGGCGTGAGGCTGTCCCCCTAATCTACAAGGAAACTGGGCTGCAACACAAAGCTTTTGCAACTGGAGTCAGGCGTTGCCTGAATGTGCAGGGCTCGAACTTCCACGCCTCGCCCGCTCTGGCTGCCTGCGCTCGGAACTGAGCTGGCACAGCGGAGCCCACGGCTGCTCGCGAGCCGGCCTACAGCGGTCCGCGCGCAGAAGGGGGTTCCTAAGCTTACCTCTGCTGCGCACGCGCGGTCGCCAAGCCGCGGCCGCTACAGGAAGCAACCACCTGAAGAGACGAGGAGGGGCGGGCCCGGGCGCTAATCGTCGGAAGTAGTCGCCTTCGACCTCGGAAGCTCCCGCCGTTGCTCGCTGAACAGTTCCGGTGACGCTCCCGGAGTTTGTTTACGTTCCTCTCAGACCTACCGGCTGGCGTCTCTCCCTCCGACTCCAAGATGGGGAAGTCGTTCGCCAATTTCATGTGCAAAAAGGACTTTCATCCTGCCTCCAAATCCAACATCAAAAAGGTGAGTAAAGGGATCGGAGAGGGCAGCGACATGCTGAGCTCCCCTACATGTCTGGAGCCGTCGCCCCTTCCTCTAGGCTAACCCGACAGACCGAATGGTCCCCGAAGTCCGGCCTGTCTGTCAGTGCGGAGACTGACGCCGGAGCTCGCTAACACTGTCTTCGGTCCATTCCGAGTCCGTCTCCTCGAGCCCCGAGACCAAGGCCGTGAGCTCTGCTCCCCTGGGTGAAGACTCCCCTGCTTATCAGAGATCTTCCGAAAGAAAGCCACCCCTGCTCTCACTCTACATCCCACATCGCCATCCCACGTCTTCATCCAGCAGTGTGGTGCCTGATGGCTGCGTTCGTAAATAATACAGGTCAGCCAAGTCCTGGACACAGAAGGACCGTGGCAAAAAATTATAGCGCGAAATAATGGCGACGGAGAGTGGCTGGGCTTTGGAGTCAGACCAGAATTCGTTAGTTCAGTACAGCCACATTTAGCTCTGAAGCCTCGCACAAAGTATTTAATGTCATCATCGTTACCCTCCTGCGCTACTAATTACGAATGATCAGTGTCAGTTATTCTAATTTGTAAAGTTGTTGAGAATATTAAATGAAACTGTGGGGAAAAGACTAGAAACGCAAAATGAAGGCTTACCACCATGCGCCACGAAAAGTAGTCAAAAGCATACAAACTTGTGAGAATATATTAAGCTCTGGTTGTTTCTAAACCTGTTGTGGGTCCTGTATGTTACCATGCATGTAAACAATGTTTTATATATATATATATATATATATATATATATATATATATATATATATATATATATTAGCATAGATGACCTTAGAATGTCTGTAGAAGAATGTACAAGAAATGCTAACACTGGTTATCTGCGAATATAGTTACTTTTTATGTCACTTTCAAAAAACCCAAAAAACTTGCCAGATCTTTCTATCTCAGCCTCACTCCTTGACCTCCAAAATCGTGTTCTATTTATTTTGTTACATACTCCTATTCCCCATGTATCTGGTTTCTTTACACATTTCATAGCTTCTTTTTTGAGGTGGGATCTCCTGTTGTTTAGACTGGCTTCAAATTTGCTTTCTGGGAGGATGGCCCTTAACTCCTGATCCTCCTGTCTCCACCTCCCACAGCTGAGATTACAGGGTGTGAGCCACTGTGCTTGACTTTCATTTGCCTTTCTAAGTCATGAAATGGTTTATAATATTTAGAAGAACCATTATGAGCACCAGGACAGTGGAACTGTGTTTTATTTTTATTTCAGCTAATGGGACATACGTTCTTGAACAGTTGACACGAGTGAAATGTTCATTTATAAATATTACTAATTCATGCTGCAGTGAAATATCTGGAAAATCTAAAGCTTGAGACACATGGCTATCTTTCTGTTTTGTTTTGAAGTTGTTTTCAGACCCTGTCTCATTGTGTACCTCTGGCTGGCCTGGGACTCTTAGTAGTCCTACCTCAGCCTCCTGAGTTCTGAGATCATAGACATGAGCCAGCACACCCAGCTAAATAGGTATGTTTGATTATAGAAGACAGTCGGGCTTCCAGGGCTCTCAATGCTGTTTAGTGGATAAAGCACTTGGTACACAAATGTGAGGATCGAAGTTTTGAACCCCAGCACCCACATAAAATCCAGGTAGACATGCTGGTCCATTTGTAACCCTAGCCTTCAGGAAGTGAAAACAAGAGATCCTCCATGCAAGCTGGTTGTAGACTAGCAGAATTGTTAAACTGTGGATTCAGTGAGAGACCCTGCCTCATAAGTAAAAAGGAGAGTGATTCAAGAAGATAGTTTTTCTTAACCCCTGGATTCTACACTTGTATGTACATACTACACACATGCAAACATGCATATACATATACACAAATCTGACTTATCTAATTTGAACACAGTTGTTAAGTTATATTTTTTTTCACTAATATAGGTATGGATGGCAGAACAGAAAATATCATATGATAAAAAGAAACAAGAAGAATTGATGCAACAGTACCTTAAAGAGCAAGAATCATATGATAACAGGTAAGTGCTGCCTTGTTAGTGTTTTCAGAATGATCAGTTACATGGGAATAGTTACCGAGTCAGCTTCATGCCCATAATTACACACGGTCACCTTCTTTAACCTATTCTTCACATAAAGTTCTTTTAACTCATCCAGTCTGTGAGCGAGTCCTAAGTGAGGCAGAGCTTGCAGAAATAATAAACACTGCATGTTAGCTACTGAGACTGATTAGAAAGGCCTCTCTTTAATACACTGAAATGGAAGGATGCTCAGGACACTTAGAAGAGAAGCCATGTGTCTTTAACCTGTGTGTTGTGGCTAGAGGCCACTGGCTTCTTCCAGAATGGTACCTGCCTTTTAGCTGCTTTCATTGTGGTTGTATTTGGTTAATTAATTAAGTAGTGCTGTTTTGGTTATATGGACTGTACTCTGAAGCAACACCTAGTTTTGAAACATCTATATTTGAAACTTGAGACATCCATGGGTTTCTGGATTGGGTCATGCTGTTAACATTGACATAGAATTATCTGTTCAATGCTGTTTTCAGTTGCTTTGCTTATGTGCTTAGGAGCAGAATTACTGTACCTTAAGGTAATTCTTTTTAGCTTTTTAAAGAGCCACCAGACTTTTCCAAAGTAACTGTACTATTTTACATTTCCTACTATTAATGGAGAATGCTTTGCTTTCCTACATGCTCAGTAGGAAAAATTTTGCCTTTTTCAATTTTTTTATCTTTATTTATTATTGTT
The DNA here is from genome assembly GCA_907164525.1 of Lophiomys imhausi. Taxonomy (NCBI): domain Eukaryota; kingdom Metazoa; phylum Chordata; class Mammalia; order Rodentia; family Muridae; genus Lophiomys; species Lophiomys imhausi. Next base: position 1,213,394 of record CAJQZJ010032684.1, read on the forward strand.
GTTTTCTTGGGACAGGGTTTCGCAGAGCCTAAGCTGGTCTTGAACTTCCTTTGTAGCTAAGAATGACCTAAAACTCTGTTGTCCTGCCTTGAACTCCCAAGTGCTGGCTTGTGCTACTACACCTGGCGTATGTGATGGTAGGCTTACAGTATCAATGGAGTTGTCCATTATCATCATGGTGGGAAGCATGGCAGCATGCAGGCAGGAGGAACTGAGAGTTCTACATCTTGATCCGAAGGCAGTAGGAGACCTAGCCACACTGGGCACAACTTGAGCATCTAAGAACTCAAAGCACACCCCCACAGCGACACACTTCCTGCAACAAGGCCATACCTCCTAATTGTGCCACCCTATGGCCAAGCTTTCAAACAGTTGAATCTGTGGGGTTCACTCCTGTTCAAACCACCACAATAGTCATTCCCCATTTCCTAATTTATCCCATTTCTGCCTCTTAGGAGTAATCACTATTGTACCTATAAATATATATTATTTTAAATTATGGACAAATAAGGGAAATGATTACATGTTTTTCCTGACTAGTTTATTATTTTATTTTTAAAAACACATTTATTTATTTGTTTATCTATCTATCTATCTGTGTGTATGTGTAGGAGCATGTGAGGAACTTGGTGTACATGTAGAAGTCAGAGGACAACTTGGTGGGAGGCAATTCTTTTGTCTTCACTCTGAGGGTCCCAAGGATTGAACTTAGGTCAATAAGGTTTGCCCACTGAGCCACATTACTGGCCCCTGATTTCTTTCACTTAACATGTTTTTGAAGGTCATCTACCACATATATTAGTGCATATTCCTTTTATTTAAAAATAATATTCCACAATAAAAATGTATGCCTTTCTTGTTTTTTGTTTGTTGTTATTGTTTCTTAACAGATTTTTTTTTTTGGTATAGAATCCAATGGAGAAAAGAAGAGAATTACATACAGTAATTACAGTAATGTAGTATATCCTTTGTGTTTGCCTTTTCCAAATACAAGGGCATTCCTTACTTACCTTTTAACTTTTTGTAATACTTAACTTGGATTTTAGGGATTTAACTCAACATGGTCATCCTGTTTGCTATGGACTTTTTCCTACAAAGCCCAACAGCATGCTGTGCACAAAACCTATGGAAGGAAATTTCAGTTGCTACTATAAAATCTAAGATTTTTTTTGAGACATAGTCATTTGTGGCTTCGTTCTATTAGCCTATTATAGAATGTTGTTAAATTGTTTTTATCTTTGTTCTCATTAAAGAACTTGATTCAGGGGCTGGGAAGTTAGCTGAGTTTGTAAAGTTCTTGTAGTGCAGACATGAGTGTTGATTCCCAGCCTCCATATAAAAAGCCAGATGTGTGATAGGTGCCAGTGGCCCCCCAGTGCTCTAGAGATAGAGCCAGGAAGAGCCCTGGGTCTTGCCAGTCAGCCATTGTGTGCAGTCAGTGAACCCCAGGTTTGGTGAGAAACCTTGTCTAAAAGTAAGATGGAGGGCTGGCTAGGTGGGTAAAGGTGAGTGCAATCCCTGAGACCCACATAGAGGTCAAAGCAGAGAACTGTCTGCACAGAGTTGTCCTTTGGCCTTCATATGCATGTAGATATTATTCTACACCCCACCCCACACACACACAATAGCTAATTAAAAATAAGGTGAATGATTAAGAAAACACTCTGCTTTAGCCTCTGGCTGCCACATACATATGCATTTCACACACACACACAATGAAAAATGCTAAAATAGCGGTCCACGGTGGCTCATGCCTTTAATCCCAACAGAGGCAGGTAGATCTCTGTGAGTTCCAGGCCAGCCTGGTCTACAAAGCGAGTCCAGGACAGCCAGGGATACATGGAGAAACCTTGTCTTGAAAAGCCAGAAAGAAAAAAATGTAATTTTTTTTTTTTTTAAAGAAAAGCTTGTGGCACCAAAATATATGTGGAGTATAGGATTTCAAAACTATTTCAGCAACATTTCACAATTTCCAAGAGGATCTTGTAAAAGGGACCATGTCATCTTTTTCCTTTTTTATTGGGAGAACTGAAAGGAGAAGGAAGCCTCAGATTTATAGCAAGTTTCTAATAAGGTATCATTCTTAGGGCTTTTAGCAAAAATACCTTAATACCTTTAGGCTTATCTTTGAGAAATGTATGCTATCATGTTCTTCCTCTACTTAAAATTTTATCATTTCATTTAGATTGCTTATGGGAGATGAGCGTGTAAAGAATGGCCTAAACTTCATGTATGAGGCTCCACCAGGAGTTAAAAAAGGTACTTGCCTCATTTCCTTTAATCTCTGGTGTGATTACGTGTGAAGATTGAGAAGACAGCATTTTAAAAGGTTATTTGTCTTTTCCATTGCTGTTGCTCTGGAACGACAGCAACACAAATGCTGTCATGAGCAGAGTAAAAACCATAGAACAGTTCCTGATGTAGTGACATATGTCCTTAGGGGGCATGCTCAGGTTGGCATTCATCCTTAATAACGTACGCTTATCTGTAGTCCTTATTACTAACATATTCAAATGGAAAAGCTATTCACTGCCAGTGAAAAACATGAACGCTCAAAAATTAGGAATTAACATACCTATTCTGAACTCTAGTTCAGTATTGTACTCTATCCTTCAGTGTTGTATTTTATCCTTCAATGATCTGGAGTTTTATCTTGTGCAAAAAGAAAAGCCAATAAATTCAAGTTACAATTAAATAATATAGCATAATAAATAGTAGACTTTTTTACTGACATTTCTAACTTGTCCTATTCCCCCCACCCCATGCTTTGAATATGCAATCAAGAAAACAAAGAGGTAAAGTATTTTTCTCTGTCATTGATTTATAGTTGATTGTGATTTTATGGAAAATTGAATGAATTTTTATTGACTGTTGTAGAAAGAAGAAACGGAAGGAGAGACAGAGTACAAGTTTGAGTGGCAGAAAGGTGCTCCGAGAGAAAAGTAAGTCTGCTTTTTATTAGGGGGAGCGTGTCATTGTCTCAGTCCTTCTTGCCTCTTACTTGTTAAGGTTCACTCACCAGGGCAAGTAACTCACATGAAAGAAAATTTAATGAACTGCCTCATACAATCAGTGTACTTCATTCTAGCCTTGATTTATGCACTTGCTCGCTTTTTAAAAGACTATATAGACACTTAAAAATTGATGTTGGTTTTATATTTTATAGTAATAATGCATTTTATAATACTTTAAGAACTATAAACTTTTTTCAAGCTAACTGCCATTGAATTTGTTAAATTGTTCTTAATGCTATAGTCATACTTTTTTTTTTTTTGTACTTAACAGATATGCCAAAGATGACATGAACATCAGAGACCAGCCCTTTGGTATTCAGGCAAGTGACATATTCTTTAGGAATAGTATTTACTTAGTACATATATCTTTAAATTATTTTTCAAAAGATGTTTGTATTAGAGTTCTGCAAAGGAACAGAACTGATGGGATGAGGATATATGTGAAGGGGATTTATTATGCTAGATTAGAGTATGTGCTTCAGGCAGTCCAGCCCTGGCTATCTCACGGTAGGAAAGCTGAGAGTCTGGAGCTGTTCGGTCCACGAGGCTGAATGTCTCTGCAGTCCTAGTCTGGAGTCCTGGAGGATTCTTGCAGAGCTGCTGGTCTTTCTTTAGTCTGTGTTGAAATCTTGAAGAAGTTGGTTTTAATACCAGCAGCAACAGGGTAGCAGCACTTGAACTTGCCAGTGAGAGAGAGAGAGAGAGAGAGAGAGAGAGAGAGAGAGCACACAAACAGGCAAAAAGTAAAACTTCCTTCTTCGAATACTTTTTATGTGGGCTGTCACCAGAAGGTGTGACCCAAGTTTAATAATCTGACCAAGAAATCCCTCACAGGAGTGTCCAGCAGCTCGGGTTTTAGTTGATTCCAGATGTAGTCAGGTTGCCAGCCAAAATTACCATCACAGTATTTAAGCTGAAAAAGAACTTTGTGGTTTATATTTATGCCAAATGATAGGAATGAGGCAAACCATGAAATGTGACAGGCAGATGGAAGGTAAGAATCAAGTTCTCTAGTGAAGGGATAATGATGTGGTCACTACAGTTTTCAAAGAATGTAGAAAACTAGCTCGAGGTCAAGAAAAGATGTTAAAAGTGTCACTAATTTAGAAACAGTCGACTGCCACTCTGGGGCTGATCCCTGTGAGAAACATTGCCTTAGTTATCTGTGCGTTGTCTGTGGCAGCTTTCCTGTCATCTCTTGTCACAACAGCAGGGTTGAGTAGTTGCAAAAAGACACAAACATAGAAAGCCTAAAATACCATTTTTACTTTACATAATGAATTTGCTAACCTGTCTTCGAAATGTGAAACTTCAGGACTAGATAAGTGAAGAAGCACTTTCATAGTGTGTTATGAGGCCGTGGCTTCAATTTTGAGCAGGACAAAAAAAAGAAAAAAAGAACAAGAAATGTAGCTGGGGTGGGAGTACAGGCCTGATTTTTCCATCGTGTGAAAGGTAAGTCGAGGCAAGGAGATTGAACGGCTCAGCCTGAGTTGCACAGGGAGACCTTATGTTAAAAAAAAAAAAAAAGAAAGAAAAGAAGAGAGATATTTAGGTGAATATATTAAAATTAGGAAACTAAAATTAAACCATGACATAATTCTTTGTGATATTTTACCATTTCCCTTTGGATGACATTGTTTTATTGTAGGAGGCACAGATAGGATTCAGCTTAGATTTAAGATAAAATTTATGGTAAAAGATTTAATATTTGCGTTAAATTACCCACCATAATTATAGAATCTCTTTCCCTGGAGATCGTTTTTAAAAGTTATTTAGCCAAGTATGGTGGAGCATGTTTTAATCCCAGCACTCTGGAAGCAGGCAGGAGCAGGTGGAGCTCTGTGAACTCAAGGCTAACCTGATTTACAAAGCAAGTTGTAGAATGGTCAGGACTATATAGTGAGGACCTGTCTCCAAAAAGAAAAAGAAAACAAGCAGGGTTAGCGGACCTAAGTTGAATGTTAGGCTCTTGGTATTTGAGACTCTAAACAATGTTTATTATTTCTCAGGTTCGAAATGTAAGATGTATTAAATGTCACAAGTGGGGTCACGTGAACACTGATCGAGAATGCCCCTTGTTTGGTCTTTCCGGAATCAATGCAAGTTCAGTTCCTACTGATGGCTCAGGTAGGCATTAGAGAAAATTTATTCGTTTTAGAATTTTGTCAAACAAGGAAAGATAAAATTACATTTTTATTTAAACTAAGCTCTTGTGTTGTACTTGAGTTTCGTTTATATTCCCCAAATAGGAAGATAGGGCTGGTGGAGTAATACTCTACTCAGTGCTATTGAACTTTTCTTGTCGACTGTGTATGAAGTCAGTCCCTAGCATGCCACCCTCCCCGCTGCAAAAAGATGATGGGTGGGAAACTCGTCAATGTCTGTGTTAAATTTGAAGTGCTCTATAATACAGTTTAATTTTTCTAGCCAAGTTTCTGTGAACTTTATTTATTCGTTTATTGGGTTTGTTGTTTTGCTGATGGTTATTAAACAAGGTCTCATAAAAACCAAGCTGGCCCCAAACTCACAATGTAGCCAAAGATGGCCTTGAACTTCTGATCCTCCTGCCTCCACCTCTTGAGTACTACGGTTATAGCTTTGTGGAAACAGGCTCTTACTATCCAGCCCTAGCTTATCTGGAACACACTGTGTGAACGAGGCTGGATTTGAACTTACAGAGATTCTCCTGTCTCTACCTCCAGAGTGTTGGGATTAAAGACATGAGCCACCATGCTTTGCTCTGTTTTTTAAGTATTTGTATTATGTGTGTGCATGCACACATGTACTATTTATTTGGCATTGTACACATAAGCCAGTAAATGTTGTGCTTTAACTTAACGGGAGATACATATTCTACTCATACATTCTGATTAAAGCTTTAACATGTCACATGAGAACACACACAGTAGCTCTACTTTTTCAGGCTAGCCAGGAACATAGACCTGATTATCTATGAATTTTTCTACAAGAGAAAGACTATTAGCCAAGGTTGACCTGGTGTAGGGGGAAAGCTTGACAAAAGCACAAAAGACCAGAAAGAAAATGTAGAAATAATTAGTTAAATTATTTATCTGTATTTAAATTATATTTAATTGGTCAGCAGTGTTAATCCTTAACCTGCCATTGTAAATGAGCACACAGACACCTGATGGATTTTAACAAGCCTTAGCCTAGATTGTGCAATGTTAGCCTCTCTAAGCTAGCCTATTCTATTCCCCAAATATGAAACCCCAGTAATATACATACGTCCCCTGGGCTGTTCTTCACGCTATGCCGATGTTCCAGTCCATGTGCAATGAGGTTCTTTTCTCAAATCCATGGTGTGTGTCCTTCCTGCTCCTGCTTCTTCCTTCCTCCTCCTCCTCCTCCTCCTCCTCCTCCTCCTCCTCCTCCTCCTCCTCTACCCCCTTCTTCTCTTCTCTGGAGGCTTCTTCTACCCATCAACCTCTGTGCTTCAGAAGCCATGAACCTTTGCCCCACCTACCTTTCTCTTTGCCCAATCTCAGGCCTCAGCATTTATTTAACCAATCAGAGTCAATGGTTAATAAGAAAGGTAACATAGCTTCACTTGGTGTATAGCAAGCAGGCTTCTGGGAGCAGAGTAATTAACATTTAGAATGCATAACATCACCCCATCAAGAAAATGCAAGGACAAAAAAATTTAACTTCGGTCACTTTATATGATTACAGTCAGATGTAAATGGTTCTCATAAAAAGTGGATTTGCCATTCATACTGCAACCTGTATTTCCTAAACTTAATAGTCTAAGGCAATGATTTTCAACTGGTGGCTCGGGACCCCTTTGGGGGTCAAATGACCTTTTACAGGGGTCACCTAAGACAACTGATATTCATATTATGATTCATGACAGTAGCAAAATTACAGTTATGGAGTAGCAATGAAAATAATTTATGGTTGGGGTCATCACAACACAAGGAACTGTATTAAAGGATTGTAGCTTTAGGAAGGTTGAGAACCACTGGTCTAAGGAATCACTTAAATATTTTGCCTGAATACTAACTTCCTAGAGCTGTAGAAGTGGCTCAGCAGTCCAGAGCACCTACCGCTCTTGCAGAAGATGTGGGTTGGGTTCCCAGCGCCCACATAGTGGCTCCCAATTGCCTGTAATTCTGTGTCCATGGGAATCCAGTGCTTTCATCTGACCTCCACCGTTACTGCATATAACCCAATGCTCATAAATAGACTGCAGTCAGGCACACATGTACTCACACAAATGAATAAGTAAATATTTTAATGTTAGTTTCCAAGCCCCATCACAGAATACTCCTAAATGAGAGCGTGCAGAGGGAAATCCTCTGCATGTGCCCAGTGATGCTCATGATCTGGATATGGGAAAGCTGTTGCAAGTGGAATTGATGTCTCAGCATAGTGTGTCTGTGCGTGCTGCTTGTTTGGGAAGGGGCATAGTCTGGAGGAAAATGAAAGCTATCCTGGAAGAGCTTTAAGGGCAGGGGTGTATTTTCAGCATTTCTCATTTTCAGTTGCATTCTAATTTAATACTAGGGAACTAGGCAAGGTAAGCCATTAGTATGTTGGGTGAGCTAAGGTTCATTGATTGAATCTGGACTATAATTCTCATATAAAAGGAAGGATACAGAGTGAAAATAGTTGATGTTAATTTGGTAAGGTTACAGGCAATTTTTATTTTATATTAAATGTGCAATCAGTTGCCGGCATGGTGACCCATGCCTTTAATCCCAGCACTGGGGAGAGACAGAGGCAGGTGGATCTTTGTGAGTTCAAGGCCAGCCTGGTCTACAAATCAAGTCCAGGACAGCCAGGGCTCTGTTATACAGAGAAACCCTGTCTCGTAAAACCAAAAGAAAAAAAAGAAAAAACATTGGAAGGAAAAGACCAAAATATTAAGAGTGCTTTTATTTGGCTGGTTTAATTAGGATTGCCTAATATACTTACCTTATATTTTTTCTTATCTGTATCTCCAACAGTGAAAGTAAATCACATTTCAAAATGTTAAATGAACATTGCTTTAGAAGAATTAAAAATTATACATAGGGGAATGGATATTTTAAATATCCATTAACACCGCCTTCAAAGTCCAACCTGAGTTTAACACTAGCATTTAATGAAAACTAACAAGAACTCTTAAAAATCTCTTTTAAGCCGGGCAGTGGTGGCGCACACCTTTAATCCCAGCACTTGGGAGGCAGAGGCAGGCGGATCTTTGCGAGTTCGAGGCCAGCCTGGTCTACAAATTGAGTCCAGGACAGCCAGGGCTACACAGAGAAACCCTGTCTTGAAAAAAAAAAACCAAAAAAAAAAATCTCTTTTAAAACAAAATCAAAACACTGCTATATCAAATAAGAAGGCAAACAATGGCTGTGAGTTCTGAATTTGAATGCAGTAAAAAATAAACTGACCAATTTCCTAATCCACTTGCTGATTCAAACTAAAAATGTCTTTTCATTTAAAAAAAAATCACCTATTGAATAATGTCCTGCCAGTGAATAGAGATTATTTTTGCAATAAGGCAATTTCAGTGGATGTGGTTATCATGGGATAATCACACCCCTGGGGTACAGCCTTGTGCCTGTAATCTCCCAGGAGTGTAATTATTTCATGATAACCGCACCCCCCTGGTGTTACATTATTTCTATTATGAAATTCTTAGTATAGTATATAAAGTAACTTACTTTGATCACTGGAAACTGCAAGGTGCTGTTGGAATATTCCAGCTGTGAGGTTTACAGAGACCAGCTATAAGATTTACTTCTCCTTTACAGAGTTAAATTAGGCAATCAAAATGCTTCTTTGGGCTAAGCTGGTTTAGAATATCTTTTCTGCTTATAAGATCATCTTAAGTTTTTAAGTTTCCATCCACTCCAGACACATCAAAATTACCTCCAAAACTTGTAAGCTTCAGCAGTGAATGACTTCTTATAAAATATCTTTACTATAGTATAATTAAACAGCTAGCCCACATGCCTATCCTATACTGGCTATTTCTTCTTTCTTTCTAACAGTGTGTCATGTGGCCTGAGCCTGGCTTTCCCTCAATATATAGTCAAGGATCACCTTGAACTCTGATCCTTCTGTCCCACATCCTGGGTGCTGGGGATGAGACTCAGGGATTCAGGCACGCGCAGAAACACTCGACCATCTGAAGCTGTGTCCCTAGCCCTGTCACCTTTATTTTTACTACTGACTCTTAACTTTTAATGTGTATTAATTTTTTTGGGAAAAAGTAGAGTGGGAAATTTCAAGTGCTTTTTTAAATCAACTTTATTGAACTATAATTTCAAATGAATAATTCAGTTCTGTGGTTTTGAATGCATTTGCAGAGTTTTATATCCACAGCAATCAATTTTAGGACATTTTTACTACCCAAAAAAGAAACTTACCTTTAGCTTTCATTCACCCTTTAGTTCCGAGGGGAAGACAACTGGTCTACTTTATGCCTGCAGATTTGCCTGTTTTGGGATATTCCACTCTTCCATGGAATAGTTTTCCTATTACATTTAAACACTTGCACAGCAGCGTGAATTGTCACATAATAAACCCAGCCCACCAAGAAACAAGTTTCTGTGCAGTTACCTGTAAAACAGTAGTTCAAGTTGGCTTCGTGCAATAAAGAAGTAAGCTTCCATTTCATAAATGCTTCCTTTCCAGGTAAGGTTCTGAACGGCCTTGCTTGTTTGACTTTCAGGCTTCTGCTTTAGGATGTTAGCAGATGTTAGCCCTAAGCAGTCACTGAAGGGAGGAGTTGAAGGGCTGAAGCGTTTTAAGCGCTTGGTGCCAACCTGGTTCAGCCTGCTGCTTAGCTAACGGTCATGCCCACCATTTACTTTAGCTGATACTGAACGTAGCTCGGCCAGTCCTAAGGCTCTAAGTGATGCAGGTCACTGGTTTTTAGTACTATGGATCAGTAAAGTGCACCATTTAGAAATGTTCAACTTCATTTTTTGTAAATGTGTGTGTGTGTATATATATATACTTTATAATATGATTGCTGGGTTACATTAATTGATTCTGTATGTTTGGTTTTTTAACATACTGGGTTAAAAACTTCCTGTGCTATTCTGACTAACCTCAGACTTTAGGTTCTCTTGCCTCAGCTCCTATGTGCTGGGATTACAGGTACATATACCACACCCAGCCACATGAATTGATTTTCAGATGTTCAACCAGCCTTGCATATCTGGATTAAACCCTACTTGGTTGTGGTATAAGTTGTTTTTATGCATTATTGGAATCAATTTTCTAATGCATTGTTAAGGATTCATATAGTCATGAGAGATACTGACCTGCAGTTTTTTTATCCTTTTATATTCTCCTTTAGATACTTGATAGATTTAGCTAGTAAATCCACCTGGGCCTGAAGTTTTCTATCTCCAAAGGTCATTATTATTATGTATTAAGTTTCTTTAATTGTGAGAGTATTGTTAAATTTTGTTTTCAAAGGCATTTGGTTCATTTTACATAAATCTCAAAGACACACAATTCTTTATCATTTATTACTTTCCTAATGCACCTGGGATGTGTAGTGGTGTCCCTTAATCTTTCCTGTTATTAATCATTGCGTCTCTTCTCTTTTCTTGGTTAGCCTGGCTAATGCTTTTTTCAGTTTCAGTGGTCTCTCCAGAGAGTAACTTTCAGTGTGGTGAATTTTTCTCTCCTATATTCCTATTTTTAATTTTGTTTCTTGTTGAGTTTAATTTGTTGTTCTTTACGGCATAACATTTGGTTTTGGTTTGGGATTGGGATTTGTTGAGATGCTGCAGATCTAACCATGGCCTTAACACTTACTAGCCAAGTGCATTACCATTGGAGCTATACCTGCAGCCCCAGAATTGATGTAAACATACTTCCTACATGCATTCATTTTCTGCATGTGAGTGCACATATGTTGAGGTCAAGGCCAACTCTGGAGGCAGTCAGTTGTCTCCTACTATGTGTATCCTGGGGTGAACCTGGCTCGTCAGGCTGAAAGTGGCTTTACCCACTGAGCCATCTCACTGCCTCATAGAATTAATTTTAAATCTTTCTTTATTTCTAAAATGTACACTCAATAGTATAGTTATCTCTCTAAGCATGTGTTTTACTATAACCTGTGATTTTTGATAAATTTTATTGCAGTGGTTTATGTCTTTTTTTTTTTTCTCTAGTTAATGATTTTTGACACTACCCAAAGTTAGGTAAAAACTTCTCAAAAAGGCTGCCTTGTTTTAAGACAACAAGTGCTACAAGGAGGGTCAGGGGAGTTCCCAGACTACTCACCAAAACCACTGCCAGTCAGGATGCCCTATACAGCAGCCCAGAGTTAGTAACTCACGGAACTCTTCTTAGGACTATAGCTTATAGCAGAAAGGATCCAAAGCAGGACAACAGAAGAACCACACAGAACAAGGCTTGAGAATAAACATGAAACTTCCGCTGTGCTTCCTGCAGAAAAGCAGTCACTGTCACCTCCTGTGCACTGATATGGAACAGTATGCTACACGTGTGATGGACCAGGGATGTCACCTAAAGTGCTGAGAGTTCTTAGTGGTGGTTTAAGTATATAGATTAGATCATGTACCATGATGGAACTCAGTCTCCAGCCCCTTCCTCCTTCCCAGAGCTCTGTTACCACCAGGCTCAAAGCCCAGCCCTCTGATCACTTGGTTTGTCTTTTAAACCATTATTTGTGGAGTTGCATATCTCCTTTCACCTTTATGTGGGTTCCACTAGTCATATTGTCAGGCTTGCATAGCAAGAGTTACCAACACTGACTCCAGCCCACCAGTCCTGTATATATTTTTTGTATACTTAACACTTGACAAATTCCAAATATGGAGATGCTTTCTCCAACTGGAGACAAAAGCCAGTCAAATTCTTTTAGTAGACAGCTGTTATGTTTTTATCTTCCTTCATTCAAAATGTATTTCTACTCTCTCCTGACATCTCTATGCTATGTGTTTAGAAGTGTGTTTCTTGGCCTCCAAATATTGTGAGATATTCTAGCTGCTGTTCTGTTATAGATTTTTAGTTTAAATTTTGTCATCTGAGAGTAGACCTTGTGCATTTTCCATTCTTTATCATGTGTTTATCTGTGTGGCCCAGAACATTTACTGTGTGATGGATACCATACATTAGTGTGAAAAAAGCACATATCTCACTATTACTGGGTAAAATACGTATGCGTCAGCTAGATCCATCACATGGTTTAGTTCACTGTTACCTCCTGATTTTCTGCCTGCTGGATCCATCAACTGGTAGAAGAATGCCAAAGTCCCTGGAAGATAGTGGCTTTGCCTATTTCTGAAAAAGTCCCAACAGTTCTCCCTCACATACTTTGATGCTTTGTCATTAGCTGTGTACATATTTCAGATTATAGGATTTGGGGGTTTGTTTTGTTTTTGAGAATTGCTCCTTTGCCAGTATCATGCCTCTCTCTATCCTTAATAATTGTCCTTGCTAGGGTGATTTGACTAAGAATGGCTCCCAAGCCCCATATGTTTGAGTGCTTGGTCATCAGGGAGTGGCACTACTTGAGAAGGATTAGGAGGTGTGGCCTTGTTAGAGTAAGTGTGTCATGGGGGGTGGGCTTTGAGGTTTCAGAAGCCCAAGCCACGCCCAGGGTCTTTCTCTTCAGGCTGCCTGTGGATCGGGATGTAGAACTCTTAAGCTGTTCTGCGGTACCATATTTGCCTGCATGCCATCACGCATCACCTTTATCCATGATAATAATGGACTGAACCTCTGAAACTGTAAGCAAGCCCAAATTAAATGCTTTCTTTTATAAGGATTGCTGTGCTCAGAGTGTCTCTTCACAGCACTAAGACACTTGCTTTGAACTCTCTAGTGTCAATTAGTGGTGATGCTCTAGCTTTTCTGGTTACTATCAGCATGGCATACCCCTTTCTCCATCCTCCTCTCTGAAGAATTACTTTTAATATTTCCTATAACATGAGTCTAGCTCCCAACAAAGTCTTCATTTGTTTGTTGATCTTGTTTTACTTCTCATTTACTTTTTAAATATTTCACTGAATACTGAATTCTTTATTGGTAACTTTTTCTTTCAACACTGTAAAAAATCAGTCTCCCCCCCCACCCTTCCCTTCCCTTCCCATACTGAAGATTAGGCCCATGGCTTTTTAGACCCAGAGGTCTCAGCACGCGCTCTGCCATAGCCACACTCCCAGCTTCTACTTTCTTCTCCCCTTGCATGTTTTTTTTTTCATTTTATAGTTTTTTTTTCTTTATTTAGATTTATTTGTCTTATTTTATGAGTGTTTGCCTGCATGTGTGACTGTGTACCACATGTGTGCTTGGTGCCTTCAGAGGGCAGATGATGGTGCTGGATCCCCTGGAAATGGGGTCACAGATGGTTGAAAGCCACCATGTACTGAAAACCAAACCTGGGTCCTCTGCAAGGGCAAGTGCTCTTTACCTCTGAGTCATCTCTCCAGCCCCTAAACTATTTGTCTACTAATGCCAACAAGTTATTTATAGTCTTATTCTGTCAAAAAAGGGCTCTGCTTTTTGTTAAAGCTATGTCTGGTACTAATGGAGGATACAGCTCTTGTAATCTCAAAGGGTGTGATGAATCTCAGATCCCAGTCATAAGTCTCTGTGTATGTGGCACACATGGGCGGAGCCCCACAGAGCCTTTTGTCTCCCTTCTGCTCCTGGGAATACAGGCATGCAGTGCCGCACCTCAGCTTTACCTGAGGACTGGAGATCTGAACTCATGTCCTCAAACTTGCCAGCAAGCACTTTACTGATTGAGCTAGTTCCCCAGCCCAATAAGTCTCATTTATGTAACCCCTTAACATCATTCCATCTACTACTGTTGAGTAAAGGAAATTAGCTTGTGGTTGTCCAGGTAAAAAATGACATTTAGTTTATCTTGTAAATACTAATTCTTCTTTCCAAATCAAACTTGTTGAAGACTGAACTCTCATCATGTTCTACGTAGAATACCCTGCTTTTACCTTTCTAAACCACTGAAAGTCTGATGATGATACTGTTTCTAGTTTTCTCTAGGAAAATTTTTTTCTGAAATAGGGACTATATCATAACATTTTTGTATCCCTATTGCCTTGTACAATATTACATATTTAGCAGATAATAGTTATTTAGCAAGCTTATGAATATAAAAGCTTCACTAACCATTCAGAACATCTAAGGTTATCATCTATCTCCTCTAAATTTTATAATAGAAAGTTCTTATGAACTAATTTTCTAAAAAAAAAAAAATGTTACAAGCTTGAAGACAAAAACAAGAGTCTTTTAGTAAGAGAGATCCTAAAAATAATTTTCTGTGTTGTGTCTGAGTTCAAATTCTCCATGGCAGCACTTCCCTTAGCGTGAGCTATTTACTGTATAGATACAGTTTGGAGTCTGTAGTGCCTCCACTCCTCGGTCACTCTTGACTAAATGTTCTGTTACAACTTTTCTGAGACAGGGTCTCACTATATAGTCCTATGTAGACAAAGGTGGCCTGTAGCTCATAGAAATCTTCCTGCCTTTGCCTCCCAAGGGCTGGGATTAGAGTGTACACCTCCACTCCCAGCCTCTTAGAACTTTTTAAAGTTAAAGTGCACTACTCTTATTTAAGTGTAGGGTTGAGTTTGACAGATGTGAACACCTGCAAACCACACCCTGACAAGATGGAAACCTTTACCTTCACCCTGGAAAATGCCTGGCTGCCCTTTCTGGTTGGCCTCCTCCCATAAGCACTCACTTCTAATCCTGGTTTTCTTGTTCTTGAACTTCATGTATAGTATATTCTCCAATCCTCCCCACTGGTATTTTGAGATAGGGTCTCATGTAGCCCAGGCTGGCCTCAAATTTACTGTGTAGCCATGAATAACTCTGAATTGATCCTGTTGCTTCAGCCTTCCAACTGCTAGGATTACAGACACACCACCATGCCCAGTTTACAGTGTGCTAGGGATCAGACCAAGATCTTCATACATGCCAAGCAAGACTCTACCAGGTGAGCTGCATCCCCAGCTCTCAGTGTATTGTTTCTGAGGCTCACAGTAGCAGAGCATTTATTTCCCTGTAATTAATTTAAAGTGAATACCAAGTTCTGATGCTTCGTGGTCTCACAACACAGAGGAGTCTGACAGTCCCTTTGGCATATGAATTAGCTTTATTTTTGTATCACCGCGTCATATGTAGATTAAGTTGGGAAAATAAGTAATAAAGATATAATCAAATATGTCACAGATCTTTATATTGATTCTGTAAATCGAGGTTGTTTTTAACAGACAGTAATTTTGATTAGCATACAATAAGGATAGTTTCATATTTCTTTGCTTGTGTATTTTTCAGCCACATAAATATTTAATTTTCCCTTACATTGTGTCTTAATAGAGACCAATTAGCTGTCTTAAGCATGAACTTTCAGTTAAGGGCAGTAAAGAGCCCTATTGTCTCCAGCCTCCTCTAAGATGATCTGGCAGTATGTTAGGAAAATCCTGAGGTTGGCCCAGTTTAATACAGTTCAGTACAGTTGGTTCTTGCATAACCTTTAGAAAAATCATACATAGAACATCCCTGTCTTTATAAATAAACATCACCCACACACTTTATTAATAGCCTTGTTCCCTTTTTCCTGGGACTTACACTACAAGTTCTTGCTGTATCCCCTGATTTTTTTTCTTTTTTTTTTTTTTTTACTGTTATCGTTTAAGTTAGCATACAGAGTAATGGGCTTCATTATGGCATTTTTGTAATATATGTCATTATATCTTGTTTGTATTCAACCTTTCTAGTCTTTTTGTTGTTGTTGTTGGTTTTTTGAGACAAGGTTTCTCTGTTGCCCTGGCTGTCCTAAAGCTCACTCTGTAGACTAGGCTGGCCTCGAACTTTAATCCCAAGTGCTGGGATTAAAGGTGTACAGCATCACACTCTGCTTCCATTTTAGTATTTTTTAACAGAAAACTTTTGATGAGCTTTCTAGATATTTGTTCAATGTGTATGTGTGAGTGCCTGCATGTATATATGTGTACCATTTTCATACCTAGTCCCCATGGAGACCACAAGAGGGTATCAGATCCCTTCTCTCTGGTGTTGAAAGCCTGTGGGAAGCCTGTATGTGGGTTCTGAGACCCACATCATCCGCAAGAACATCAAGCACTCTTAATGGCTGAGCCATCTCTCTCTAGCCCCTCTATAAGCTTTCTTAAAAGCAAAATTATTATGGTACAGTAAGAAATTGGATGTAAGTATGAGATAGTTTTTGATAATTCCCACTAGATAGCTCTCTCTTTGAGTAGTGTACTGTATGTAGCTCGTGTCCCTATGTGCCCTGTGTGGAGTGAAGGGAAGAACAGTGACTCCCTAGACACACAGTCAGCTCCACCTTAGGACAGGGCAAAAGGACATCCAGGTGCCTATGATCCCATTAGGTGTGAAGTGCGTGCATGTGTGTGTTTACACCACACAGAAACTTTGGATGTCATTCCTCAGGTGCCTTCCACCTGGCCTGGAACTTGCCAAATAGTCTAGGCTGGCCTGCAAGTGAGCTCCAGGTATCTATGTGTCTGTCTCCTCAGTGCTGGGATTACAAATAGATGCTACTAGCCCAGAATGGTGGCGCACGCCTTTAATCCCAGCACTCAAGAGGCAGAGGCAGGTGGATCTCTGCAAGTTCAAAGCCAGCCTGGCCTACAAAATGACTCCAAGACAGCCAGGGCTACACAGAGAAACCCTGTCTAGAAAAAACAAAAGAGAGAGAGAGAGAGAGAGAGAGAGAGAGAGAGAGAGAGAGAGAGAGA
>CAJQZJ010032684.1:1230171-1258886 GCA_907164525.1 Lophiomys imhausi
AGAGAGAGAGAGAGAGAGAGAGAGAGAGAGAGAGAGAGAGAGAGAGAAGCATGCTGAACTGCTGTAAACTGGAGCAGATGGAGCTATGCTCCTGTTGAAATACAGGTGAGTCATTGGTCAGGGACTGCTGCCCTTAACTGCTTCAGAACACAGCCTTTCTTTGTAAAACTCCTTTACTTTTTATTGTTAGGTTTTGTGTTTGGGTTTTTGTTTTTTTTGTTTTTGTTTTTTAAGAGGCCACCGATTATTTTTATTTTTCCTGTTCAGTACAAAGAGTGTTTGGGTTTTTGAGACAGGGTCTTTCTTAGGTTCACCACAAACTGTGTACCTAAAGGAGACCTTGAATTCCTGACCCCACCTGCACTCTGGGGTTTACACATTATGCACCCAGCTTAAAATTTGTCTGATGAAATAGCTGTTTTACCTCTTTTTTAAATTTATTTATTTATTATATATACAATGTTCTGTCTGCATGTATGCCTATAGACTAGAAGAGGGCACCATATCTCATTATAGATGGTTATGAGCCACCATGTGGTTGCTGGGAATTGAACTCAGGGCCTCTGGAAAAAGTGTTCCTAACCTCTGAGCCATCTCTCCAGCCCGCTGTTTTACCTCTTAATGAGAGCACTTCACCTCTCATCGATTTTGTCTATTTCTAAAAAAATAACTACCTTTAATAAGTAGATTAAACCTTTTGCAGATGTAATTATGTACAACATATTTCACTTCCTGGGATTTCTTTTCTGAGACACAGATTGCGTGGATATTTTTTCCTAGAAGAACCATTTGGATCTAGTCAGGACATGGGCTAAACCCATTGTCAAAATCAGTATTTTGACACAGCCCACATTACAGTAAAGAAGGTCTGAGAAAAATGAGTGTGTTGAGCAGTGACTGGCTCAGTGGGCTGGCTTTTCTATGTGGACTATGGTTTTTTCCTGCTGTGGAGGCCAAACCCAGTTGGCTCAGATGTTCCAAAGCCCTCACAGACACATGCTTTAGGACAGATACCTCGACGGAATATGAGTTCAGTCGGCAAAGGGCTTGCCCAGCATGCAGAAACCCTGAGTTTGCTTGTGATACATGGCCATGCATGCTTGTCATCCTAGTTCTCAGGAGGGAGAGGTAGGTGGGTCAGCAGTTCAAGGTCACCCTTGGCTACGAGAAGTGTTCAAGACTATATTTGGAGCTGCAGAAGATCTTGAAGACAAATAAATAGAACAGTGGGTCTTTTTTAAAATTCTCTAACAAATTCTGGCATAGAGAATTTAAGAAAAAGCTAAGCATTCCTATGACCCGTATCCAGCTAGCTGTAATTTATCAGACAGTAAGGTGTTTATTTTGTATCTGAATGTACTTGTTGTGCAGTCTGTGTTAGCAGTGCGTCTGTCTTGCCAGGGGTGATATCTCACCCCTTTGCTCTGTGTTCAGCATCCTGAGCTGTGGTGTTGAGGCCCTATCCAGAGAGTGGTCAAGAAGAGAACCCTATATACACAAACTTACAGGTTTATATGTTGTAACATATACACACATGCAAATATGTTTATTGTGTGTTTTGACTTTTCAAAGAACTAGAGTTCCTTTTGTCAGCATAATTCTATATAGCCTCTGTCACAGTGACATGGAAGGTATAGAAAGGTCTTGCTAAATATATCTTAATTAAACTTGCCTTGTCACGTCTCCTAAACCAAGAACTTTAAACCTTGAGCTTTTGATGGCAGGAGATTTAAGTACAAAAATATGGGAACGACACTTAACTCTGGGCTGGCAAGACACGCACAGTGGCAGAGTGGTTGATTAGCAAGTCTGAGGCTCGGTCCCCAGTGCTATAAAAAAGTGGCTGGGGACACTTAACCTGGTGGCCTGAGTTTGGTCCCCAGAACCCACATGGTGGAGGAGAGAACCAGCTCTCACAAGTTGTCCTGTGACCTCCACACCCATACACACCTGCAAGTAATGTAGGAAAGTTCTTTAAAGATCACTTTTTATAATTTTAAGGACTGTCATAAAAGAGTTGAAAGTAGCATGGAGGCTGTTGATGATGGAGGACTTTTGTCAGGCATGTCACCGAACACTGTACTTAGCCCTTTGGTGTGGAAGGGCATGCTAAAACAGGAATGTCTATTTGTAATCTCATCTGTCTCATGGGAAAGATCATTTCAAGTAGTTAGTAAAGACATTGTTTCTAAAATATTAAAATTGCCCATCCTGTGGTGGAGATAATTTAAAAATTAAAAGTAACCTCTTACCCAAAGAGCCAGGCATCTAATCTTTATCATGTTGGGCTTTGTGTGTGTTTCCGAGGACCAGATCCAGAATCCTATTGAGGCTAGTCAAGTGCTCTTGCCCTGATCTCCAGCCCCAACATGCGTACTATCTGAGTTTGTCTGATATCAATTAAAGTTGTTGACAGGGAAATATAATTTTAATAGAAAGTCCCATGTTATACTTTGTAAAATTATGTCCTACAGATGAAACTTTAAAAAACCACCAAATTAGATTTTGTTAATTGTTTAAAGCTATTAATTGTGTGAGTATTTTCATGCCATTGAGAGGCAACTAATATTTTAAAATTCAAATTTTCCTTAATGGTTAATTAATGCTAGCAAACAAATTAAGTAAAATAATCCATAAAAATCAGTTTTAACCCCCATACTCCAGTCATGGGCAGTTCCCAGCTTTCTGTGCCTCACACTTAGAGTGCAGAGCAGCAGGTATGCGGTGAGCTCTCTGGTAATCTTAATAGAGAAGTCAGGCCTAGTGAGTTCAGGAGGGTATTAGTCTGTGCCTAAACTTTTCTCACCAAAACTGCTATTGACAGGTAAAGAAACTTGAGCTGCATAGCTTTTGCTTTTCAGAGTAACATGTAGCTGAACATTCAGATAAGTGGTGAAGACCAAAGAGAGGGAGAGAAAGATTAAACTATTTGTTCAAAAACTAGAAATCTTTTTCTGGATGTTTCTCTATCTGCCATCTGGTCATATGAAATCTTGGCTGGCAGCAGCTCTCTCCCACCACATTATATTATAGATATATCATCCGAGGCAGCGTGTTGTCACCTAGTGTGTGACCTGCATGGACAGCAGAATGAGATGAGATGGTTGGGGAAGAAGCAGTCTCTCCTGCCCTAAGTCCCATGTCTGAGGAAATAGAGCAGACCTTGAAGTTTTAAACAATATTTTGTCAGAGTAGATATTATGAGACCAAAAAGCAGCTCAATTTCCAGCTTAGGATATTTTTGCAGAAGTGAAAACAGCAATTTGTGGAAAATAGAAAAATACACACACCTATAGCTAGCCTAAAACTGTCTGTCACAACCCAAATAACTAGAATTTTCTAATTCCAGGTACATATATGAATGCAGTTAATAACTAAAGTGCCTGAGGGGTGTGTGTGTGTGTGTGTGTGTGTGTGTAGGGTGGGTGGGTGTGTAGGGGTGAGTGGGTGGTGCTGGTCATATCAGACACATAGTAATATATTTAATATTGATATATTTGATTTTTTAAAAACCCTCTAAATTCTTACTGAGAATAACCATTAAAGTTTAATTGTAGTTTTTCATTATTTTGTTTTTATTTTATAGTAAAAACTTCCAAGTAGACATTTCAATATGACAGAGTTACATAAGCCAAGCATCTCCCTGCTTGAAAGGAAAAATGCAATTATTTTCTATTCTGAATCTCCAGACTGCTGTTTTAGAAAATCATATCTGATTATTTGCTCAGCAGAAGATTATTGAGTTGATTTAGCTGTGATTTTACTTAACAAAGCTTCAACTGCATTCCTACTGTGGAGTCCAAAAAAGGTAGGAGATATAAATGATACATTCAAACTGTGATTTTTGTGAACAGGGCCATCGATGCACCCCTCGGAGCTAATAGCGGAGATGAGAAACAGTGGGTTTGCACTGAAACGAAATGTACTGGGGAGAAACTTGACCGCAAATGATCCATCACAGGTAATGATCTTTTTATCAGTAAGCTGAAAATGTCTGGAGATCTAAATGTGATTGCTTGTGAATTGCTACTTAATGTTTTCCAATATGCATATTTCCATAGGAAAGTAAGATAGAGCAAAGAAAATGCTTTAAATGTATTTTGATTTTCTTTATTACTTTAACCTAAATGAGAATATAGGTTTATAAACCTATATTTTAATAAATGAAATGGCTCCTTTGGGTTTATATGGATAAAATATCTAACTGAACTGGTGATAGGCTTGTTTGTTCCTGCTAACACACTCTTAAAATGGCATTAAGTTGAGCCAATGGAAAGAAGTCCATGAAGAGCTCCCTAAGCGTTACAGAAAATGCTTTAAACTTGTTTATTAAGCTGCTCACGAATTCAGAAAGTTAAGAGTTTCTTAACTTATTACATTTTGTTCATGTAGGAGCCTGTGCATGTGTCTGTGTGTGCCAGCACACTGTATACATGTGAGTGCAGGCGTGTGTGTGCGTGTGTGTGTGTGTGTGTGTGTGTGTGTGTGTGTGTGTGTGTGTGTGCATGCACCAGTGCAAATCAAGAGGAAAACTTGGAGGAGTCGATTCTCTCCACCATGTGGATTCCAGGGATTAAGACTCAGGTCATCAGGCTTGGTGACAGGTGCCCTTATATACTGAGCTGTCTCATTGGCCCTGGTTTGAGTTTTAAAGGGTGTATTATTACATATTTGATAATAACTATATTTATAAAGTTTAAAGTTACTGGTATTTTGGTCTAAGTTTCGTGGTCTTTAGATTTTTTTTCTCTGTACTGCTGGGACTTGCACCCTGGGCCATGTATCTGTTAGGTAAGTGTTCTTATGGAGCTATAGTCTCAGCCCTTCACGGTGCTCTTAGTTTTATATTTCATAAAACTAAAGATGGTGTATTTAGTTCGTAAGTGCTTGAAGTGTTAAAGAGAGAACAGAAGCCTACTGTAAAGCTGCTGTGTGTGTTTATCTTCCAATTCCTGATAGTTTCCAAGAATTACAAAGCACCTTGTGATCTATCTACCTAGCAGGCAGAGCGTAGCTGTTTAAATATTCTAATCCCCCCATGCTTCCCAGTCCCAAGTACCACACCATCTCTGGCACGACCCTAACATGAAACTATCAGTTATAAGTGTTTTCTTTCGTATCTCATGACTAAAGTCTAAAATCTAGCAATTGGATGTCTTTGTTGACTCAGGACTATGTCGCAAGTGACGGTGAGGAAGACCCTGAAGTTGAGTTCTTAAAGTCACTGACGACCAAACAGAAGCAGAAGCTTCTCAGGTAGCTGAGGAGTATGTGTGGGGTGGACTGTGTTGTGTTTCACCTGGGCGGTGCAGTCAGCGCTTAACGCAGAGCTCATCATGATGTTCAAACTGTGCATCACATGTAATGACTTATTCTTCAGCTGTAGTCTTTTCAATAATAAGAAAATTACTGTTGGTGTCCACACTATTGTACCTTTCAGAGTGTTTAATTTGGAAGTAGATTTACATGTAGCTTTTACTTTTCTTGATAAATCTGTATATACTTTGCACACTTGTTCTTAGAAAATATTTTTACTTTTTTTTCTTGCTTGTATTTTGTGAAATTTTATATGGAATATTGAAAGAATGTTTCAATTTAAAGTAACTTAAGTTTGCTAAACACACTCCCTCTGGGCTAAAGAATTAAAGAATTAGCTACTGAGTCCAATAGAGGGCGCTCACCATGTTTCCGTAAATGGAGACTGATGTGCAGAACCCAGAGAAGAGGCTGTGTCTCACTGTACTCCAGTTCCCATCTAAACAGCCTATGCTTCCCAGACTAGAAATTCAGAAAGCAGTGGAACTTCTCTACTTCTAAAACTAAACAGTTACTGAGAACTAGTAGATAATTATTTTGTATAATAAAATATCAAATTATATCCTAATTCAGAAATTATAGATTAAAAAAAAAGAAATTATAGATAATCCTCAATTTTGATAATTGATGCTGTTTTGCTTTAGTTTGGTTTTGGTTTTTCAAGACAGGGTTTCTCTCCAGCCCTGGCTGTCCTGGAACTTACTCTGTAGACCAGGCTGGCCTCAAACACAGAGATCCATCTGCCTCTGCCTCCCAAGTGCTGGGATTAAAGGTGCATACCACCACTACCTGGCAATAATTAATGTTGTTTAATTAGTATTTCCACACTTAAAACACATATACAAGATTAACCTTTCATCTAATTGTGTATAGGTCCAATTAATGCTACACATCATTCCCAGGTTTTCTTTAAATCAAGAGAACCATTTTATTTAGACTACTAAATAATTTCATGCTGTGACTCAATAGGAATGGAATGCTTTACCAAAAGGAGTCATTCCCATGGTAATAGAGTGACGAAGTTGGCTTAATTTAAACTTGTACTCAATGTCTACATGCCTGAGTAATTCATAAAGAAGAAAATGATTTATCATTAATTAAAGAATGTTTAGATGTGAACACCATTTTTAATAACATCTAAGATGTCTGTTGACAGTTTCTCTTTTGTTGATGAAAGAACTATTTCTTTCCAACTGCAGGAAATTGGATAGACTTGAAAAGAAAAAAAAGAAAAAGAAAAGTGATAAGAAAAAGTTACAGAAGAGCAGAAGTAAACACAGAAAACATAAACACAAATCCCCTTCCTCCTCCTCCTCTTCCTCCTCCTCCCCTTCCTCCTCCTCCTCTTCCTCCTCCTCCCCTTCTTCCTCCTCCTCTTCCTCCTCCTCCTCCTCTTCTTTTGAGACTTCAGATAGTAGCAGTAAGAGTGACAACAAAGAAAGGGAAAGAGAGAAGGAGAAGAGGAAGAAAAAGAAGAAAACCAAATGTTCAGGAAGTAAATGCAGTGACTCTAAAGAGGACAAGTCTAAGAGCACACTTCATGAAGAGCTTTCCAGCAGTCACAACGAGAGGGGGAAAGCCCAGGAAAAATTAAGGCTTCCAAAACAAGAGAGTTCTGGGGAGAACAGAAAATGGGTCCATTCTGGTTCTGACCGAAGGTCCAGAAGCCATCGTCATAGTCCAGAGAAGAAAGGGTCTGACAGACACCAGGGAATCCGAAGTCATAGCAGGGCTGACAGCAGTAGGAGGAGCCGAAGCAGGAGCCATGGCAGTCACAAGCAAAGGGGGATGAGGAGCCAGCTACAGTGGAGCCCTAATGAAGAGCAGAGTAGAAGACAGGACGCCAGAAGCCATGGCGGTGGTGTATACAGGAGAGCGAGTGCACATGAGTCCAGGAGATAAAGGGAGCCCCGAACAACTACCTGGGAATAAAGGACTCCATTTCTTACCAAGTATTTTTAGCAAGGGCTAACTTGCACATTATTGTCTAATTAAAAAAAAGTCTCCTAATTTTCCATCTTTGTAAACTGTCATTTCAAGTATTTGCACATTATTTGTAAGGAATCTATTTAAGGGTATAGATTTTTTTTTTCTGTTGGTAGTTGTTTCTTAATACCATGTACCAGATTTAAAATACATAAGTAATTCTGTGATTTTGTTGTTGTTTTGAAACACCATTAAAACAGTGACAGAACCTTGAATGATTATCAATTCAAATTTGTTAAGATTTGAATTTGCTTGAAGCAAAATGTAATCATTGTTGAAATTCACTAGGGTGAATAAAACACTGGATATCGATCAGCATTTCCTTAAGACTTTAAAAAAAAAAAAACGTGTATTTTTTTTCTACAGAGTATGGTATTTATAATTGAATGTCCTGTTATTTGTCTATATTGGCATACAAAATTACTTCAAACTTAACGGTCCTGAAAATCAGAATTCTGACACAGGTCTCACTAGGATAAAATGACATAAGTAGAATTATCTTCCTTCTGAAACATCTGTGTTGCCCAGTCTTGGGGTCTGGCCCCCTTTTTCTGTAGTTCAAGGCTAACAGAGGGGTTGCATCATTTCACATCTAGGCCCTCTGACACTGACTCTGCACCCTCCTTCCACTTGGTAAGGACCCGTGTGAGTATAAGGGCCCCTGTGGGTCCACCTGAGGGATCCAGACTAATCTCCACATGTAAGAGCAACTGACTGTCAGCTTTAATCTTGCCTGCACCTGTAACTCCCCTTTCCATATACTGTAACATAGTCACAGGTTCCAGGGTTAGAAACGTGTATATCTTTGGAAGTGGGGGGTGTTATTCTGCCAACCACAGTAGCCTTTCTGTTGTGGACATATCATTACATGATTTTACTTCAAAAGCTGAAACATTTATATTACAAGATACAAAGAAACAATGTAAACTAGACTTATTTAAAGTTGTATGGGGGAGTCCTCTTATTTGAGACAGGATTTCACCATCACTATGTAGCCCTTGCTAGCCTGAAGCTCACTATGTAGACCAAGCCAATATATAAAGTTTTTTTTTTCAGTTTAGCTATAGATTTTGCCATATGTTCCAAAGGATTGGTAAAAAGAAAACCATGGAAATTTTCAATACAAATTACAGATAATATGCAATTCAAAATTTTTTTTCTTAATGTAAATGTGGGTTTTAAATCACGTTTTTTTAAAAGCATTTCTTATTTAGCACAAAAATAATGATTTTGATGGCAGTCACAATCTCCAAGTTCTGTAAGAAAATATGAAAGGAGTTAAAACTACTCCGTGTCTAATACTTGTCTATGCACACACACACACACACAAACAGCTGTCCTGTGATGTTGCTGTGTTGAAGATGTAAATAGCCGTTTGATTATGCATGTGAAGAACTGAACACCTTCGCCTTACCTTTAATATCTCACAGCAACCTCAAAGATCCTTCTCCTTCACTGAAAAATGCATACATCTGACACTGATAAAAGCTAATTTACACCCTGAGTTCATCAGTGTTGCTGTGATTATTTTCCACCGTATGCCTTTTTAGACTTTATAATTTTTGTAATGTCAAAACCTGTGCAATACTTACTGCCTTAAAAGAGGGTTCCAAACCAATATAGTGTTCATGGAGAAAAGTGTCAAAATGCATCCTATAATTAAGAATGAATTAAAGAAATAGTTTCTTATACTTTGACTTTCACCAAAATGTGACACCGCCCTTAATTTTATATGGTAGCACCTAAGGGTTTTTTTTAATCTGATTTAATTCTTCCTGTTGGGAATATTAAGCCATAAGGGAATAATTTTTAAAGGTCTAACCTTACCCACCCAATTCTGAGAGAAATTTCCCAGTAGCAATAGATCATGTGCATCTGCAGTTTAGTTTTTGGCCTTGGCCACCCACGGATGCTAGACAACCACAATGGGCCAGAGTTCTAACTTAGAAGTGGAAGGGGAGGCATAACAGCGTTCCTGAAACTCTGGTAATACTGGAGGGTGAGACTGAAAATGACCTTTAAAATATTGGGCTTCTAGTAACTAGCCAAAGGAGAATCCTCTTAAGTTCAATGAATCCAAACTAAACTCCACAAATCCATACATGAAATTTGTCATTCTTCTTACCCTTAATAGAGAAATTCTTTTAAATAAATCTGGGTACGTGTCGACATTTTTTTTTCCTCCAACGTGGACCTGTAGGGAAAGGCTACACTATGATGACATCCCTTACCACCTCTTCTCCCTAGCCTCATTTAATGCAACACTGACGTATTCATTCCTGTAGGAGGCGCTGTCGATTTACAAATGACTAGGAAAGAGCGGGTGGTTGGGTTGGGATTTGTTTACCTGGATGTCTACATAGTAAATTGGTAATAATTTCTTGTACTAATTGCCCAAATGGGCAGAACTTCCTGTGGCGTAGCGGCAGGAATCCTCACCTTGCAGTGTGACACGGATCTTCCTTGAATCATACAGTTGCAGTATGAAGAAAGCTTTTCATTTGAAAGGTCGTAGAGAGAGACCTTTCTTCATGAGGCCACTGGCTGATGATAGTGGATCCTATTGGTCCCACTGTTGGAGTAGACATTTCTCAGGTTTGATCACAGAATTTAGATCCACTTCTGACCTAATGGCCAAGACACTGATGGAGGCCTCTCAGGAAGGTCGCATCCTCCACCCGAGTGCCTAAAAACCAAGGAGCAGGCTAAATATATATACTACATATGTAGTATATATTAATATATATACATACTTTTAATCTTATTTAAGTTTTCTGAAAAGATTTTTTTACTACGGTTACCACTTCTTAACAAGTGTTAACAGGCCTGCCTACCATGGCTGTCTTTGCAGCCGGGTCAGGTCTGAAAGTGCTGGTAAAAGTGAGAAAACGCCCTAAGACCTGAGCGCTTTCCTGACTTGAAGTTTCTACTACCCGGTTCCTACTGCAGAAAAGGAAGCAAATAATTCTTACCACCGTCTCCTCTCTCCTCACTTCACCTCACACTTAGCAAGCACCACAGAGCTCCACAGTCTATCTAAGCACTGTAGAGAGGTGCGGACTGAGACGCGATGGTCTGATTGCCATAGAAGTATCGGCCGACCTGCCCAGGAGTCGCCTACCCGCGACTGAAGCCACGGAAAACCTCTGGCCCTTCCCTGGGAGCGGCTGCCGGGGTGCCGAGGCCTTCGGAACCGATCAGATCCCCACTTGAAAGGACGTCACACTGAACCCAAAGGAAGCAGAGGGCCGGAGGAGCATGATAGGATGAGTCCCGAACTTGGTGTCGCCAAGCCAGTCCATCCGTAGATCCCTGCGTTCTCTAGGGCCTCTCCGGGATTCTCACCTGGTAACCGGGGGCATAGCACACGCAAAAAAGCTGGGGATTTGGAGGCGCACATCCTCCCGATTCCCTGTCCCCAGGCATTAGGAGAAAAAAGTCAGGCTCTTTGCATGGGTCCCCTGGCCCTGACCCGCGGTAGCCCAAACCCAGCCATAAGACACTCCCAGGCCCCTCCGCGAAGAGCAGCAGCTCAAAGCTCCCCAGGGCCTGTCCCTAGCCGCTCTGTCCCCGCTGGCGCTGGCTCGACCTCCCTGCGTGTCCCCTGCGCGGGTCGCAGGGCACTCGCCCGCGGTGGCTTGGAAGGCAAGAGAATTTTTCTGCTTGCTGGCGCTCCACAGGTGAAGACAGCGCTTTGGGAAGCGAATACTAATCTCTAGCTCCTGGCGCAAAAGAAGAAAATAGCAAACCCCCCTAGCAATCTACAAAAGGGAAACGGACTGAGGGAGTCACAACCAATCACTGCATTTCTTTCATCAATGAATCGCCCCCGAAGTGGCAAGACGCCCGCGAAACAATGCAAAATCCCCAGTGAATTTCCAAAGAAAAAGAAGGCTAGCGTCTGGGAAAACCTACAGCTCAAATGTTAAGCTCTCCCGGATCCTGGCCAACGGACTCTAGAGGAATGTGTCCCCTTGGACATTTGGAAACCTTAACTCGAGTTCCAAATGCCGTACATATTTATGTCAATAATATATGGGGAGGCAAGTCTGTATGTATTTACCTCATACATATTTCTATAAACTCCAGCGTCTGGAAAGGGTGGGGGTAAATAGCACTGAACGGTTAAAATTATGGAGAAAGGATAATAACTGATTACTAATTTGAAAGTAAATAAACAGGTGACTTTTTCAGATCAAATTCCTCCTTGGATCGTTACAATAAATATCTCTGAAGGAAGCGCTCTATTTATGTTGTCATTGATTAATTCTTCACTACCTCATTTGATTTCGATTTAGAACGATTTGATTCTAATTTAATTAGCATGTAATTTGGATGTACATAATTACTGTAATTATGACATTCAGGTAAGGCAGCTTTAGGCTGAAAGGCAATTTCAAATTTTCTAGCAACCTACTTTGTACTGGGAAACGGACAAGGACTTTGCGCCCTGGTATCCAAGTAGCAATTAGCACATCTTTGAAATAGGCAGTACGACGGGGTTTGTATTAAAACAGCAAATACAAACCCAGCCGAGTACCCGCTACAAAGGTGGCTGTTGAGTTCCCAGAAGCTCGCTGTGATTCCCTGGCTTGAGTTTGGGGAACCCTGCACCTCGGAGAAGAGCCTCAGCTCGTCTCTCACAGCATCGGGAGACTGACTTTCTTTCCTCCTTGGGCGGGCGAAGGGTTGGAAGGTGTCGCCTTTTAAATTAAAATACAATAACTGCTGAGGGGGGAGGGGAGAGAGTCGGTACAAACCGTCTAAGGTTCGTGGCTGGGGGGAGGGGTAGTGGACTAGGAAGAGGAGGGAAGGGGGCGGCGGGAGGCTGGGCGACGCACAGAGAAGAGAAAATTGGCCAACGCCCCCAGCTGTTATCTCATTTCAGATTTGGTTCTCGAAAAGGCGAGGACAAAAGGGGTGGGTCTGTTCTGGGAGGGGGTGCGCACCCGTCGGGAGGGCCTGCGGCGAGGGCTCTGGGGGGATCCTGGTCGCCCTCTGGGGCCCCGCGCGGGCGCCCCGCCTCGGCCCGCCTCGATGCCCGCTGCGCCCCACTCGGGCAGTGGTTGCCTCCCCGAGCACCGCGACCCTGCAGAGGGCTGCTGCGGTGGTCGCTGGGTTCGGGCTGGCCATAGCTGTGGGACGCTGGCTTTCTCTTCTACCCTTGAGGTTCTGGGAACCTGAGGAGGTCTTGGTGACCTGGATGAGTGAACTGCGTTCCCGCTGGTCCTGGATAGTCTGCGCAGATCCCGTACTCCTGCAGCCCTGGATGCCAGGGCGCCGGGTGAAGTGTGAGAGGCGAGCTGTGCCCACCGCGGATCTCCATCCCGGGTCCGAGCCGCTACCGCTACCGACAACGCTCAGCTTTCTCATCTATGAGTGCTGGGAGACCCTGAAACCGCCTAGGAAAAAAAAAAGAATGCTAAAGGAGACAATGAAGGCCAAGACCAGGGCCGAGCAGGGTGTTAGTCTGTTTTGCTTGGGTTTTTCAGTAAGTGTGTTCCAGAAACAATCCCCTTCTGTTGGAGCCACTACTAGGCAATGTCCCTTCAAAACGGAGTTTGTCTCCAGCTGAAAAACAAAACCTCGCTTCCCCCCACCCCTTGATTCCCTGGGCTGTCGCAGTTCAGGACAGAAGCAGGTCTCCTAGCGCCACCAGCCGAGTGCCAGGCCTCCAGCGCGGAGCGCCCATGCGGGAAGCTCTAGATGGCGCCAGAGAGCCGCACTCGCCTTCCGCCTCCTGGGGGAATCAAGAGCTACTGTCAAACATAAAAGCAAATCAGAGTTTTCAGTTTTTTTTTAATGTGTTAAGAATGTTATTCCTTAAGAAAATTTGTAGCTAAATTATTCTCACTTAAAATAAACACTTAGTATACCAATTACACAAATGGGCGGGATTTATGTGAGATTTACTTCATCTGCATTTTTGTAGTGGAAGAGAGCCTTGGTGAATACAGATAATAGATGC
The DNA here is from genome assembly GCA_907164525.1 of Lophiomys imhausi. Lineage (NCBI taxonomy): Eukaryota > Metazoa > Chordata > Mammalia > Rodentia > Muridae > Lophiomys > Lophiomys imhausi. The sequence continues at coordinate 1,243,442 of CAJQZJ010032684.1, forward strand.
AAATAAGATTTGAGTTAAAATAAATAAAGTTTCCATGTGAATAAAAAGAAATTCAATTTTACACGACTGGTGACGACTTGAAGGAATGTCCAGACACGCGGTTCAGGTGCACAATCTAATCTCATCCAAATATTTTCAAACGCCCTTGAGGAAAGGAAATTTTTTTTTTCTATTCCCGTTCCCTCATCAGGTAGGAAGGACCCTGTCCACCCCAAGGGGTGGGGGCGAATTACTCTAGGAAAGAAAAACGCTGGGGAGGGTGTGGATTGGGGCCGGGTAGGCGCGGGCCCAGCAAAACTCGATCTTGCTTCATCTACTTACTGCGCGGAAGCTGAAAACAAGAAATCCCTGGAAACTCGTTGAAACGAAATTGCGTTTGGGGCGGGACTCCCGGCCCCAGATCTCAGCCCTGACTTCAAAAAAAATCCACCTCCAGGCTGCTGCCTTCACTCGCAGCGTGGACCCCAGCTGCGGCCTCCCCCATCTACTCTACTCGGGACCCAGTTAGGCCCAAGTCGCGGGCGTGCGGAGGTAGCCCTGGGGAGGCGCAGCCGCACCTCAACTGGGGACCCGACTGGCGTCTTAGCTGATGGACCTCGTCCCCGGCGCATGCTCCCTTCAATTTGTCCGTCTTCAGTCGGTCGCCATCCGCTGAGGTCAAGGTTCTCTGCGCCCCGGGGGAAGCCGAGAGCTGGGGGAGTTGGGGTGGGGGGAGTGGGGTTGCATGTTTTCCCTGGTGGGTTTCCGACGGGAGCTAAGGGACCCGGTCCCTCTTGGCTCAGCTTCCGGGCACACGTTGTCTGGCTGGACACTGGGGTCTGGGCTGCCGCCCGCGGTTCACCGGAGCCGCGGTGATGGACGTCGGCTGACCCGCGGGGCAGAGGCAACGCGCAGAGGCCTTGATCACTGGCCTGCGGAGGAAGCCCCTCCGGGAGCCAGACCTGCACAGCCAGGCCCTTTGATCTGCCTTTATTATCCACAAGAAACAAAGCTGCCAGGGACCGACGTCCCGGCGCCCTCATTCCTCGGGCACCCCCGGCACACACTCACCTCCACGTCTCCAGGGCGCAGCCCCCAGACGCGCAGGACACCCTACCGGGCCTACCGAGCCTCTGTCCAAAGTCCCCAGAATAAACGTGAGCTGCCAGCCTCTCCCCAAGACAAGAGCCAAACCCGAAAACGCCTTGGGGATGGTGGTGGGGGCCCACGCAGGAACGGATGAACCGGGAGAGAAAATGACCGAAGAGAAGGAAAACTAGAGGAAGAAGAGCCGCGCAGCTGGGGCGGAGGGGACCACGAGAAAAGAGAGAAGATGCCGCTGAACCCCAAGCTGCAGACGCCCCGCTGGGAACCTTCCTGCTGTTTCCTCACTACTTTGCTATTTGGCCTTTCAGAGCAGTTTTTGTTGACTGTTAATACCAATAATTTATTCTTTCCAAAGAATCAAAATCTTCATTCAAGTTTCCAAGGCCAGTAATCAAAAAAAAAAAAAAAAAAGAGGGGAAATTTTATTGATGCTGACTTCGCTTGTAGTTTCTATTGTGTGAGAAGCCTTTTAGAAATATTTTTATTCTGTAAATATGTAATTTCTTTTCCAAACTAACATTTTTTTCGAATTGCGAAATTGTCTCATTTACCAATTTTCCTTTCGTCATTCTCTCCCTTCTCCTTCTTTTTAAATTGGGTCTGTTAAGTTGATGGTCAGAAGACAAAGAGAGTGAAAATAATTTTCATTTCAATAATTGCCTTCTGGTCAATTTAACTGTGCCTTATTTTGAAAGAGACTGTCTAAATGAGATTCCTGTCCCAAATGTGTTCCCAGGCCTGATCCCAGCCTTTAATTATTCCTGAGTTTTTTTTTTCTTCAGAATAAGACGCCGCACTGAGTAATCACAAAGAAGGCAGAGAGCATCCTTGAACCTTTTCAGAAGCAGCCACTGATATTCAAATAACCTGCGAGGGCCATTTGACGGCGAGGGGACCTAGGCATTTCCAATTCACTATTTGCATAGATCAGCCGTCTTTGAAAACGAAAGGAACAGTTGTCTTCCATAACATTAAAAAGCCTAGTTATCAAATCAAGTGCTTGGTTTGGGGCTTTTAAAACGTTTACATTTTATCTCAGGTTGCCCTTTACCGTTTGACATGCAAATTTGGTGCAGTTAATTTAGACAATTAAAGAGATCTTCAAGGGAGCTTTGTCACAGAGAATATTTGGAGTTTTCCCCGTGGACCAGCTGAGATAAAGTTGGCCAGAACAAATGATGTCTAGGAGATTAATTAGATATTTGATAAGACATGAATCCCTAATAAGGGAATACAAGGCACAGGGGGCTGCTGTGTGCTCTAAGTCAAAATTAATAACATTTAACAAGATTTTCATTTAGCCATGAAATGTCTTTTCCGGGGTATTGACTCTAGCGATTTATTCCCCAGAGAGGCCTCCCTACGTAGAAGGCCTTGGAAACTAAAAGACATTTTTTTTCCCTAGAAAGATTTTTCTTTCACAGATTGTTTTAAAATCAGATTTAAAAAATAAACCCACCAATTTTCTCTGATCCCTCTGGGAGATGTAGGTACCTCCCCAGTTAAAACTGCCAAAAGCCCCTGTTTTTTAAAAAGGCGATCCAAAGATTTAAATCGTCACCTTTTGCAGCCCTCCCATTGAAGTAGTACAACTACACGTTCTTATAACCCAATTTAATTTATGCTGTTGATATACAAATAAATAATTTTGACTTTTCAAAAATGTATATGGTTATGGCTTTTGCAACCCATATAAACTTCATTGTCTACAACTAACATTAAGGGAATTTGTTCCCCAACCTGAAAAAAAAAAAGTTGATCCCAAATTAAAGATTATTGAGGGGAAAACAGGATATTTTTTAAAGGAGGGGTGTTGTTCAGAGTCCTTTAATAACACCAAAATGAAAATGATGTCAAGATTTTCTTCATACAGATAAACGCATTTAATTTCTTTAGATGACCTTAACTTACGCTTTTGAGTGAAATGGTAACTCAACATTTTAAATATCTTTTACATATATACTGAGTTTCACAAAGTGCATCAGAAAATTAAAAAAGAAACTCCCTGAATTTCAGGAATTCACAAAAAATCTATTCGAATGAACATTTACAAGAAAATAAAAGAGAACACAATCCTTTGAACCCTATTTATACAGATGTTAGGAAATACAGAGAAACTCTTGCTAGACTTCCAGTTGAATATCTCACCTTAAGCCTTTTTTGATGCTTCCTTTTTTTTAGAAAAAAAAAGTCTCATTGTAAGTAGACATCAAGCAGGACTTGGAGCATTTTATATATAATATAATCCACACAAAGGGTCTATTTTTATAGGACTCGTTTTTCATTCGAAAGTTCTGACAGTCCTTTGCTGAGTGGTAGCTAGTTTTTGTTTTTGTTTTTTGTTTTTGAGAAAAGAACAGAGAAGGATGGTGGAGGGGTTGGGCAGTGGGGGAGGGGGAACAATCTGTTTCTGTGTATTGCTCTTCTCTGGAGAAGTTTGTATGAGTAGTTGCATGTGAGTGCGCGCGCTCGAGTGTGCGTTCTTGCGGCTGTGGGTCTCGTGTGTGTGTGTGTGTGTGTGTGTGTGTGTGTGTGTGTGTGTGTGTGTGTGCGTGCGCGTGCGTGCGTGTGCACTTTTGAACCTGTTTATGTCGGAGGATGGTTCGCTTTTGGTTTTGGACCTCGTTCGGTTCTCCTCCGGGCGCAATGGGTGGAGGGGAACTCCGGCGCCGCCAGCAAGCCACCGCCCGGGGATCCGCGCGGCTCCACCTCACGCCCAGCCTGGGCTTGGGGGCGTCACTGGAGCCCCTGCCCTCCCGTGCGCCCACTCGCTAGCCCTCCGAACCTCTCGCTCTCTCTGCGTGTCTCTACTCGCTCGCGCCTCTCCGCCAACCTCTAGGAGTCGTTGGGACCGGTCGCAGCCTCCTTGCCTCCCGCCGAAGCCGCCGCAGCCGCCGCCGCCGCCGCCGCCGCCGCCGCCGCCCGGGCCGCACTGACGCCGGAGTCGTGCAGGATGAGGTCCGGGGACTCGGAGCGGGGTGTCTCCAGGTTGCTGGCGTCCGTGTCACTGTCGCTGCCCTTTTTGCCCCCGCCGCCCCCGTTGTGCGTCTTAATGTGTTTGCTCAGGTGGTCGCTGCGCATGAAGCGCTTGTTGCACACCGGGCAGGCGAAGCGCTTCTCCCCGGTGTGAGTCCGCAGGTGCCGCTGCAGCTCGTCCGAGCGCGTGAAGCGTTTGCCGCAGAAGAGCCAGTTGCACACGAACGGCCGCTCGCCCGTGTGCCAGCGCAGGTGCGCCTTCAGGTGCGACGTCTTGCCGTACACCTTGCCGCAGCCCGGGATGTGGCAGCTGTGCAGCCCCTTGCGCCGCAGGCTCGCCCCGGCAGGACCCAGCCGCTCGGCCTCCTGGCAGTTGGGGCAGTCGCAGGTGGCACGGCCCGAGTAGCGGCGGGCGGAGCGCGCGGAGCTGCCCCCGGCGGCGGCGGCCGCGGCGCCCGAGATCATGGCGCTGGCGGCGGCCGCGGCCACCGCAGCGCTCGAGTCCGAGTAGGAGGGCAGCACCGGCTTGAAGCCGTCCTGGGCCAGCAGGTGCTGGCTGGTGGAGAGCAGGTGCGAGGCGGCGGCGGCCGAGGAGCCGAGGCCGGTGGAGCTGAAGGCCGAGTGCGTGAGCGAGCTGAAATCGGGGTTGTAGGTGCCCAGCTGCGAGTGCAGCGAGGCCTGGGGGGCGCCCGAGTGCAGCGAGCTCTGCAGCCCCCCCGGCGGGGTTCTGCACCTCCAGCCACGAGCCGGGGCTGCTGTGCACGTCCCACCACGACGACGCCGCGCCGTTGGTCACCTCGCCCGCCGCCAGCGTCGAGTGGAAGCCGGACTTGTACCACGACTCGTACGGGTGCGCCATGCCCACGCGCGGATACAGGCCGTCGGCCGCCGTCGTGTGCACCTTGGAGATGAAAGCCGACTGGCCGCCCGCCTCCTGCGGGGACACGCCGGCCGCCGCGGCCGCCGCCGCCGCGGAGTTGGAGAAGAGGCCGCCGTAGTCGCTGCTGAAGGCAGAGGACGTGGGGGACGTGGAGGCCAGGCAGAAGGCGCTGTTGGCGGCTCCCGAACCGCCCGCCAGGCCGCCCGAGCCGCGGCCGCCCGTGGCCACGGCGAAGCCCGAGAGGCTGGAGCCGAGGTTGCAGCTGGACGAGGAGCGCTTCCAGGGGTGGAAGCCGCCTTTGGCGAAGGCGCTGGACTCGGGCAGCGTGGTCAGAGGGCTCGTGTTGCCGATCTTGTTGCAGGTCGCCGCCAGCATGGCCAACGGGGTCGTTCCGAATCGTGGCTCTTCCTGGAGTGGGTGGGGTGAGGGAGGGAGCAAGGATGAGGAGGAGGGGGGCAGGACGAAGTGGAGGGGGAGACACAAAGTGCACCCGTGAGCAGCCTGATTCCCCCGCGCCCGCCGGTCCCGGAGGGCCCTGGCACCCCTGCTCGTACCTCCTCCCCACGCGCTGACCGAGGACGCGCCCGCGCCGCGCCCCGCTCAGGGAAGGGCAGGGGCGATCGCAAGCGTGGAGGTCCCCGCTCTGGAAAGTTGTTTCTTCGGTAAGACTATAGATCAGAGATGTCTCGGTTTTCTCCCCCTCTTCGGCTGGCACCCTTGTCTAGAATCAGACTTGGGTTGACGCCATAAACCCGCTCATCTCCCAGAAGCCCCCAAGTCGCCCTTCCGGGTGTAGCATGAAGGTAAACACAGACAACAAATGCAGGGTGAGGGCAGGGGGATGTCCGAAACAGCCGCTCCGGGCTGGGAGAAACTTGGAACACTGCTCGAATAAGCGGCTACGAATTGGCTATATTTTCTTTTATCGTTCAAAAACGTGGTTTTAATATTCACACACACACACACACACACACACACACACAGTGATTACAAAAATAATCCGAGTATAAGCGGCCCAGTGACGGCTTTCAGAGTCAAGGGCGAACTGGGAACCACGCAAATGTAAATATTTATTAATATAACTGCGTGGCCTGCAAAACAAGACTTTTCTGAATGCAGTCGTGTAATGCAACAATCTTCAAACCAAACCTGGTGGTGGTGGGGGAGGGGATAAAAACCAACAAGGGAAGAAAAGACTTCAGCTATGCTTCAAAAACAATTAAAAAGGAACTTGCTTAAGAAACTCTTTTTCTTGCAAAGGCAATGGCCCCGGGTTCCAGTAACTTGAAAAGATCAGTTCTGGAGATGTGGAAAAACGCTAAATGGAACCTGAAGCTGTGGTCTACCAACAGTTTCTTGTGAGCCGCGGATCCAGAGAATCCATAAAGAAAGAAAGAAAAAAAACCGAGCAAAGGCGTTGCAGCACTTTTTTACTTACCCCAAGTATAGACGTGGCCATAGCAGGTCTTCGGGCTGCGCGGCGAGGCCGGGAGCGGTGTTAAGCCTGGCGGCTACTGGGAAACACAGCTCTTGTCCCGCGCGGCTCCGGCGTCCCGCGCTCGCGCCGAGCGGACTCTGGGCTCCCGCCGGCAAAACTCAGCCTAAGTGCGAGGAGCACCCGCTTTGAAGTGCCGCTGGCTGCGCCTCTCGCCCAATGAGGGCGCAGACAGAGCAGACGGGAGCTGCCCCGCAGCCAATCAGACACGCCGAGGGGCCCGAGCCCGGGCTCCTGGCGCGTGCCAGTCAAGTCTGTAGGCGTGGGTGGGGGGGGGGGCGGGCTGGGGACAGAAGAAATTACAGTGCAATTAAAAATTTACACACACTCACGTACCAAGCCAGGCTTAAGTACCGTTGAGACCCAGCCGCAAGCCCCCCACCCCGCCCCACCACCACTCCTGGCCACCTCAAAATGTCCCCAGTTAAGGACAGAGAGTCTTCATTCCGCACTTGTGGGAAAGAAGAAGGAGAGGTGAAGACACCCAGGCCCAGGGCACAAGTGGAAGCGGACTGTGTTCACTTTGTATGCAAAGGTTCTTGCTGCGAAGAACTTCAGCTTGTAGCCATCGCTCTCGCTATGGATTTTATCATTGTCGTGGTCGTTTTCCCAGTTTCTTTTTCCCACTGTATTCAGTTTCATGTTCAGAGTCCTCTCGAGCAGAGGGCGCAAAGGACAGCCGGGCCTCTCCAGGCAGCTCTACACCTACAGACTTGTTGGGAGAGCCTGCTGCACCCCGCCATTTCCCTCCAGCGGTCTAAGTGACTTCCTAATTGTCGCTCTGGCCTCTGACCCAGGGGGTAATGCAAGTGCCACTCACGCCAGAAGCTTCTGGTGGTAATTGAGGGCACCCATTGTACCGCTTCTCTAGCGCCTAGATACCAGGTTAACCCAGTTGTCAAATATGACTAAACAGTGGGACGTGCTGATTATCTGCCAGGTTTTGCTGGGGGCTGGCATGGGGGTGGGAACCATCAGCCCATACAACACGCTGCACTAAGCCGCTTATTTTCACATTGTAACAACTTTGGAAACGGAGACCAGCGGCGTGAGCGGCGTCCGCCCCCCCACAGCCACCCCCGCTGAAGCTGCTGCAGCTTGCTCGCCGCTGTTTGTTTAACCCGAGGGAGATTTACACGTCGGATTTCAGGCTGAAGTCGAGTTTTAGCGGATGTGTTTATAGAGTCGGCTTTCTTGCTTCAGATCCAACCCGTCTCCGTTGCAGAGTGCCAGGGCCTAGAAACTCGGTCTGTAGGGCAAGGGGTGTCCAAAGGTAAGCTCATCTTCAGCAAGCACCCTGCTGTCACAGACCTGCGGAGGATCTCTCCGGAACCTTCACCGCAGAGTCTGCGAAAGCCACGCCACACGTGGGCGCCTCCGCGTTCTGCAGGCTAGAAGCATCCTCAACTCCTTCCTCTCTGGACCTCGGTGTAAAAGAGCTGTCCCCACACGTCGCCAGGCGCCGCCGCCGCCGCCGCTGCAGGGTTTCCTGTCCCACTGGGCTCCACTTTCTCTTTTCCAGTGTAGCCACAGGCTGCTTTTGAACTAGAAATACAACGCCCTTAGGCAGATCTTGGGTACTAAAACATGTAGCACATTCCCCTTCCAAACCACATCCTGCTCTTTCTTAAAAATAAAATAAAATAAAATAAAAATAACTACCAACTCTAAATGCTCCGGTGCAAAAGACAATTTATCGAGGAAGAAAGGACAAGTGAGGAGGACGTGGGGGTGTGCTTCCAATTTTTGTTCATTCGCAAGATCTCTAGGCCCAAAAGTAAGTCCCCAGCATCACTCGTCTCTCACCTTAAGGTAGAGGACTAGGCCTGCGTGCCCCTGCTCTCTTCGTAGATGGGGAGGGGTATATGGATCGCTTTCATTGCTTTTCACTAGAATATATTTGCAAAGAATACCATTAAAACAAACCCCACAAACTTTAAGGTTGCAAAAGGCACGGAAGATTGCGGAGAAAGAGAGAAGAGAGGGACGATCTGAGCAGCTATGAAGGAAGCGCTATGCCCTAGGGGACTGAGATAAAAATCTGAGGGGAGGGGGAGGGTAAAGAAAGACTCTAGGCTACCGAGGTGGAAGGTTGTATGTGCGGGGCTGTATACCAGGCGACTGGACTAAGCCCGAAAGCCCAGCAGGGGGGACCCGGGAGCCGTTCCCAACAGGTGACTTCTGCCCTGGAAGGGGAGGCTGGCCCTCGGCTTCCCGTAGAGTCTCCGCGACGATTTACTAATAGAGGGATTGTTAAGTGGCAGCGAGGCGTTTCCGATTCACCCCTTGCAGCCGCGGGAGGAGAAGTGCAGAGGGTTCTTCTCCTCCCCAACCCATCCTCTTCTTAAAGAAACCTGACCAAGTAATAAATAAGGTAATCCGAAAAGCCACTTGGCACTGGTGACATTTTCAAGCCAACCATTTAAACAGTTCTCACAGGCACCTCTGCCTCGAGGCGCCCGGCATCTTGCCTTCTCCTTCTCCAGCAGGTCCCCTCCCCCTCCCGCTGTTTTCCTCGGAGTTCCAGTTGTCAGACTCTGGACCTGGGCGTTCGCCTATTCCTAGACACACGCGTCCTCATCGCAAAAGTTAGGGAAACCTTCCAAAGAAACACAGACTAACAATCCGGGCCAGCTCAACTCTAAGGTGGGGCTCAAAGGAAATCTTTCGGGAGAAGTCCAGATTTTCCCCCCTTCCGTCTGACAGATTTTTTTTTTTCATCTTCTAAAAAAATCTAGTTTTTAAACAAAGATCAATGTGTTATGCTAAAGTGTTGAGCTGACTGTTAAAACATTTGGGGAAATAATGACAGTGTAACAAAGGCCTGGTTTGGAGTGAATCATCACCCTTTTAAAAGTTAAAGCAATTTTCAGGAGAATAGCTTTCAGCAAACGCTTTACATTATTCAAAACGGCCAAATAATGCTCTATTATAGCGCCTGAATGCTGCCAGTCAGCCCCTAAGTGCAATTTGTGCAAAGGCCCCGGTGCCTTATCTCCACTTCTTTATAAAGAGGTGAATATAAAACAATTTCTTCCAAACCCAGACAGAGAGCACGAAAATTGCTTCCCTTTCTGCAATCAGGGCAATTTAACTGGAGTGCAATTAGCACTATTAAATGTCGATTCTGCATAAACAAATCTGACTGAGCAGAGAAAGTGGGGTGAGAACCTCATATACACTGAAACTGATTTTTTAAAATTATGTATCCGGGTCCTTTACAATTGATCCGTGACGTTTTCATCTTGGCATATATTTACATTGTAAATACACTATGGTTAACTCAACATGATGTTGAGTTAAAAAAAAAATCAATACGAATCCCAATAAAGAAGGAGTAATTAAAGGGACGAGTTCACTTTCTTTGAACAAATATTGTTTCTCCCATCTCGCTTCTCCGAAGGACTTTGATCTGAGCAACTGCTCAAGTTTGTAGTGTTGAAGAGGCAAAGCTAGGGAAACAATTTCATCTTGAGAACTCATCCCTGTTCCGAGCGTCCATGCCACAGACGAAATGCTTCCTCGCTGATGCACGAAACAGGATGGCGATCCCGAAGAACAATTATTTTCTCAACTCCTCCATACTGTAGCTGAGTTAGCATTAGGTAGCTGCCCAGTGTCCTCGAAGGTTAGCAGCCGACCTCCATCGTTGAGGTGGAGTAAGGTGTAGTTGGAGACTCTGGATAAGGGCGGGAAGGGAGGCGTTGGGAGGGGAGGAAGCAAAGGTTTCTCAAATTGGTGGGGCTGATTTCAGTGGAAGCCTGGGCCTCTAGAACCAGGATGCGGGGCGGGGCGGGGGCGGGGGGCGGGGGGTAAGAGGGAGAGGGCCCATAAAAGCATTTGTCTGACCTGTCCTCCCACCTGCCTTTATTTATTTATTTGCTAAGCCACAGAGGCCCCCGTTTTGAATCCTTTGTGCAATTAATTATGCTTTTCATTTGCATGGTCTACACCAGAGCAATGATTATCAGGTCAGCTCCGTGTGGGAGTTGGGGAGAAACATAATAACTTCAGCTTAAAAAAAAAAAAAGCTGTGTATGTTGGGGTTGTTGCCTGCCTTGAGCGTGGGGGAAGGAAAGCCCAGTGCAGCCTGTTGAGTGAATCCTTCCCGCGGTTGGAGTTTGTCAATGTGAGTGAAAATGAAACAGCCTTTGATTAGACGGGAATCTTTTGTAGTTAACATGTATTTATGCCTTTAAAAGCACCAGCCTCGAGTTCAAATGGATCAAGAAAATTAATTGAAAATTGAGGAACTCTCCCATAATTTCTGTGGAGCTTTCATTTAATAGTCATTTTATAACACTCTTCCTCATTTTAGCCCAAACCCTTACAAATAAAGAGACAAGATGAATCAATAGGCCAATGAGACTTTCACACACACCCCCCCCCACACACACACACATCAAAGGTGGCACTCCAATTTAGAGGTGCTAGGAGGTGAGATGCATTCTAGCCTCTGGAAGGTCTCCAGGAGAAACTGAAAGTCCCCGGTCGGTGGTGGAGAGTAGTCCAGGCCTTTGCTGTACAACCAATTTTTTTTGCTGCTAGGTGTGACTGGACCTTACATTCTAAGCTTGCCTTGATCTGTTTATCTGAGCCAAAAATGCATTAACAATTAAAAGAGACACTGGTGTGTCAAAGGAAGGAAGGTGACTGGGGACTGTGATGATTTTAATAACTGCAATTATTGGAAGATTATTCAACAAGCATCCTAGGTTTGTTTACTGAATCACTAGGAAACTGTGGGGTTGGGGCGGGGAACCTGTATTGCTTGGGCCTATACTTTCCTCCCTCCCTCACCAACCACTGTGTAGGAGTCCCAGACCTGAGCAAAGATGACAGGAGTCAGGGTCAGTTTTCTTCTTTTTAAGAGAAGTTCTACCCAAATGATACACGTGTGTTGCCTCAGGTAACTCTAGCAGAACCATCCTTGGAGTGACTGGAAGATCTCCTATGCATCTTAACATAACCAGAAAGGTCACAGGCCAGGGCATTCTGGCCATCAGTGCCCTTCTGGCCAGCATGCTAGTTTCCTCAGTTTGACTACCTCTTGGGCAGCTTGAGAGGAAGTTTCCAATTTCCAGCTTGTTCCCCCTTCTTCCAAGCCTCAGAGAAGGAAGTCACTCCAACTGTAAGAAGCCTACCTCTAGAGTTGTCCTGGAAAAAGCTCCCCTTTTCCTTCCTTTAACAATTCCCTTCAAATGATTTCTTATCATCATTGTTAAAAATAAGTACAGAAAGAGATATAACCAAGAGCGTATTGATTTGCAAAGAGCCAATTCTTTTACTGTAAATATAAATGCAAAGGATGTAAATCCAGAAGGTTTCTGATATCGACAGAGGGTGCTTTGGCTTATGATAATCAACAGATTACAGTCTGGGCTTTACTTACCACTGAAATGCTGACTTGGAAGTTAACTTGGGGATTCTTAGCAATACTCCTTCTCCTGGGCACCAAGGCTGGGGTGACTGAGTGCTAGGTCTGGGTTCTATAATGACCAACGGGGCCTGCTATTTAAGGTGAACTGAGCTCGCATTGAGAACCTTCCCTACTTGAATGTGAGCCTGCAGGCTTCTGCAAATGACAATCAGGAACCTATTATAAGCCATTAGATTGATCAATGTGCCTTACACAATGTGAATGATTTACATGGCTAATTTATAAGGTTAAAAGAAAGAGACGAGGGGGGGGAGATGACTGCATATCCTTTATATCCAGACCCTGCTCATCTCAGCTTAGAGCCACCAGTGACTCAGACAACTTTTCAAGCAGAGACACAGGTTGCTCCGCTTGTCCAGTGGGTGGCGAGATGCATGCTCTTTGCCTGTGTTTCTTAATTCTAAGACAGAAGAAGACTCAGGCCAGACCCAGAAGAGGAGGGTCACAGAGATGCCACTCCCCTGGTAGAGGGTCCCAGCGGCCTCCCTTCCTCAGGCTTTCCCCACAAGGATGACTTACATATTTGTTTAACAAGTGTTGGATTGCTGCATGGCCCCCTAATTACTGCAGGAACGCACACACCATTAGCCCTTGAAATTTCAGGCTAGACTGGGGAGGAGCAGCAGCCCGGCTCTGGAAGGAAGATGCCAGTGCCTGCCAGTGCCGGGTAAGGAGGGAGGGAAACCCTCCTTAGGACTGACTCTTCCGGCTAATCTACACAGCGAAGACAAAATTACAACAGAGCTGAAGCCATCAAAGCTGCCCTCCCCTTCCTGATCCAAAGTCTGTTTGTAGTTGTCTACATGCTGCAGACACTCATCGGCTTCTTATGACAAGGAAATTCCTGCCGAGCCTGTAAGGAGAGGACAGACACACTTCACCCATCCCAAAGAAGGGCTCCCTTTGTCTAACCTCTTACTTCTGGGGCACCCTCAGCTGGACAGTGGAGGGGAAGGCCAGGGGCTAGAAAGATTCTAAGACTGCTGGAGTGACTACCACAGAGCACTTCACACCCATGTCTAACCCTACCCCCCCTTCCTCTCCTCCACTCCCTCCCCCCTCCTCTCTCTCCTCTTTCCCAGCCCCTCTGACTCTCTCCTAACCTCCACGCCCCCAGATCCTCTTCTCACCCTGGTTCTGTCCCCAGCTCCTGTTCCTAGAGCCTGGGCAGGTTACATCCCCTACCTTAGTTTGGCAGGAAACAGCTTCATCTTGATTTGTTCACGGGTGTCTAGAACAAATCCTTTTGCTTGTGTCTAAGTGTGGAATCAGACGCCTTTCTGGTGGATTGATGGTCGTGTGCAGAAAGAAGAGGGAAAGAGCAGAGAAACAGGATGTGTGTCTCTTTTGTAGTCAGTGTTCCACGGCAGCCCAGGATTTGGAAAAAACCTGCTAAATGGATCAAGCCCTCTCCTGCACACCCAACCCCTAAACACACACACACACACACACACACACACACACACACACTTCCAGCGACTCTCCTCTGACCTTATTTCTCCAGATGGCACCCTGCTGAATTCTTCTCTGAGTAGTTCCTTCAGTCCCCTCCTGCCTGCAACTCCAACAGGCTGAGAATGGGGGGGTTGTGTGGGCCTTGAGATTCTCGGGACTCAGGCTCCCCTGGGACATAGGCCAGACAAATCCATGCTTTCTGGATTTCAGCCACTCTATAGCCCAACCCTGGCGGGACGGCCTTCTGTTTCACCACCCTATGGGGTTATACTCAGTATCCTTAGAGAGCCCGAGGGCCCCTTGAGTCTCCCTCTGGAGTATTGTATGCCATAGGGGTAGAGGGAGGTTCCACACGCTTTAGTCACGTGCATCTAGTGCCTTCCCTCTTTCCTAGGACAGCAAGCAAAAGATACGCTAGCTGACACGACCACACTCAACGAGCACGTGCCAGGGATGTCCATCCTCATTCCCAGTCAGGCGTCAGCGGAGCAGAATGGCCTTAAGGCAGGTGGCAACATAGAGAGGCGGGCTCAGAACTCCAGAAACATCCTGGCGATTTCTGTCGGCAACGCCTGTCTCTCAAAACCCTCTAGGAGTCTCTAGCAGGGTGGCCTGTGACAGGACAGGCTGGGCCTCTCCACCACCTCCTGGTACCTGGCTCAGATTCCTTTGCCGCAAGATGCTGAGTATCTCCGTGGCTACAGCACCCCTGCTCCCGTCCAGAGCCCCCCCTCCACCCTCCTGCAATAGCCCGCCACCGGTTTTGCACGCTTTCCATGGGCTCCGTTACATCTGGGATGCATTGCTCCTTAATTGTCAACCCGTTATTGTGATCAAGTGAATGTTGCTAATCTCTACATGTATTGTTTAGGTAAATAGAGGCCGCGTTTCATCAATATACAGGGCCCCAGCCTTCGCAGCGCCAAGTAACTTTAAGTGAACGCTGAAAATTTCAGGCTGTGCGTAATTACAGAGCAGGACGAATTTTCACTCGATCCTAATTCCACATCTTTTCTCCGATCCGAGGGCATCAGGGGGGAGGGAACTCGAGAATTTCCACCCTCTAAGGAGCCTAGGGCTTGCTCCTTGGAGCAAAGGGACGTCACTGGCGGTTACACCGCTCGTCCTGCCCTCGAATCACAGCCTAAGATGGGTCTGGGGACAATCCTAAACTTCCAAGCTGCAGGATCCAGCGCACAGCGTTCCCTTTGCAATACTTCCGGACCCCTCCCCCAAAATCTGCCACAGTGAGGAGGGGTTCCCCACTCCGCTAGTTCTCGGGGAGAAGGGTCTTGGAGGCGGGCTGTCCCACACTCTCCATACATGAACGGACGTGCCTCGGGCTACTTGTTCGGCCCGAGTGCTAAATGGAGCCAAATCCTTTGCCTTGGGTCTTGGAGCAAAGGGAATGTGCTTTGCTTGGGCAGGGAGAGCAAGGGGTTATTCGCGCTTCTTAAGTAGCTATTGTTTTCTAATTAAGACAGACGATCTAAGGCCTGAGACTGGTAGAAGACTAGGGATTGGCCTCAAGAAATGGGCGGTCCCCTTCGGTTAAGGCTGGTGCGGGCTTCTTATTGCCTCTGGGCTCTGGGAGTGGCTTTGGACCGAGGGGCCTCTGGGCCTGTCTGGGAATCTTCCAGAAGGCTGTGGAATGGGACTCCAGATCAAGTCCGGGAGACTAATACTTTCTTGGGCAACTGGGTTGCAGGGAATTTGTTTTTCTGCTTCAGTTATAGCAAGAAGGTTGTCTGGCTTTATTTAAGCAGACTTCTGAAGTCCACTCCACACTTGCAAGTTCACAGTGTTAGTGCAATCACTAGATTGCATTATAACAGGCTTGAATTCGGGCCTACACCGTGGAGTGGCAGCTAGCTGCTTTTCATTTTTGGAACTGGGCACTTCTCATATAAGGTACCTCTCTTTGCTTTCTTCTTTCCTTGCGCGTTTAATAGCGTTTGCAACAAGGGAGAAATTAAACACAAATGTCACTTCAGCCTTTCTTTCTATTAGCCCATTCTGAAGCTCCTCCTCTGCAGGCCCAAGCTTCTTTCAAGCCCTTGGCTCCTTTATCACGGATGCGGATCTTTTACAGACTGACACACACCAGCGCCCC
>CAJQZJ010032684.1:1258896-1285018 GCA_907164525.1 Lophiomys imhausi
GAGAGATGGCTCAGTGGTTAAGAGCACTGACTGCTCTTCCAGATGGACCCGGGTTCAATTCCCAGCACCCACATGGCAGCTCACAACTGCCTATAACTCCAAGATCTGACACCCTCACACAGACATACATGCAGATGAAACACCAATGCACATAAAATTAAAGTAAATAATTTTTAAAAATAAAGGCTAAATAAAACTAGGCAGAGAAAGTCCTGGCAATGCCTCAGTATTTACTAAGAATTAAGTTAAAAAGAAAATGTCTTGCCCTGTTTAGAAATACCGTTCATAGCTAAAACACTGACATTAAAACAAGGCCAATGGCCACTCCACAACAGAGTCATAGTGAGGGTCCAGAAAAGGGAACAACAGCATAGTATCAGCTAGCAGCTAGTGATGCCTGTTCGGAAGGAGTGAAGTCAGTTCTCCATAGATAGCTAGCAGCTAGTGATGACTGTTTGGAAGGAGTGAAGTCAGTGCTCCATGGATTCTAGGGATTGCTGTTGTTTGGTTGGTTGGTTTTGGGTTTTGCTGGTCCCTCTGTGTGTCCTGGCTGTCTTGGAACTAATTCTCTGTGTAGACCAGGCTGTCCTTGAACTCACGGAGATCCACCTGCCTCTGCCTCCTGAGTGCTGGGATTAAAGGCGTGCACCACCACGACAGGCTTGTTTTAATTTTTTAAGATTATTTTTATTTTATTTTTAAACTATGTGTATGTCTCTGGATAGGTGTGTGCAGGGTTCCTGAGGAGGCCAGAGGCATGTGTTGCTTGATGTAGAGATGGTTGTGAACCACACAGTATGGATGCTGGACACTGAACCCAGGTGCTACTGCAAGGACAGTAACTGCTCTTAATCATTGAGCCATGTTTCCAGTCCTTTTGTTTTGTTTTGAGGTAAGGCCTCACCATGTATCTCACACTGGGCTTAAACTCACTTGTTTAGCCTTGGACTTGCAGTCCTTTTGGAGTTACCATGTATGCTACCATGCCTATCCCTAGCTTCCACAGTGTTGCACATAGAGATTGGAGATCTTGTGCCTAGGAACAACAGCTAGTATTTATCGGGCAGTTATCACATCCCGGGCATTCTGGTACATGCTCTGAACGCCGTATCTCATTTATTCCACACGATAATCTTAACACTGAGTAATGCTGATTTATCTCTTTGTATTAGTGTGGGTACACATGGGTGAAGGTACTCACAGAGATCAGATGTGTCAGTTGTCCTGGAGCTGGGGTTCTAGGTGGTTGTGAGCCACTTGATGTGGGTGCTGGGAATAGAACTTGGCTCTTCTGGGAGAACCTATGTACTGCTCTTAGCCATTGTGAGCCCTCTCTCTATCCCAATCTCTTCCTTTAAACCATTGTTATATAAAGTGTCAAATTCAGATTGAAAATAGAGAATGCTACCCAGTATCCAGCATCAACAATTGTCATCTCAGGGCCAAGCTTGTTTCTCTGTGATTTCCAACTCCTCTTGCTTCATTTCAAGTCAAATCTCAGATGCCTGCTAATTGCCTATGTTACATGTATTCGTGAAGAGATATTTTAGAAACTTACAACAGCATGTTATAATCATATTTAAACACTTTTGAAATCATTTCTTATAGCATAAAATATCTAATCAATGTTCAAGTATCTCTTGGACTCTTATAAATGATGTTAATAATTGTGTTTTTTTGTTTTGTTTTTAGGTCAAGATATTCTTACATAACAGCTAATTGACTCTTTGTTTTGGGGTTTTTGGTTTTTTTGTTTATTTGTTTTTTGTTTGTTTGTTTTCTGAGACAGGGTCTCTCTGTGTAACCCTGACAGTCTTGGAACTCTTTATATAGACCAGGCTAGCTTTGAATGAGCAGAGATACATATGTCCCTGCTTCCCAAGTGCTGAGATTAAAAGAAGGTGCAACCAAAGCTGGTTTAATTGCCTTTTAAGTTAGCTTTAATCTATATGGCCCCAATCTCTCTCTTCCTTCCTTTTTTTTAAACATTGAGTCACTCATTTTTTTCTTGCAGTTTATTTGTTGACATGAGCCATTGGTCCTGATATTAATTTCTAGTGAATATACATTTAATGATATTTATAAATATCATTTAATGACATTCATTTTTTAATGAAGAAATCAAGGCTTAGAGAGGTTAGAGAAGTTTAGAAATGAATAGAAAAAGAAAAAGAATTTGGTTTTAGCTCTTTCTAACTACAGTGTCTATGCTGTACTGGCTTTATTATATTCCTTTTAAGTCAAATGGTGGAAAAGCAAGACAAGGAAAACCTGGTCACTCCTAAGGGTTTCAGAGCATGCATGACTCCCCTAAGTAACCAGATTTACCTAATAGCCACAGAACACCATTCACTTAAAACCCAGTCAGGGCTTGAAACTGGGAGAGAAAAATTGAAAACAGTGACTCTGCATGGTTAAATAATCCCTGGACGCCCTTGTATTTGTAACATGAGCAGATTTTTATGTCCAACAAATATTTAATAAGAAAAAGATTTCTCAAAGAAACTTACCAAATTCCTTTCTCTTCCTCTTCTTCATTCACTCTGCAATCTCTACTTTTCATTGCTCTACAAGGCAAGATAAGGAGAAAACATCTCTTTCAAGTAGTTACTTTAAAATACCAGTCAAATTAACAATTTAGTAGTTTGATATGTGATATCTGGCTTTTGTTACAGTAGTTTTGAAACCACAGGTTACCCTAGCAACTGAATACATTTTTTTTCTTTAAAATTTTTTTTAGCTGTCTGGAGGAGAAAAAAAGAACAAGAAAACTTCTTGCCAGAATTTCCCCATAATAGCTTCCATTAACTGCAGTGACTTCTATTGGGGAGGCCAGCCCTGCTGTCTCCTGCTGTCACAGTCATTCACTGATCTAGCAGATGTTTTGTTTGATAAGGCCAATTTGAGCTTTATAATACATTTATTTTTTTCACCTCCAAGGAGCCAATACCAGTGAGGATGGGATTGAGCAGTGATCACTAGATATCATACAAGGGTCTCAACCTGCCAGTGGAGATGCTAGCTGAGAAGAAACACTAGAACAAACCTAAAGGCTTCATTTACTAAAAAGAAAGAGGGCAAAAAGAAAAAAAAAGAGGAGGGATGGCTGAAGAGCATTAGATCAGTCCCTAGGGACTTAAAAAGGGGAAGAAAGCAAGTCGAGAAGGCAAGAGTCTGCTGTGGAATCAACTGGAAATCCCTGGTGGGTAAGACATTCCCAAAGAAGGCAACACGGAGAGTGAGAAAACAGAAAGAGAGAAAGTGTGATTCATATTTCCATTTAATTTGTACTTTTGCTGAGCTGGGTGTCAGCATTTCAATTAAAGTAGAAAAGAATCAAGATGGAAAACAAGTGAATGTCAGGTATTCTCATTTATCTGAACAAGATTCCCCCACCCCCACAAGCAACATCATGCCCCTAATGTAGAGGGCTCCAGGTTCCACGCTTTAAAGACACAGACTGATTTGGTAAAATTATGAGCATATCAATCCTTTTCCTGGAATAAAAGGAAGGAAAAGTCTCAAGGCCTGAAGTTGTACTATGTGAGAATAAAAAAGCAGGAAGGACGTCTTTGGTGGTTTGTGCCTTTAAGCCTCTTTTTTATGCTGGGTGGGAAGAAACGCTAAAGCAAATCTAAACGCTTTATTTACTAAAAAGAAAGGGGACCAAAAGAAAAAAAGAGGAGGGATGTTTAAAGATCAGTCCCTAGAGACTTAACAAGGGGGAAGAGTGTACTGTGGAAATCCCTGGTGGGTAAGCCATTCCCATAGACAGCAACACCGAGAGTGAAAAAATATTCCCCTCTTGGGAGAGAGTAAAAAAAAAAATCCCCTCAAAGAGAGCAGCACAGAGAGTGAGAAAATATTTCCCTCTTGGGGATTTAGTCATTTTTGTAGAAGAGAGAGAAAAGAGGAAGTCATCTGTTGCAACATCATGGCTGAACAAAGTTTGAAAGAAAATAGGTTCACTGTTCAGGATTTTATTTTAGATTACCCTATCTCCGTATAATATTTTGACTTGAGGAAATATATTTTGAGACAGAATGAGAACTAAAGAACAAGAAGAGGGAGGGAGGGAGAAAGGGAAGGAGGGAATGAGGGAATGAAAATGTTGACTTTTTTGCAGAAAATATAAATTTTTTATATTAAACTCTCCTTGATATATATCTGAAATACATGCATATTTTCTTCGAAGGGAAACAAACATAATCAACCTACAATATTAATTAGGACTTTTTCCTTCAATTTTTTTTTTGTTGATTTTTGAGACAAGGTCATATTATGTACCTCTAGTTGGCCGGGAACTTCTTTTTTCTTTTCTTTTTTTTTTTTTTGCTTTTTATTTTTTGAGACAGGGTTTCTCTGTGTAACAGAGCTCTGGATGTACTGGACTCAGCTATGTAAACCAGGCTGCCCTTGAACTCACGGAGATCCCCCTGCCTCTGCCTCCCAAGTGCTGGGATTAAAGCTCATTTTCTCCTTTGCTTATGTCCATCTAGGCCCACAGAAAGGTGTTGTCCACATTCAGGGTGGGTCCTCCCATCTCCCTTAATGCAGGTAACACCTCATAGGCATGCCTAGGTGATCCTAGTCTTGTCTCTTAGGTGATGGCAGACTCTGTCAGGTTGACAACAGTAACCATCACAAGGTTCTCTTCTAGTTAGCCTTCATTGTCAGCTTGTCACAGTCTGAGAGAAAAGCTTGGATTGAGGAATTACCTACATCAGATTGGTCTGTGGGTGTGTCTGAAGGGGATCATCTTGATTATTAATTGACACAGGAGGACCCAGCCCACTGTGGTTGCCACTGTCCCTAGGCAGGGGGACTTGGCTATATAAATTTAGCTAAGTGTGAGCCTAGGAACCATATAGCAAGCAGTGCTCCTCCACAGTTTCTGCTTTCAGCTCCTACTTGAGTTCCTGGCCTGTCTTCCCTCAGTGATGGACTGTGACCAGGAAATGTAAGAAAAATAAACCCTCCTCCTCCTGTAAGATGCTTTCGGCCAGAGTGTGTATCACAGCACCAGAGAGGAAACCAGAACAGGTTCTATCCTGGGAAGTTATAGATACTGAAAACGTCACTAATACGATTTGTGACACTTACATTCCAGTTACTGTTGCATACCAATGAACCATCCTGGGACTCGGTGGCATAAAACAGTTATTTCATTACGCTTTCAGATTTTGTGAGTCAGGATTTCAGATAGGAGATAATGGGATGCCTTGTCTTTGCTCTGTGACACAGATACCTTGGGGGAAGGTACAAAGGCCAGGTATGCTCATGAGGACATAACTGGGGGCTGGAGTCACTGAACACATCTTCACACATATCCCTCAGATGACAGTGGCCCTGAGATGGAGCACCAAACAGCAGACATATTTGGGCTTCCTCAGGGTATCCAAATGAGTTCCTACAGTGAGCGCCCCAAGAGACCAACATGAAACACTTGGCATTTTTAACATCTAGCCTCAGACTTTACATAATATTGTTCCCCTGAATTCTGCTGGTTGACTCAGTCACAAATGTTTGCCCAGGTTTAGGGGGGAAAGGACATATACTCCATCTTCCCTTGGAAGTAATGTTTAGGTGGAATTGTGAAAAAAACACGAATAGAGCATACTGTTTTCATCCACTTTTAGAAGATAGGGTCTGCAATGATTTGTGTGATTTAAAGGGAAAATTGAAATCTGAATTAAGTTTTCCTGTTTCTGGTAGTTGTAGTCTCTTCTCAAAGTCTGAGATGTAAAGTAGGATTTTACATCTCTATGCTTTCTTCCCTAGGAATTATTTTCCACTAGTTTCTTAGAAGTTTAAGACTTACAGTATTCTTTTGAATTTATTTTATATGTTTATTTAAATTTATTTATTTTATATGTATGAGTGTTTTGTCTGCATGTGCATATGTCCATGTACCACATGTTATCTGGTGCCTGAGGAGGTCAGAAGAGGACCTCATATCCCCTGAAACTGGAGTTACAGACAGTTACAGACCATTTGGAAGCTGAGCATCAAACCTAGATCTGGAAGAGCAGACAGTGCTCCTAACACAGAGCCATCTTCCCAGCCTTCTGATTTGCAGTATTTTAGTTAATATTATGCTCTCACACATGTCATATAGTAGTAACATAGCAACTTTTAAATTTTCTTATGGTCAGGTGAACAGTAGGAAAGCCTGGAATTCTCCTGCATCTTTTAAGGTAATGTGATGCTGGGGATGCAGCTCAATGGTAAAACACTTGTCTACATTGGTAAGGTTCCAGGTTCAGTCCTTGGCACTGAAAAAAACAAGGTAGACTTGGTAGATGATTTCGATAGATTTTTTTTTTTTAGAGAGAGAAAAATAGTACTTTTGTCACTTGGGCAGCATATTTGTGTTCACTCTAGCAGAATTGGAACGATGCAGAATTTAGTGTGACCTCGACAAAAGGACGACATGCAAATCTGTGAGGTGGTCCATATTTTTTCAAAACAGTAACAAAACAAAACAGATCCAGGGCCTCATTGTACATTTTAAAATGAG
The DNA here is from genome assembly GCA_907164525.1 of Lophiomys imhausi. NCBI lineage: Eukaryota > Metazoa > Chordata > Mammalia > Rodentia > Muridae > Lophiomys > Lophiomys imhausi. The sequence continues at coordinate 1,265,417 of CAJQZJ010032684.1, forward strand.
TTTCCCTCTCATTCCTAGTTTAAATGTTTGGAATATTAGAAATTTGCTTGCATCTTTGAAAGAAACCTTAATTGCTTTCTTTGTTACCAAAGATCTTTTTCATATATATATATATATATATGACAATATATATGACTATATATATATATATGACAAAAGATTGAGGAAATGTCATGATGTTGGTTTAACAAATGAAAATCCCATGTTTAAGTTTTTAAATACCCTGGTCCTATTTTACTGACTCATCAGGGACTGGTTTCCCAGCTGCAAAATTACTTGAGAAACTACTTAAATTTGGAAGTGTTGACAGTATTTGAACTTCTGTACTGTGGTCTTTGTCACGGACTGCATCCAACAGTAAGACTCACCCAGAGCCGACTGATATCAGCCATGTGTGTTTAGAGATCTCATGCAGTTCACCAGACAGCTTGCTCTAGTATCCAGTTTCATGAAACTCTCAGGATTTCAGGCTTCTTGCAATCTTCTTCAAATCCTTTTTAGCAGGCCAGCAACAAAATGTTTCTCTTAAGATGCAAGCAATTTCTAGGCAGTGGTGGCACCCACCTTTAATCCCAGCACTCGAAAGGCAGAGGCAGGTGGATCTCTGTAAATTCAAAGCCAGTCTGGTGCACAGAGTGAGTTCCTGGACAGCCAAAGCTTCACAGAGAAACCCTGTCTCAAAACAAACAAACAAACAAATAAATAAGCAAATAGGCAAGCAATTGGTCTGTTTGTACAGCCTATCAATTAAGATGGCAGAAAATACATCGTTTATATAGCAAGGACAGTTTCCAGGGAAAAGGATTTGAGGAGTTGAACACGTATCATTTTAAAATAGTGGATTTTACGGGCTATGTCTCAGTTAATAGTGTATTAGGTGAAGAGCGTTAGCTCAGCACTAACCTATAACTCTGAATCTAGAACCACTGCAATGGAAGGACTATGCAGAAATATTTGTCAGTTATAATTAATTTAGCTATATGTTCCAAAATAATCAGAAACCAAGATGAATAACATGGGCTTGACGTTTAGAGGACAGAGGCTTACTTACTTCACAGCTGACCAGGCACCTCCACGACCATCCGGGGTCTAAGTGTTTCTTTCTTGAATGCCTTACCCACTTTTACATACTATGTAGGTTCCAGCGACTGGTTCTAATTTTAGACAAAGGCGACATGAGTTCTTCCCACGGAAGGATATCCCCAGGATCTTAATTCAAAAAGTCAGCTTATAACTCACATTCTAGACTTTCATTCTCTAGCTACATAAGGTTCCAGAAAAGCTTTCTTCTCCATGCCCATGTCTCTGGTTAAACATTCTGTAACTGTGTGTTATGTTAGAGAGTTTGTGTCCCCTCTAAATTCTCATGGGTGAAGCCTCATCCTCGGTGCCTCAATACTGATAGGTGGGTCCTAGGGTGGTTAGCTAATGCAGGTTTAGCACTGGTGACTGGATTAAGGCTATCAAAAGAACTTGAAGGAATGTTTTCTGACACTTGAGAAAGAACACCCTCCTGGTGGACATATCCCTCATGGAATCATCCTTGAAGCTGTGTAAGTACAAAACTGCTGCCTCTGTCTTGGACTTCCCAGCATATATAAAAGTGTAAGCAAGAACTTTTTTTCTTTATAAACCACCCAAGCTTATGAATTCTGCTATAGCAGTGCAAATGAAAACTAAGGAACTAATATCATGCCTTAACACAAAAGAAATGCGTTGGAAAAGGATAACCTAATGATCTCTTCTGGCAGCCACAGGTACCTGCACTCACGTGTGTGTACAGACTCCACACCCCACTCGTCACATATACGTGGATACACACATAATTAAATAAATACAGATGATAACGTGAAAATAATTTGTCCTAACCAGTTAACAGCCTCCCAAGTGGGGCTTAAGTATAAAACAGCCTGTGAGATATTCTGGAACCTATGGATTTACAGCATGATATCAGATACCTTCGATGATATACTTGCTGCCATCTTTATTAATAATGTGAACACAGAGGCTATGTCTCAGGGTTTACTTCTGTATCTCCAACGATGAGTGAAATGCTTGGCACATAATAGACCAGAGATAAATGACTAATGCTCAAAGCAAAAGTAAGGGAAAAAAAAATCTGAAACTGACACATGCTCATGAGGATAGAAAAGATTGGATGATTACCCAGCAACCTCATGTTACCCATAAGAGAACTTAGTTCTAAAGCAACTAACTACATGACTAACCTAAAATGTCAGAATGGCGGTTTTCAGTACAGCAGAAATGATAAAAGCATAGTCACCCTCAAAACCATGAGAGACACACCAGCACCCCAGAGAGAACGCCATTCTCTTTTTAGTTACCTTGCGGAAAATATGTTGCAATATAATCACATCACTTCTCTTTAGAGTCCCAAGGAACAGCACGTTTTCTTGTAGTTCTCAGATTTTGTTCTATTAACTACTGTTTCCAAAAAGGAAGCTAACCAGTGGGGACTCAAATCCTTTTGTCATGCTAACATTTTGGTTCTAACAGTCTCAATTATGAAAACTGGTTCTGTAGATGGAACTACAATTACTTGCAATCATTTCTTTAACAAATTCTCATAATACTGTTACATAATTTTTGTGGCCAAGAGCTGTTTATTCTGTTTAAGTATTTCATGGGAAATCTACTTGAGCAGGGTACCTGAGTCAATCAAATTAACAATGTTCTGACACAAAAGGGTTACATTTACATATGAATGTTACTTTGATGGGTGGATGTGTATGATCAGCAGTCCGTAGGAATTCATCACACACAGAGCGGTCAGCCTGGTCTAGGCATGTAGCTCAGTGGTAGAGTGCCTTGCCTAGCATAAAGACCTGGATTCAATCTCCAGCACCACAAATAAACCAACATTAAGTAACCAAATTTCCATGTTAGAAATTATTAGACACCTTCCCTACTTTTCAGCAACAAAACATTTCTTTTCACTCAGAAGTTTATAGGTCATTGTTGTAGTTTAGATCCATTTAAATACAAAATGTTCCCATAGACACATATATTTGACTCTTGATCCCCAGATAGTGGCACTGTTTGGAAGGCTGTAAAAGCTTGAGGGGGTGGGACATTACTGGAGGAAATGATTTGTACAGGCTTTGAGATTTTATAGACTGGCCCCACTTCTGTCTGCTCTCTGCTTCCTGACTATATGGGCAATGTGAAAATAGGTTCCTGCTGCCATGTTTCCTAATTCAATGGACTTAATCCTCTCAAAATATAGGCCAAAATAAACCCTTCCCCCTTTACGTTGCGTCTTATCATGTATTTGGCCACAACAGCAAAACAAGTAACTAAAACACTAAATGAGTACCAGGAGCGCGGACATTGCTGTTATAACCCTGACCGTGTGGTTTGTAGGCCTTTGGAGATGATTTGAAGAGAGAATGTGGAATAGTTTGCAACTTTGAGCTAGGAAAGCCTGAGAATTCTATAAGCCTAGCTTAACAGTTTATTTTGGTGGAGTCTTGGAAAGGGGGACTTAGAGAAACAAGAACAGTGGTGTCTCAGCTATGTTTCAGAAGGCATGAGGACTCTGTGGGGAACTGGGATAGAAGCCATTCATGTTACATTCTGTCAAAGAATCTGGTTATATTCTGTCACTGTCTGTAAAACTTGAATGAGTCTGAATTTAAAAACAATGGACCAAGCCGGGCGGTGGTGGCGCATGTCTTTAATCCCAGCACTTGGGAGGTAGAGGCAGGCGGATCTTTGTGAGTTCGAGGCCAGCCTGGTCTACAAAGCGAGTCCAGGACAGCCAGAGATATTCAGAGAAACCCTGTCTCGAAAAACCAAAAAAAAATAAATAAAATAAAAAAAAAAATAAATAAAAACAATGGACCAATTTGTTAGGAATAGGAAATCTCAAAACAGGAAGCATTTAGACTGTGTCAAAGTTACTGCCCAGTGCAGGTCTGCAGCGAGAAAAACCAGCAAGTAAAACAGAAAGATATGGAACTCTTCAGTTTGTAGAAGAAAGGAATGAGTTTAAAGTTTCAGACAAGTTGAGTGTGAACGAAGCGGCACTTATTAAAGGGATTATTAGCCTCACTAAAGAGAAACCAAGCCTGCCTGGAGAAGGGTTTCCCTAGGGTTGCCTTGTTCCAGAGGGAGCTCAGGCTGTAGCTTATGCCGGTAGCCAGACTTGGTCATGTGCAAGAGTCCCCAAGTGTTTCTGGTTTTGAAAGCATAAAGGGGTCATGGAGAGCAGTTGAGGTGTGGCACCATGAGAGGCTAGGTGAAACTTTTGGTGACTGTATAGTCTCAGTTGAAGAGGAAGTTCCAGGACTGAAGAATTTATGGAGAGAAGTTAGGCTTGGCATCATGCAGTACAGTCACAGTTCCTGAAGGGAGCCCAAAAGAGGCTGTTGCTGAAGGTACAACCTACTTGCAGCAGGAGTTCCCAGCATTTTTGAGATGCCAGTATGTTGCAGGATATTTGATCACATTGTAAACCCTGAGATTATGAACTGGAAAAAATCTGTTTCTAATTGTGGGATGGCTCAGCCTTTGATCCTACTGCTTTCTGTTTACTGTAAACAAGAACTTGTGGTGGGGCTCAGACCTAGCACACACCTTTAATCCAACAGCTAAATAAAGTCAACCATAGGTCAAGAGGCAGAACAAGGAACCACCGGACAGGGAGTGAACATAAGTAAACAGAAAGGAGGGACACTGAGGAGGAGGGTTTTTAAGACAGTGTGGAGAAAGAGAAAAGGCTTTTTCCTTCTGGGGCATTGCTGGAGTAGCAAGGTCAGCTGAATGTGTTCTCTGTCTCTCTGAGCTAGCAGGTTTTCACCCCACCATCTGACTCCTGAGTCTTCAGTGGGAAAGTTGAACAATTGGGATTTTTGGTGTTTAAAAACAACATTTATGTGTGAATTCATAAAGATATAGTTGTGCCTTGATAAACAGAAAGGGGGTAAGATTAGCTGAAAGACACTGGATTGTAAAAACAAAGCAAAACAAAAAAATCTGAATTAGATCAATCTGTATACACACACACAAACATATATATATATATATATATGGTTTCCAGGCTGGCCTTGAACTCACAGAGACCCACCTGCCTCTGCCTCACAAGTGCTGGGATTAAAGGTATCCAACACCAGGCCCTACTCAACCTGTATACTTCAAAGATGTTTTAACATCAGAATGGAAGTCAGAGAATGTGTTAGGTTAGGAATGAGGTTTTGTCTATATTTCCACAGGTGATGAAAGACTATAGGTTTCATTAAAATTGATAAAGATCTGATTGAGTAAGAGAGGCTTCTTCATGAATGGCAGGACTCAAGGAAGGAAGAGATGCAGGAAGACAGCAATGCACACGACTCAGAAAGCAGATCCCCGCCGGCCTGGGGACAGCTCAACAGACCAGCTGAAGAAGACAGACTGTTCATCGAACTGGCAGACTGGAAAATCCTGATGCTGAAACAAGATGGTTGCTGAAGACAGATGAACAGGACAGCAGTTATGAAGGGTCATCACATCAATGGATTTTCATAAGGACATCCGGAACGTTATATTTGTGGGTTGATAACTGTTTCTATTGTGAAAGTTAAATTGTGTACAATTTTAAGCTTAATCAGAAAGGGGGAAGAGGTAGAGGAATTTTAATTCAGAATATGGCTGCTCTGGCAAGAGATCCCGTCCAAAGACCTAGGTCTGTGTGATACTGCTGGAATACAGATATATATGCCTTTAATCCCAGGAGACAGAGAAGCAGGCAGATCTCTGAGCCCAAGGCCAGCCTGGTATAGAGCAAGTTTCAGATAAAGAATAGCTTAGGTCCAGGCATGGTGGTACACGCCTTTAATCCCAGCACTCAGGAGACCCTTTCAAGTGACTGATTTCAATCTGGCTTCTCTCAGATTCTCACTGAATTGCTCTGCTTGGCCTCAAACTAACTCCAGAAATCTGTCCTAATCTTCTGGCTCCTTCTGATTCTCTGACTCATTCTGTCTTTGCATGTGTCCAGCTTGTTCTCTCTATATAACCTGTCTCTGTAAACAGTTGCATTTCAGTTTTGTTTTAATTTTAATGTGACTATGCCCTCTTGGAATAAGAAAGTAGGTAACATTTTTATTTTTCAGGAACCAACAGTTAAGATACTTTTAATTTTAGAAAAGCTTTGAATATTGAAAGAGACTTTGGATTTGTTTGTTTGTTTGTTTTTGTTTTCTAGACGGTGTTTCTCTGCATAGCCCTGGCTGTCCTGAAACTTCTTCTTTAGACCAGGTTGGCTTCAAACTCAAAGACTGCCTCCTTTGTTTCACCCAAGTGCTGGGTTTAAAGGTATGTGCCACCTGCCCTGTGAGACTTTGGATTTTTAAAAGAGACTGAAATGTTTGGATTTTTAAAGACTGAGATTTTAAGGTTTGGAATCTGTTTTATATTGCAATATTGATATTAATGTGACATCTTGGGAATAACAAGAAAGGAAAGGTTCTGATTGAATAGTGATGTGTCTGTGTGGCAAGCTGACCGTGGGTCAGTTATGCTGGCTCGTTTTATGCCAACTTGACACAAGGTAGAGTCATTTTATAAGAGAGAATCTCAGTTAAGAAAATGCCCTCACTTGGCCTGTGGGCAAGTCTATGGTGCATTTTCCTAATTGATGACCAATATGGGAAGGTTTAAATTACTGTGGGCAGTGCCACTCCTAGGCTTGGTGGTCCTGGATGCTATAAGAAATCAGGCTGAACAAACTATGAGAATCAAGCCAGTCAGTAGTATTCCTCCATGGACCCTGCTTCTGTTCCTACCTTGACTTCTCTTCGTGATGAACTGCGATAGGGATATAGAAGATGAAATAAATTCTTCCCTCCCGAAGTTGCTTTTGGTCATGGTGTTTTATCACAGCAATAGGAACCCTAACTAAGCCGTATCTAATGTGGTTGGTTAGACATCTGGTTGACCTCAGCTAGGCTCACTTGAATCTGTGACTGACTTATAGTCAATTTCTAAGAGCCTCTTGTTATATCTGCAATCTCGCATTGCCACCTACATTTCTATTGACACTCTGGTTTTTTGTTTTGTTTCGTTTTACTTCTTTTGGATTTTCCCATTGAGTTTTTCAGAGAGCATTCTAGGATCCTGTGTTCTATGGCTTCAAACTCTTCCACACTCCTCCTGAAAACCAGTTCCAAAGACCCAAGTGTAGAGAGCTGCGACGTGCCGCGCCTTAAAAATGGCGCTGGTCTCCGCCTTCCACCAGCCCGACGGTGAGCGCTCTCAGTGGTAAACAAGTCCATATTTGGCTAAGACCGCTGATCTGGCTTGCTACCGCATACGTGGGCCTCTAAGATAGCACTACGTGGCTTTACTTGATTGGCTGTTCATTTAGTATTTAGCCTGTGGGTTGGGTCTGCCCGGGCATTCAGAAGACTGTTTTCAAGGGACCTGAATAAACTGCAGGAGAAGAGCTTTTGCGAGTTGCGTCATTCCTTGCTGGACAAGGGGGTCGCGACACCCAAGAATCACACAGGCAGGCTTAGCCACAACAATGGTTCTACCCTTGGTACCAATTTTCTCTATTAGTTACTGTTACATCACTGTGACCAAAATACCTGACCCAGATAACTTAAGGAGGAGGATGTATTAGTCACTTTCCTACTGCTGTGATGAAACACCATGGCCAAGGCAACTCATAGAAGGAAAGGTTTATTTGGACTATCAGTTCCAGAGGATAACAGCCATCACTATTGCGGCAGAGAAGCCAGATAGTGGGCAGCCATAGTGACTGGAACAGAAAGCTGAGAGTGCACATCTTAGACCACAAGCTCTCAAAGTCTTCTCCAGTGACATACTTCAAGTCCACACCTCCTAAACTGCCCAAACAGTGCCGCCAACTGGGGACCAAGTATTCAAATTCCTGTTGCTACGAGGACATTGTATCCAAACCACCACAGAGGGGTTTGTTTTGGTGTATGTTTCCTGAGAGCTTCAGTTCATCATGGCAGGGAAGGCGTGGTAAACAGATCAATTCATGGGTGAGAGCACTTGGCAGCAGCTGTTCACATCATGGATGATTAGGAGGAATAGATTACACTAGCAAACAGGAGCTGGGTGTAGTTTTCAAAGTTCTGACTCTAATGACCTTCTTTTGCCATGTAGACAGTACCTCCAAAAGGTTCTACAGCCTCCCCAAAGAGCACCACAGAAGAGGGATCAGTGCTAAAAATATAAACATCTCAGATTCAAACTATAAAAACACATCAAAGACTGCATCTAGTTCATTATCACAGAAAATAAGTGGAACATTAAAACAAGTTTGAAGAAAAGCCCAAAGAACAAGCACATATAATAGCAGTTAATAATGCTAGAGTGAGCAAGTTGTGGAGGCTTATTTCTGTGATCCCAGGACTTGGGAGACTGAGACAGGAGGATTACCATGTGTTCAAGGCAAGCCTGAGCTATATAGTGAGTTCCAAATCAGTCTGAGCTACAGAATAAGATCCTGTCTCAAAACAAACGACTAAACAATTGAACAAAAAGTAAAACAGACAATACTGAAATGAAACTGGACATGCTGGGTCTTAGGGTTAATATTGCTGTTATAAAAGGCCATGGCCAAAAGTAACTTGGGAAGGAAAAGACTTGTTTGGTTTACACTTTCACATTACTGTTCATCACCAAAGGAAGTCAGGGCAGGAATTCAAATGGCAGTAACCTGGAGGCAGGAACGGACACAGAGGCCATGAAGGAGTGCTGCTTACTGACTTGCTCCTAATGTCTTGCTTAACGTGCCTTCTTCTAGAATCTAGGACCACCAGGCCAGGGATGATACCAAATCACAATGGTGTGGGCCCTCCCACATCAATCACTAAGAAAATGCCTTACAGGTGGATCTTCTGGAGGCTTTTCCTCAACTGAGGCTCCTCCTTCTCCAATGGCTCTAGCTTGTGTCAAGTTGACACAAAAGTAGACAGCACATGGTGTTACCCGGGTGTGACAGAGTATTTTTATTTATCACAGTTATATTTATTAACACTTAACAATCACCTATAATATACCTAAATCTTATAACCTAAACCTTAATTCTAAAATCTCTAATGTATCTAAGAATACTTTAATACTTAAAACACTCTCATACCTATAAAACAGTTAACACTATTTTAAGTTTCTTAAAAGGATATTAATACTCTTGGCATAGGTCTGTGTAGGGTGGCCTGGTCCATGGTTGTCTCATCAGGTCTTTTAATCTCAAAGTTTGTTGGGCATTATTTTACCAATTCACAAACCCAGTCCACGTTCAAAGATGTGGCCAATTTATAAAGTTAATCTGTTCCGACCGCTGATGTAGAGCGGTCTTTTCAATCAGCCAAGAATTGCCTCCATGGTCTCAGGGCCCAGAAATTTCAAGATCGAAAGCTTATCCAAACCGCTTCTAATTCCATTACCTGGCTCACCTTTCTGGTGCTCAGGATCTCCAAGGTAGACAATCCCAAGGACTCTGCCTTAGCAAGTCTGTAGCATGCTTTGGATCGGACTACAGCGGTCCAAACTCTGTCAGTGGCATTCTTTGTTACATCCTTCCCCATTGAGGATTCCTCGTGGGTGAGGGGAGGATTCCCATTGTTTCTCATGGCTAATGAAGTCATCTGCATGGCTTGCAAGGTTTCTTAGCAACACTGCTTCAACAGGGCATATCATTTGGCCACAACTGGCTCCACCCAGATCAACTATAAAGGAATGCCAAGCTCCTCCCTATGCCGCTAGTTGCTAATCTAAACTGTCTTTTACTAAGTCCTACCACACCCAGGTCCCCAAATTTGTGACTATGAGGTAAGAGTTTGGAGAGTACAAGTCCACCCTGGGCTACATATGAAGATTAGGGCCAGCCTACAGTACATAGTAACACCATCTCAAAATGAAAGGAAACAAAACAAAGGATGTTCCAGTGAATTTTCTACAGATGAAAAACTGGTTGATGTTTGATATCTTTGCCACAAAATTGTAGCCAACTTCATCATTGGCTGACACATTTATTATTATGTTTGTTGAGGAGATTAATTTGTACCATTAGCTTTCTATGACTTACATAGATCTATATAGTATCGCCTAATTAAAAATGATGACCAGAGAACCATGTGTAGCTAGATAACCCCAAAGGATCATACAAAACACCATTGAGAATACATCTTGTAATTGTCACCAAGTCAAAAGTTTCCTGGCAATCACTTGCAATTTTTTTCAACTCTGTGTTTGAATCCAACATTTTCCAAATATGGTACAGATAGCATGTATGGCACCGTAGATGATTTCAGATGGCATGGATGACTTCTACTCTCAATCATTGTATTTTTATTTTATTGTACAGAAGGAATAAAATTAGATAAAAAACTTTACTTCACATAATCTACACACGCACACACACATACACATGGTTAACACTCAGCCCAGCAGAACGACAAGTTCCAGGCTCAATGAAGGACCCTATTTTTAATTCATGGCTACACATATCACTCCTGAATTTCAGGACATGGTATGTAGGAGATGATTATATGATTTTGTAGGAATGAAAAAAAAATTACATAAAAAGAAACAAGAATTGAAGCTAGGGAGATAGTAGAGCAGTGTAAACTCAGTTTAGTTAGTCAGTAAAGTGTTTGCCATACAAGTTCCTGAGATCAAGTACCAAAGTGAAAAAAGCAGATATGGTGACGTGTCCTTGTAATCTCAGTGCTGAGGAGCTGGGAACAGGCAGATAGATCTCTAGGCTCAGAGGCTAGCCAGCCTACCCTGAATTCCAGGCCATGCGAGAGACCCTAACTCAAGAAACAAAAGCAACAAAACAAAAACAGGAATAACACATGAGGTTGATTTCTAACCCCTCTGTACACACATGCTTACACATGCACATATACACACAGAAAGAGAGGGGAAAGAAAGAGAGAGAGAAGCAAGAAATCACCAGTCCTCCTACCAGCAACATTGGATGCTTGAAAAACAAGTGAAAATATTTGGAATAAAAAATTATTTTAAGTGTATAATTTTGTTTTCATTTGAAATGTTCAATAAAGACAGAGAACAAAGCATAGTCATTTTCAGAAGTTCAATAACTTAGAAAGTTTAACACCCATAAACTCCAGACAAATTAAAATCTTTAATATAGCACACACTTGTTCCCAGCAGGGGTGGGATAAGCAAGACCAGATCCCCTCACCTGAAACAACTTTTTAAAAAGCACAAGATATAAGAAATTATTGTTCCGCTCTTTTTGGGTATGTGTGTATGTATATGTGTGCATGCGGGCTTGCGTGTGTGCATGTGCATGTGCGTGTGTTTTGTGTGTGTGTGTGTGTGTGTGTGTGTGTGTGTGTGTGTGTGTGTGCGCATATAGATTATGGGAGTGTGGGAGCCAGAAAAAGATGTTGCGAGTCCTGCTCTCTTGTTCTGTGTCTTATTTCCTTTCGATAGGGCCTTTCGCTGAGCCTGGAGCTTGTTGTTCTTCTGCTGGGATGGGTGTTAACCTAGTGAGCCCAGCGGCCCTCCAGTGTCCACCCACTGCCACAGAGCTGGGGATACAGCCCTCACGTAGTCATATCTGGCTTTTGCATGGGTTCTAGAGATCAGCACTCAGGTCCTCATGCCTGCAGAACCTGTGCTTTTTTACCCACTGAACCATTCCTCCAGCTCTAAACAATGGTTCTTAAGACCTTGCTTGGACAGGAAACAATGAAAGACAGTGACCTCTGAGTGGAGAGAAATCAGACAGGTGATGCCAATGGCTGTCCCAGCTTAGTGCTTAGAGGTTTCCAGGCTGGGCTGCAGCACAGAGGGAATCCAAGAAGAGGTCAGCAAAAGCTGGAGCTGGGAGGAACAAAAACTGCTGAAGTTTATAGAATAAATTTCTAGAAGAGGAGGGGATGAGGAGTCCAGTGCTTCCACATGTCCAGGACCTCTCTCACGTATTCAGTGGGGTACTACCGGCTGTAGGTCATGGACTCAAAAGCACTAGGCATGTACACAGTGTCAATTTCTTCTGGCTAGATTGGAAAATCTTCTCATTCATGGGCCACTGGGTAGACTATGCAGAGTCTTGTGTTAGTGATAGAACAAAATTTGTCATAGATGCAATGCTATTTTGACCCCTAAGTAATGAAGTTAAAAAGCAAGACCTGAAAAGATCAAACCTTTTGCCAGGAACTTAGCTGCATCTCAGAACAAAGCTCAGGAATATTTATAGGAACATAAAAATATTCCAGCCTTCAAGAAAGTCAAATTCATAGTTCCTGGCATCTAATTAAAAACAACAACAACAACAAAAAAAACCCTAACAACTTTAAGAGTGTGTAAAGGGGCTGGTCCTGTAGATCCAAAGCAGCAGGATCTCCATGACACAGGGCAACACCAGGATATCCAAGAGGAGTCCCGGTAAGGATTCAGTATTGATAGTGTAGCAGAAGCCAGAGGCCAGGAACCAGACCAGTGACTCACTGCATTGAACATTTGCAAGTGAAGAAGTGTGGACAGAAGGGTATACTGTGTGACACACTGTGACACACTACAGCTTCCAAGACAAGATTTGTGTTTTTATTTTTTGTTTTCTTTGAGGGGGGAGATATGAAGAGACAGGGAAATGAGTGGGATTGGGGTGCATGATTCACAAAAATCAATAAAATAATTTTTAAGAATAGGATGCTCTGTAACCTTTAGGTATACCTACAGGTGTGCAGTGTGCTCATTAACTACACCACATGCCGATTTCCAGGTGCATGACAGCAGCTGTCTTTGTGTCCCTTGTGCTCCTGTAAGCAACTACTTCTCAAAAGTTCTGGAAGTGACTCCAATAAAGCTCATTAGTTGAACATCAGCAACAAAACAAACAAAAACTATGAGGCATGTGAAAAAAGTATGAAGTTTATAAGGAGAAAAATCTGCTGAAAGTCAATAAGCTGAACATAAAATAATAGAAGCAGTTGACAAGGACATTAAGAGAACATTTGTAACTAGAGTGTTAGTAATAACCAAGGAGTATTTGGAGATGCCTGAAGACTGTGTGGTACCTTGGGGGTAGCCCATGACACCATGTAGGTAGAATCCATAGAGCAAGTAAACATTCCACAGTGCACACGATAGCGTCCCACAACAAAATAATGTCTAAGTCTATCTCTCAGCAGTGAGGGGGTGGAGAGACCCAGGCCTAGAGCTCAAAATGAAATTTGAAAATAGAATCATGGGAGACATGAAGTAGATACAAGTTGAACTTGTGACTAGGATGAAAAAAAAAATGCCATGACTGGGACTGACCACAAATTAGACACTTTAAGGACCACTGGCACAAATGTGAAAACAGCAACTCAAATCTTGCTAAGGGAACCCAGTCACAATGAGCCCCGGTGGGAAAAAAAAAGTAGGTTATCAAGTGTCCCATGAAAGACTTCAATTGGCCAAATACACTTGTCACTGGAGCCCTAAGAAAAAGGTGGGTGGTGACAGAAAAAAAAATCAACCCAAAACTCGGAACATTTGAATAGATAAGAGCTACAATGTTTCTACATTTGATAAAAGGGACAGCAGCAGATCCAAGAAACTTCAAGGAACTCTGGGAGCCAGGAACAGGAAGAAACTATTTCAAGGCAGCACCATTATCAAGTTGTTTCAAATGAGTGATAAAGAAAACTTTTTGTGAAGTGCTAGAAATCAAACTCAGAGAGTTACACATGAGAGGCCATTGGTCACTAGTCTCCATCCCCAGCCCAAGAGAAAGTGTCAAAAGTCGCCATACATAATCAGTACAGAGGATCCAAGACAATGACAGAATACTTCCTATGCAAGCAACGTGAACAAAGAAAAACAAAACACCACAGGACAACAACAAAACCAAACCAAAACTGAGTGAGCTAACACCTCTAAAGTGCTTATTCTAGTAGCCATCCCTCTTGGCTTGAGGAAAGCCAACTTGGTGTCTTCCTAAATTCCTATTCCAAGTCTCAAGTCGGACACACAGGACCTACCTGCAAATTCTACTGTGTTACGGCATCAGTAGAGGGGTGAGTCAAAGAGAGAGCCACACAGTGGCCCACATCACTACTGAGGATATGCCTGCCATCCTCAGGAATGGATAAATAAAAGTCAATTTAGGGGCTGAGGGTGTAGCTCAGTTGTGCTTGCTTAAAGTGCTTGTTTAGTGTGCATGGAGTCCTCCCTGGGATTAATCCCCAGAACTCAGGAAAATAATCTCATAAATATAGAAATATTGGGCTGATATGATGGCTCAGGAAGTAAAGGCAAAGCTACTGCTACATCCTTGATGACTAGGGTCCTGGAACTCTGACTAGGGAAGGGCAATGAGGGAATGAAGAAAGGGCCGACATGGGCGCCGAAAAGATGACAGTGGATAATCTAGGCTCTCTGAGGGAGAAGCTGTAACACCATTGAAACTCAGTGTGTTTATGATATAGAGTTGAACAGGGAGGTGGGATTATTGCAGACAGCTGAAGAAGGAGGCAGGGGAGAAAGCGACAGAGGACCTTTTTCTTCACATGCTGTCCGCATTCTCACTTGGAGCAGAGGAAGGAGTTTCAGATTCCTTGAGCTTGAAGTGGGAAGGACTTCGCCATTCCCATGGGTCTGAGGCATTGGGGCCCTTGATGTGCATGTGTTCATATCAATAACACATATTCATCAGGGCTTGCTCTGCTCCCCACAATGGTGGATAACTGTAATCCCAGAATTCCAGAGGCAGAGGCAGGAGGATTGATGCTGGGAGCCGCTTTCGCCATTACAAGATGGCGCTGGCTTCCTGCTTCCTGGTTCTTCACGAAAAGCTTGGTCTTGAGCGCGCCTGCGCAGGGCGTGTTTACTTACTACAATGCGCTTGCGCAGAACTACTTATATAACATGCTAATTAGGTTTTCTGTATGAGCCAATGAGGGCCTGGCGTTCCTCCCGAACAGTATATAAGCAGTGGATTTTCGGACCTCAGGGTCCCTCACCATTGTCAACTGAAGAGAGCTGAACAATAAACGCTGTCAGAAGAATCCTGAGTGTGGTGTGCTCCTTATCGGCGAGGATGCGTGCTACAGATTGACACAAGTTCGAGGCCAGCCTGGTCTCCATAATGGTCTGCATATTCTTAGACAGCCAGGGTTATACAATGAGACCCAGTCTCAGACAAGAACGCACGCACACACACACACACACACACACACACGCCCCTCGCCCCCAACCACAACACAGGAGTGAAAGTAAGGATGACTTGTTTGGCAGGTGTATCCTCAGTAGTGATATGGGCCACTGTGTGGCTCTCTCTTTGACTCACCCCTCTCCTGATGCCATAACACAGAATTTGCAGGTAGGTCCTGTGTGTCCGACTTGAGACTTGGAATAGGAATTTAGGAAGACAGCAAGCTGGCTTTCCTCAAGCCAAGAGGGATGGCTACTAGAATAAGATAGTAAAGCTGAACCTTGCTCCTTATTGTACCTTTGACAGTAATCTCAGAGACAAGGTGTTGAAGTTGAGAAGGCAACTTTACTGTTTTAATGATTCAACAGAAAACAAAGAATTGTTTTCCAAAGCCCAGCTTGCTGTGTACGATTTATGTACTTGTACGTGTGGGTCCATGTGTGGGGGTGGAGGTCAGAGGTCATCACTGAGTGCCTTTTCCTCAATAGTTTTTTTTTTTTTTTGGAGACACAGTCAGTCTCTCACTGAACCTGGAACTTATAATTTTGACTAGGTGGGCTGGCTGAGCTGCAAGCCCCTGGGCTCTAACTGTCTCTGCCCCCTAGGTCTGGGATTACAGCTGTGTGCTATGGCACCAAACTTTTTCTTTGTGGGGGTGCTAGAGATCCGAACCCTTGCAGGAAACACTTTATCCACTGAGCCATCTCCTTAGCCCTGGTACAATTTTTCTAAATCTTTGTAATTTAAGAACTTCAGAAGATCTAGTTTATTTTTGTTTAAGTAACACTTACATATTTGGCACATGGGTGCCAAAGTGCTCATGGGAAGGTCAGAGGACATTTGGTAGGACTTGGTTCTCTCATCTTACCATGTGGATCCTGGGTATCAAACTCAGGTGATCAGGCTTGGAGAAAAGTGCCTTTACTTGCTGAGTCACTCTGCTGGTTCTAACCTTAGAACATATATTGACGCAGCAATCTGTCATGTATCCTAAATATCAATTAATTGCTCCCAGAGGCCTGCTTGCTGTTACTTTGCTTGCTAACCGTTGCCTCTGATTGGCTTTAATAAAGTGCTGAGGCCTGTGATTGGGCAGAAAGAGGTAGGCGGGGGAAAGGTTAGTGGGCTCTGGAGGAGCAGAGAGGATAATGAAAAGAAGAAGGCAGGCGGGAAGAAGACACAATGTGGAAATGGAAGAAGATCATTCCATAGGACCTAGAACATCAACACAGTGTGGAGAATGATAGTCCAAGGCATTTGTATTTATGAGGTTTTATTTGGGGAATAGAATTATAAACTAACTTAGTTGGACCAAGAGGCTAAGGTTTGTTAAAATCCATCAGGTGTCTGTGTGTGTTCATTTATAATGGTGGGTTAAGGATTAACACTGTTGACCAATTAATTATTTCTACAATATATATGTATATGTGTGTATGTGATATATGTAAACATATGCATGTGTACATATGTGTGTATATATATATATATATATATATATATATATATAAGATATTGTTTTCCATCATAGTTTCAAGTCCCTTAATATTCGCCTGTTGCTTGATGTCATCCTATTTTTTTTGGTTTCCATTAGGATATGATTATCTTCTTAGTATCATTGCTTTGTTTTGTTTTATTTTGTTTTTTGAGATAGGGTTTCTCTGTGTAGCCCTGGCTGTCCTGGACTCACTCTGTAGACCAGGCTGGCCATGAACTCAAAGAGATCCGCCTGCCTCTGCCTCCCTAATGCTGGGAAAGGCGTGTGCCACCCCACCCAGCAATTACAGACAGCTGTGAACTGTCATGTGGGTGCTGAGATTTGAACCCCAGGTCCTTTGGAAGAACAGTCAGTGCTCTTAACCACTGAGCCATCTCTCCAGCCCCCTCATTGCTTTTTTTTTTTTCACATCTCCAACAGATTTATTTTTAAAGGAATGGCCTAAGGGAGAAAATAATGGCGTACAGAAGTATGGAATAGAAAATAAATACAGATGTAAGCTGTTTTACTAATTATTTTATAACCACAAACTTGTACAGAGGATGACGCCCTGTACAAAACACAACAGATTCAAATGAGGTGTTCCCTTAGCAAGACTGAGGATTCAGTCTCTAGTATTTGGAAGTTAGGATGCAGTCCTTGTTTTTGGATGGATCACTGGGTGTTCGGTACAGTCCATGCTTTTAACCGGATTTGAACAGAAGAATGGCCACCTGACCCAGGTAGAAGTAGATAAAGTGTTTGGTTTCATGTGTCACTGAACTACCGAAGTTCTGCCCCACAACGCAGTGCCAGGTGGGGTTGTACTTCTTGTCAAACTCCTTCTTGATATGGGCGGCAATATCCTTTTATATGTTGTACTTCTCCAACACCTGAGTAGCGCACTCCACCGAGTGCTGTTGCATCTCTTCAGACATGTCTGCATTTTTGATTACCACTTTCCGGTCGCACATGGTTCCCGTGGAGCAGGGGCCAGCCAGCTGCTGTGAGCTCCCGAGGAAGGTGCTGGTACCGCTCAAGGAGCACAGGAGAGCTGGTCACTACTGGAGCCGTGGAGCATCTCTCATTGCTTAATTTTATTAGAGCATGTGAAGGAATCACTCCCTTTGTCCTAGTGTTTTTAGAGAGGAGAATTTTGTTTTCACTTGGTTCAGAGACTCAGAGAGGTGGACAGATATGATAGATAAGCCTTAAAACTTGTCTCTCATCTTTGCCAGGGACACGAGGGAGAGTTTGAAATTTCCGAGGGACAGCACCCAGCAACTGAATATGTGATCCAACCCAGAGGCATGAAGTTTGAACTTGAAGGGTCATAAGTTTTACTTCGTGGAGTAGTGTGAACACCCACTGTAGAAGTCAGGATGGATGAAGTTGCTGAAGAAGCAAATAAAAGTCTTAAAAGCCTTAAAAGCCTTCACATTTTACCACCAAAGGGGGTTCAGAAAACTCCAAAAGGAACCAAGAAGAAACGTCACCGGTCATCTTCATGAATGTGACAGAGACGACTAGTCAGTCCATACAGGATTTCTCCCAAAAAGTTTCTCTTTTCTCTCCAGACAGGGTATCACTATATAATTCCAGGCTAGCCTTGAACTTGTTATCTTTCTAGCTTAACCTCCAAAGTGATGAACCTAAATGATTGTTCATGTTCAGCTAGAAATTTTAAAAACTTTTTATTGGTCCTTTGTGAATTTCACATCATGCACCCCAATCCCACTCATCTTCCCCTCCCCTCGTACCTGCCCTCCACCCTTGCAGCCTCCCCTGCAACAGAGAAAAAAAAAATCTTGCTGTGGAAGCTGTAGTGTGTCACAGTGTGTCCCACAGCATACCCTTTTGTCCACACTTCTTTGCTTGCAAATGTTCATTTCAATGACTCATTGATCTGGTACAAGGCCTCTGCTATTTGTAAAAGGCCTCTGCTATTTTATCAATACGGGAATCTCACTGGACTCATCTCGGATGGCCTGTTGCTGCCCTGTGTCATCCAATCCTGTAGTTTTGGATCTGTAGAACTGGCCCTCGTCTTTCCCTGTCTACACAAACTAGAAAATTTTAAAGATATAAGGGACACATGATTTTAAAATGTCTACATCTTGATGGATTTGATAAGTATATACCGGTGAAACCATGAACATAGTCAATGACACAGAGCTGTGACTTCTACAAGCTTCCTCCCACCCATTTGTTTATTTATTCAAAGACTAAACAACATCAATGTACCCTCTTTTGTAGAGCATTGTTAACTATAGGTGCTATGCTATTGTAGGCCTTCAGCACTGCTGGTATTTAATGTACTTTGGAAAGCAGCTTCCCATCTCCCCTTTCCTCTGGTCTCGGTCAATGGCTACTCTACTCTCCACTCTTCTGAGTTTGCTACGCAGTATTTTTCATAGATGCCCAAGTATGACGTATTTGACCTTCTGTGACTTGTTTCGCTAGCACAATGCCATCTAGGTTTGTAATACTGTCACTAATGGCAGGATTTCATTTTATAAGGCTGAGTAACATTCTGTTTTATATACCACATTTTCTTCTCTCGATGAACATTTAGTTTGCTTCTGCATGTTGGCTTCTATGGATATTGATGAAGTACACATATCATTTTGAGATGTTTATTTTATTTCTTTTGGGCATGAATACCCTGAATGAGAATTGGCATTCACATGCCTGTCTAGGTTTTTTTCTGGAGCTTCCATGCTGTTTTCAATAGTGGCTACAACAGTTTGCATTCTCCCTAACAATTGTGAGGGTCCCTCTCTCCACAGCTCACCAACCTTCGATACTTCTTCATATTTATAATGGCCATCCTAATAGATGTGAAGCAGCATTTCATTGGTTTGCATATTTCTGATAATTAGCTGTTAATCACTTTTTCATATACCCGTGGTCTGTTTATATCTATCTATCTATCTATCTATCTATCTATCTATCTATCTATCTATCTATC
>CAJQZJ010032684.1:1285028-1301239 GCA_907164525.1 Lophiomys imhausi
ATCTATCTATCTATCTATCTATCTATCTATCTATCTATCTATCTATCATCTATCTATCTAGAGCGAAAAGTTGCTTTGCCTTTGATCCGCTTTAAAATTTATCTTTTATTTAATTTTATATTGTTGCTATTGAGTTGCAAGAGTTTCTTGGATATTTTAGATATTAGTCTCTTGTCAAATAGCTGGCTTCCAAATGGTGTAGATTGTGTGTCCATTAAAAGAAAATCTCCTCTGCTATTCAAAAGCCTTTTAGCTTGGTATATCCGTACTTGTTCAAGAAAATCTCCTCTGCTATTCAAAAGCCTTTTAGCTTGGTATCCGTACTTGTTCATTTTTGCTTTTGTTGTGTGTGCTTTGTGTCATATACAAGATATTGCCTCCAAGATAAGTGTCAAGAATACCCCCTACCAAAGTTTCTTCTTGGAATGTTGTGCTTTGAGATTCCCCCATTTATTATTACTTACTATTATCAGAATTATTCAATATAGTAACAACCAGGTCAGCTAGGCAAGAAATTAATAAAAGACATTACAATCAGAAAGAAAAATTATCTCTGTTGTTGCCATGGCTTTATATAAAATACAAAATCTCAAAGACTCCACAAAAATCCTGTTAAAATAAATGAATTCAGTAAAGTTGCAAGATCCAAAATCAATCAATAAAATGACTTGCACCTGTGTGCAAACACACCTGTACTAACCTCAGCGCATGCAATGCTAAGGCAGGAGGACTATGGCTTGAAGCCCTGCCTTGGCTATGTGGCAAGTTCCATGCTACTCTGGGACACACAATAACACTTTATTATTTTTTTTAGTCAGTCTGTGCAACCACAAACAATTCAAAGGGAAGTTAAGAAAACAATCCTATTTACAGGAGTACTAGGAATAAAATATTTAGGAATAAACTAAGGATATAAGGATATACTGAAAACTATAGAGCTAGAGCATGCATGATGGAATTTAAGGAAGACTCAAATAAATGGGAAGATTATTTTAGGAAGAATTAATTTTGCTACAATGTCTATGTTACCTGAAGCAATTTATAAATTTAACAAAGCCCATCAAAATACTGATGTTTCTTTGAAGAAATAGAAAAACATCTCCAAGTTCATACTGACTCACCAAAGAGTCCAAATAACTGAAGTATCTCAAGAAAGAAGAATAAACATGGTGGCATCATACTGTAGGGCCACAGTAATCAAAACAGTATAATACTGGTATAGGGACAAACATGGAGTAATGGAACAGAACAAAGAGAATTGATTTTCAACAAGAATGCCAAGGGTACCCAGTGGGGGAAATGATAGTCATGTCCATGGGGTTGAGACAACTACATATTCAGGTAAAAAACCAAAACAAACAAACAAACAAAAACCCTCAATTTGGACAATTATTTTATATGATATACAAACATTGAGTCAAATCTGATGAAAGACTTAAATATAAAACTCCAAGAAAAGAGAGATGACTTCTCTCCTTTCCATCCCTAGAGGTTAAGAAAAGTCAGTACTGGTGAGACAACGCAGCCAGTGGCCTCAGTAGGACTATGGGCTGTCGTCCTGTGGTGAAGATGGCTTCCGAATGTGTAGGAGTTAGATAAATTAGATTTAGGAAATATATAGGAGTTTCTGATACTGTCTCTTAATTTGGGGCCTGAAGAGCATTATCAGCATGAAGTCAGCAAAAACAGGAAAGACTCAATAGACTGAAAAACAAGTTTGAAGTCAGCAAAAACAAGAAAGACTCAATAGACTGAAAAACAAGTTTGAAGTCAGGAAAAACAGGAAAGACTCAAGATTTGAAGAAACAAAGTATCTGGCCTGACATTGTTTTCAGCTGCTAAGTGGGCGGAGCCCAAATTAAGCTGAAACAGAGTTCCTCCTATCT
The DNA here is from genome assembly GCA_907164525.1 of Lophiomys imhausi. Classification (NCBI taxonomy): domain Eukaryota; kingdom Metazoa; phylum Chordata; class Mammalia; order Rodentia; family Muridae; genus Lophiomys; species Lophiomys imhausi. The sequence goes on from CAJQZJ010032684.1 coordinate 1,286,915, forward strand.
GAGGACAGTGCGTGGAGCCCAGAAGAGAAGAGGCCCCTGATGCTAGAGAGCTCCAAGAGTCCTGCTGAAAAAAGGGCTGGCCATTGATGGCCAGCTCTCTCCCTGAAGCAGAAAGAAGCTGGTGAGCAAAGAAAGCCTGAGCAAGACACCAAAAGGCCAAGGACTGGACCCTGTGGCTCAGCTTTTGTCTAGAGGGGTTTGATCTGTCCGATCAGTGGCCTAGGGGAAACGGTGCCTGGCTTTAAGGACTGAGGCAGAGCAGCTGAGTTCCTGATTCAAAAGAAGTAAGTTGGCCTGCAGACGGCTGGAGTCTCCCACAGAAAAGAAAGCATGAAGCCTTATTTAAGGTGAGACTGCAATAACCAACTACCCTGACAAACCTGCATCTGAGAGATCCAGAAGAAGGACTGCTAAGTGTGTTAAAGAATCTACATCAAAGACTGTGTTCCTGACGACTGAGGACCTGCCCCAGAGACTGTATCATTCTAAAAGGTTATGAAAGTAGTTGTTATAATTATCAATAGGTTTAGTGGATAGGTTAAAGGGGTTGTAGGAATTTATAGGATTAATAGTTAAGAAATTGTTGGTGTTTGTTATAAGTGAATTTAGTAATAAATAAATAAGTGTTAAATAATAATTTAAAAGTTCGGTTACACGAATGAGATGAGGAATAGCCAGTTCTAGTGTTGTGCAGTCTACCTAGGTCTCTTCCTGGTTAGTCAGTCACCTAAGCTTCACCAAGTGTTTCACATAGACTGAGCACAGAAGAGGTTTTTGTTGGTTAGAGCCAATGTGGAGCTGAATGGTAGTGTTTTGGATAAGGAATTGTGATCCGGAAATCTGTCAAGGAGAGACATGTTTTGCACCAAGGGGGTGGGGGACTTGAAGGAACTCATTAGATTACAGTTCCCTGTGAGCCAGGTCACCACAATTAAAGACAGATTTTCTTCTTTTCTTTACATAGTGGCATTCTCCAAAGACCCATTCATACAGCAAAAAAGGACCAAATGAGCCAGGCCTGCCTCCTTGAGGATGGCTGTGTGTCCTTTTTCCAAAATGGCATGCTTTAGTTCCTAAGTTAAGTCCCTTCCAGGAAGAGATTTCCTTGGCTAGGTAAAATTGACTATCTTCTTAACTACTTGTGAAAATGTTTCCTGTATCCTATACATTTCTGAGAAGAACAGTATATGCCAGCTCTAACCTGTTTCCAATTGGGCTTCAATCTATTGGCTGGAGACAACTAATCCAGTCTCCCATGGGCAATATCAAAGGAAAGATGGCAGAGTTTTCAGGGCTGGAGAATGTGGCCAGTGGTAGTTAGACCGCAGGTCTTCAAATGGCAGAATTACATTTGTTATAATGTTTGATTGGATTCACAATAGGATAAGCAATTGCTGGGCAACAGACCTATAGTAAACATATTAGACAATCATGATCTACAGGTGTTTTACATATAGGATTCTTTTATGTGTAAAACCGGGGCGAAAACAGCTGTTCCACAGCCCTTCTTTTCCCAGCAGGCCTTTTCTTTAAAGAATAATGAATATATATTGCTCCCTGCATATTTTCTATTTCTGCTGTCACAAAGATTGTATCCAGGAGGCATACGAGTCCAGGAGATCTATTTGATGATGGGTGAATACTACAAATTAATTTGGCTGGATTTCTGGAAGTTGCACCCAACTATCCTGTCCTCTTTGAAGTGCCACATAAGATGGCAATTTGACGGCTGCTGGCCTTCTGCAGTCTCTTTTGTGGCAGATGAAAGGACCAACATCATGTAAATCACAGCAGCATTCAGACTTTCTGAAATACATTGTTTGCCCAATGAACAAATTTGTGTTGGTTGGAAAGTGACCCATGTGCCTTAACTGGAACAAAAAGTGTGTGAGACTAATAGGACAATAGAGAACCTGCTGTGAAGCCTTCAGACTTGGCAGAATATAGTGAAGGCATGTGCCTTGATGGGGCGCTGGCTCTCCGGTCATCAGGTGTGTGTCCATCGGGAATCTGCCACCTTGTGACAAGAGACATGAGTCCAGATGTTAGCCCTAGGATTCAGCTGCTCACCAGAATTTACTTTGCAGATATGATGGCTGCGTCTGCTGGGAGTAGGAAGAAAGGAATGTAGCATTGAGTTGAGTGCATTCCTGGACTTCAAAGGACTGTGAACTGGGCACACTTGCTACTTCCTGATTCCTTTTGTCTGGATTATAGCATATCTCAGACCCAAGAATTCTCAAAACCAAGTTGGAAGTAGCAAACTTTGCTTATACCTGATCAGAATTTAGTGATTTCTTTGAATCAGGTATGGCATTTCTTTTGTTACCAAAAGTTTTTATTCATTGCTATTAGTGTGTGTGTGTGTGTGTGTGTGTGTGTGTGTGTGTGTGTGTGTGTGAATGGAGGTGCACACATACCACAGTGGAGCTCAGAAGGCACTTTTGTGAAGTCAGTTCTCTCCTTCCACCTTTGAGTGGGTTCTAGGATTTGAACTAAGGTTGCCAGGCTTATAGAGTAAGCACTTGACCCACTGAGTCATCCCAGCCCAGATACAGCTTTTCCTCTCCGAGGGTTTCCTGCTTTGACTGATGGTTGGTGCTCATTGTTATATTTATAGGCCGATGGCTACATCTATGCTTGTAATAATACAAACGTTCATTGTGTACATAGTATCTGAAAAGTAGGTTGAAGCTCAGACAGGAGGATTAATGAGCCGAAAGCTAGCGTGGGTTTCGTAAGGATATATATACTTACACTCTGGGTAGGTGCAACTCTACCAACTTCCCAGGTTTCTAGAATATTATGTGTCCATAGTTTCTGATAGTCTATGTGAAGCATTTTCAATGATCAATCTGCTCGAGCCAACTATCAATCCTGCAGTTGGTAGTTGGTATTCAGAACTGGAAGCAGGAGTAATAATTAACCTACAGTGAGCAGAAATTTTTATATGTCTTATTTTAGCATGAATTTAAGATCACTTTCTCTTCTTACTTTTATAGCAAAGATTGGACAGCCAGTATCTTCAGTTTTACACTCCTAATTCATAGCATTTCTTGACTTAACTTTAGTCAGTTGTGATAGTATGACCACTCAGAAACTCTGAGTTTGAGGCTAGCCTTGTCTATGTAGCAAGTTCCTGGCCTGCCAGGGCTACATAGTAAGACCTTTTCTCAAAAAAAAAAAAAAAAAATTCAAATGAGGAAAGTTTGGCTTCTGCCTTACTTTTAAAGATGAATGTAACTTCCAATTTAGCACTCTTGGGCAAGAAAATTCTTGGCTACCTTTGAAAATGTTACAGGAAAGAAAAAAAAAACACATAAAACCTTGCACCTACATTTCTCAAAGGCATTCAGACTAAAGCAACCCTCTAACCTGCCGTAGTGGAAATGGCATCCTAACAAGCAGATCCTATGAGCAAGAATGTGAATTATTGATGCCCCATAGCACTGACTCTAGTAGACCATGAAATCTATTTTAAAAATTCTTGACACACACAGTAGATTCTGCTGTGCCGCTGTGTTCTCTCAAAGCCACCAATACACTGTGGAAACGCTGATGGAGCCACTATGCTCTGTCTGTTTGTTCATTGTATATATCATTATTCAAGAAATTTAAGAACCATAATGATGGGAAATCACACAGAAAGAAAAGAGAAGGAACATAGACTCTGTCAGCAACAAGGGCAACATTTTTATTCAAGAGGTCCCTAATGATGGAAAATCACAGTGAAAGACAGAGACGAAACTGGGTTTCCATAAAGGACCAGATACGCACCAGTTATGCAAGTAGGAGAACAGCCGTAGCAGACACATAAAAATAAAGGAAAACAAAATTAACGAGGCAAGTTGTAGTTGGACTGACACATAAAAGGGCAACAAATCACAGTGCATTCTGAAGATTACTTTCAACGAATCTTCTGAAATAAGCAGGGAGACAGTCAGCATCAATATTAATGATGCTGAAATGGAACTCTCCTAAAGAGCCACAACATAAAATGGCAGATGAAATGTTTTGTTTTTAAATGAGTTGTAGATTGGATCACAGGACCATCAGGAAAATGAAGGGACATCTTCCAGAACATCACAACAGGGCCAGCTGTGTGATGAGCAATTACAACATCAGTGCTAACATCCCCAGCAGAAAAGAAAAACATCAGTGTGGAAATAAAAGAAAATGTCAACAGTCTGCAGATGAGGTAGAAGAAAGTAAAGAATGGATTTTATTGAGATCCAAATGCTTGCACTGGGTCTATATTGACTATCTTTCATAAAACAAACAATGGGCACTTGAGGAAAAATGAGGATTTGATGCACTCACTCCCCTTTAGATTGTGGGTGAAGGCACCCTGGGAGTCAGCCCAGTGCTTCCAGTGCTTAAAACCAGTTGCTGGTTGTAGATACTTCTAGAAGCTGTGTAATGTCCTGTGTTCCTACAGATTTACAGATGTGTCTCCTATGTCCCTGGATAACTCAACATTTAAAATAAATAGTTTAAATATGTAATAACATGGTCTACTTAGTCCCATGTCATAATCTAAATTGTTAGGACAGATTTGCTATTAAAGGCCAAATGATCCTTTATTTGTTGGTCTTATGGTTCTAACCTCTAGTTTTATAAGTGTATAGGTTGGGTAGCAACATATTATGGCAATTTCTACAGCTCTGTGTAACCCAGACAAAAAGAACACCCTCACTAAGCTCCTTCTTTCTTCCTATAGCTCTACAGCATGTATGTTTGCAGGGGATTGAGTTATCTGGTAACATGCCAAACCAAAGCAAATCCTGCGTGGAGGGGGAAGAAGCACAGAGTGAGAATTATTTTTAGGCCACAGTTAGAAAGGCAGAACATATCTGGGACAAAGCAGTGCCTGTTGTGCCAAATTCTTTGCCAGGACCCTCCAGAAGATGGGAAGAAAGATATGGGTATCTCTGGAGAAGATAACCTAAGACAGCTTTCAGTGTTGGTATGGCGGTTTGAATAAGAATGGCCCCTGCAGACTCAGATGTTCGAATACTTTGTGGTGGAACTATTTGGGAAGGATTAGCCAGTTCCTTTGGAGGATGTGTGTCACTGGGGGCAGGCTTTGAGGTTTCAGAAGACTCATGGGATTTTGAGTGTGCTATCTGTCTCCTGCTTGTGGAGTATGTGAACTCTCAGCTGTTCCTGCTGCCATGCCTTTTCTCCACCATCATGGACTCTAATCCTCTGAAATCATAAGTTCAATTAAATGCTATCTTCTATAAAATGCCTCGGTCATGGTGTTTTATTACGGCAGTGGAAAAGTGACTAATGCAGTAGGTTACATAGCAAGACCTTGTCTCAAGATGGAAAAGAAAAGAGAGACAGAACATAATGATCAGTTAAGAAAGACTCCAAGGTTTCGTCTCTGTTCTCTTGAACTACTCACTGTGGGGAAGGCAAGTGTCATTTCTCAAGGACACCTAAGGACCCCTGTGGCTCGGCCTACCAGGCAAAGAACCCCAGCCTCCTAAGAACAGCAAAAACAGTAAGTGAGGTCTTTTTGTTTGTTTGTTTTGTTTTTTGTTTTTCAAGACAGAATTTCCCTGTGTAGCTCTGGTTATTCCAGAACTCACTCTGTAGACCAGGCTGGCCTCAAACTCAGAGATCTGCCTGCCTCTGTTGGAAGTGCTGGGGTTAAAGGGCTGTGCCACCATGTTGGTAACTGAGGCCTTCTGCCAAGAACCATGTGAATGAGCCATGCATTATCCACAGTCAAGCTTCAGATGATAGTATCTCCAACTAACATCTTCAGGTGGATGGTGTGGGAAGAAGAAAACAATAATTTTGTAGCCAAGGCTTGTATTTGTCACTAATTGGAGTCATCCAGAGTGTGATATTGCCTTTCTCTACTGCTTACCCTTGTGCTTCTGTTTTCTACCTAATCCCTCATTCTCAAAGGAAGGAAGTAAGCATGTCTCAGCCTGCACTATGACTCTGAATTCTATCTCCCTTTTCAGAGAAGAGTTGGCCTTACCCTTCTGCTTTCTCAGAGAACTTATGCCCTTCCTTTCTCCTGTTGTCTACTCAGCGAGCCCGTGTGTTCTGGTTCTTTACTTCTACTTGAGGGACTGGTGTTGGGGACTTGAGAGGAGCAACAAAGTCTTAAGGTGTGTACTATGAATAGAAAGGAAAGAAGGAAAGAAAGCAATTCCTCAGCTACCTTGTAGCCACAGGACATGTAAGGTTCCGGACAGTGTGGAAAAAGGCTTCAGGACATTTTGTTTGGATAGAGGCTGAGAAGGTCAGAGTTCAAGGCTGAGGCTCTTGAGGATGAGGGCATGAGGGCAGCTGACAATTTGGGACCAGGCATATGAGGAAAGGAAAAAAGTCAGGAGGGCTTAAGTCTAAAAACCTTAGACATTAGGGGTCTACCAAGAGGAAGAATGCACAGAATGGGCGGCCAGATGGCCCGGTGGTTAGAAAAATGAGGTTGTGGGTGACAGATGTCAGAGGAAGGGCAGACTGAGGTAGTGACAAGTCTTGAAGTCACTGCTAAAGGAGAGGAGACATGTGCCGAGTTACACAGAAGAGATTTATTTGTGCTATGCCCAGAGGAAGCATTTCCTAAAAGCTCTGTCAACATGGCTTTATTGTTTGGCCCTTTTTAAGCATAGGGAAATATTGAAAACCTCTGTTCCCTAAGGAAGATGAAAGTGAGAAGATGGGTTCTGGAAAGCAAGTACATCTGGGGACCATTAATTATATGTAAAAACAAAAACACTCAGAGCAAGAACAGGACGGGGAGGTGAGCGTCCTACCTCTCACCACCGTTGGTAATGACTGGCTAGGAAAGCATTCTCTACACAAATTTTCAGAACAAGGCAATTTTATTTGGCTTATACATCCTATAAATCTTGAAATAAGAGAACTTTTATTTAAGTTTTGTTATATAAATTCCCCTACCCCTGAAAAACAGCATGAATTCTCTTTTATGTTCTTGTCATCATCCTCCTGGGGTTGTGAGTGTGATTAGTGCAGAAGACCCATAATTTCTAACTTCACACTAAGTATACATTATTGCTCTAATTTCTCCCTCCAGAAATCAGTTTTCTTTTAGATGGTTTTCTTTCTGAAGTATGGATTCCAGTCTTAGGACAAAAACTGAAAAAAGACAGCACACAAACCCTACCCAATCCAAACACACATTCACCTTATTTAAGACATACTACAGAACACTTAGTTTAAATTGAATAAAGCTGTAAATAAATATTCATAGTATTATAATGACTCAAAGGGAAAAGAATAATTCAGTTATCTGGGAATTGATGAATGACTGGAAACCAACAGTTGTATTACCACATGTAGAACAAAAAGGTGGAAGACAGGAGAATTCATTCTCTTTGTCAGGCTTCTTGGGCTGGGGCATCAACCTTCCACTCTGACTGGGACTTATACCATCAGCACTCTAGTCCTCAGGGCTTTTATCACAGCTTCCCTCGGTCTCCAAATTGCAGGAGTTAGACTGTGAAACTTTTTAGTCTCCATAACCATAAGAGCCAATTCTTCATTATAAATCTGAGCCACATGAAAAGCAGCCAAAACTTGTTCTTCAAATTTACCCCCAACTAGGTAGCTCTGGACTTAACTATTGGCAATTGCTAGAGTCTAAAATTGACCTTTCAGATTCTTTATGTTCCTGGTTTACATGATGCTTGTGTGTCCCCCCCCCCCATGCATGTGCAGGTCAGAGGTCCATATTATTCTCTCAACCACTCTCTTGTTGTTGGTTTTGTTTTTTGAGACAGGGTAACCCTAGCAGTCCTAGAACTCACTCTGTAGACCAGACTGACTGGAAACTCAGAGCTCCACCTGCCTCTGCCTCCCAAGTGCTGGGATTAAAGTTGTGTACCACCACTTCCAGGCTTCCATCCTTCTGTCTGTCTCCTACTTCCTAGTATTATAGGTGAGCATGTCTTTTGCATGGGTTTTGGGAATCTGAACTCAGGTCCTTATGGTTGTGCAGCAAGTGTTTTACTGACCGAGGCCTGGGAACTCTCTTATAAACACACCAATTCACAAGGTCTCTAACCTTCATGATGCAATAGCTTCCCAAAGGTCACACTTTATTACACAGTCCTATTGAGGGGTAGGATTTAGATATTTTCATTTGGGTGGACATAAACATTTTGTCCATAACAAAACTCAGTTGCTATGATTGCAGCAACATAAGAGACTCCAAGCAAGACCAGAAGAACTATCCAGGTAAACCCTGGAGAGTTCGTAGACTCTAGACAAGTGATAAAAGTGTTGTTGTTTTTAAGTCACTAAAACTTTGAGGTTTTACATAGCAATAGATAACAAAATGGAAACTAGATTCAGGGGTCTCGTTAATATAAATCTAAGACATATGACTTTGGTTTGGGGACCAGCTGGAAGGGAGAGGTGAGAAGGGCTGTAAGAAGACTGTGAACAGGTGCCCTTTCCTACTAGAGGCATTGCAGATGTGGCTGCTATGTCACATGTGCATTAGTAGGTGGCAGAGAGGAGAGAGGCTGTGTCTACATTCAGTGTTCTGACCTATGAACATCTGAATGAATAGTAGCCTAACATTCCTGGGGTGAAAAAAGCAAGCTGGGTACTAACACCACTTTTGGAGTCATAGGGTAGCCTGAGATGACTACCAGACCAGTACCAGGCAAGCACCAGATGGGCTCCCAGGACAGGAAATAAACCAGAAACTAGAAGAACTCTGCCTGGCCCTGGATGTCGGGGTTGTGGGTGAACCAGCCCTGAGGGAGTGAGTGTGGGAGAGCCAGCCCTACCTTCCATCTGCTATGTGTGGTGTTGGCTAAGGAGAGATACCTTCCCCTCCCTTTTGCCCTCACCACCATTGGCCAACAGGAGATCTGGCCCAGATGGGGTGACAAGAGCAGGAGAGTTGTTCCTGCCCCTCACATGCTTCAGCACTTGGGAGAGTAGGCCCTGCACCTTTCCTGGGTAGCACACTACCACTGGTCTTGGATATGGGGGTTGTGGGTAAGCCAGCCCTGCCTTCGGTCTGCTTTGTGGTGGTTTTGGCTAGGGAGAGATGCCCTCTCCTCCCTTTTGCCCTCACCACTATTGTCCAACAGGAGATCTGGCTCAGATGGGGGTTACAAGAGCAGGTGAGCTGTCCTGCCCCTCACATGCTGCAGCACTCGGGAGAGAAGGCCCTGCTCCTTTCCATAATAGAACTGGCTCTGCAAGTGGGGGTTGCATGGCCAGAACCAGGGCTTTGAGTTGGCCCACCCCAACATCTACCCCATGGATGAACTACTGGAGTGCAAGAAGAGGTCAGTTCCAAAACCCAGGACTCCATGGATGAATAGTAGCCTAACATTCCTGGAAAAAAATGTAGGATCTCCATGACACAAGACAGTTACAGGATATCTGAGAGGAGTTCCAGTACTGGTGGAGTAGCAGAAACCAGGGGCCTTGTACCAGACCAAGGAGTCATTATAATGAACATTTGCAAGCCGAATGTGTGGACAGGGGACTATTGTGGGACATTCTGAGATACACTGCAGCTTCCACAATGAGCTGTTATTTTTTTATGCTGGGACAAATTGCAAGGGTGGAGGGTGGGTCTGGGAGGAGGTGAGAGATGGGAGGGAACAGGGTGCATGATGTGAAATTCACAAAATAAAAACTTTTTCAATAAAAAAGGAAGAAGACTGTGAACAGGACACAGGGACAGTGTCATTGGACTAGAGTCCAATACTTTTGATTATTGTCTCCCTTTTTGAAAGTATCAACTGTGGGTATTTTGTTTCTTTTCTATCATTGTATTTTCCATTGCCTGCACAGCAGATATTTAGATTTTTTAGATCCCAGGCCTTTATACTCAGGTTGCTGCACCAGAGAACATGCTGGAAGAGGCTTGTCAACTCCTAGTCTTATTTAGATCAATCTGGAACTTGAGTTAATGCCATAATTTCATGAGATGTTCAAGGGTGTGAGAAGGGTGAGGGTATTTTTCACATTGGAGGGACACAAACTGTTGTGACCAGAGAGTAGCTTCTAATAGATAGTTTCTAAAGATTAATCACCCTCTACTCTCATCCCCAAATACTTCTTCTCCTGGTATATATTTCCTCCTGCTCATATCCAGAGATACTTTTTACTTCCCTCCTTTGATTCTAGTTGACTGACCAAAAGAATGTGGACAAAATTATAGTGTAGCTCTTCCAGACTGTGACGCCAAGAGAACTGGCATCTTCTACTTTCTCTTGTTCTTGAAATGCTTTCAGTCGCCAGAGAGTAAGATGCCTGAGTGGAAACTCAGGTGCCTTAATCAATGACTCCAGATGGCGAATACCCAATGTTAGTCAAACAGGTGTAACAATTTTGGATCTATCTTCTAGAGTTCCCCGGGGGCACATTATGCATTAATGTAATGTAAAGTAGTAGTACTAGAATTTAATCTAGGTCCAATTTTTTTGTTCTTTCCAGTGTAACCAAACATTCACTAATACATTCACCAATAGAAAAATTAAAAGTTTAATCGCATAGAGAAAAACATGATCTAAATTTTAAAGAGTGCTGTAGGCTCTTGTGACTGGGGGAGCTGGCCTGGAGCAAGAGTGAGATTGGGATGCGCCCAAACCCCAAAAAGCTCATCCTGAGACCAGAGGAGTTAGGACCACTCTTTCCCTGTTCTGGACCTAACCCTAACCCCCACCTCCACCACCTCTGAGAACAGTCACGTAGTCTATGGCCAAATTACAGGTTCAACTTCCTCTCTCTGCAGTTCCTTTTCATGTAAATGAGGCATTCCCAGCACCTCAACCCCAGCCAATAATGTACACCCATCCTGAAAACTCCTGCCCACTCCCTAAGATCGACATAGTGCTTGTTCACCCCAAATAAAGTTGAGCTGTCTCACTGCAACCGACTGTCATACTTAAGGCAGTTTGAACCCTGCTCCCTGCCTCTGTTTCCCTTGCTCTCACGGGCAGGTGGCCAATGACCCCCAAGGAAGGGGAAATCCACAGGGTGCTATTCTAAAAACCTTGTATATTCTTAAGTAGAAATAAATCCTTATTTTACATATACTATTTATAATGTATACGTTGGTATTATATATGATATGTATATATATAAAGCATGTATACATATATGTTTATTTGGATATATATCTATGATTCCTTATTTTCTCAAATCTCAAGACTTTTATTAATCTTAATTTTTTCTTTGTGTATGAATAATCCAAATAATGTATTGGCTAGCTTATATGTCAACTTGACATAAACTAAGATCATCTGTGAAGAAATCTCTTTTTTTGTTGTTGTTTATTTGTTTTGTTTTGTTGTTTTGAGACAGCTTCTCTGTGTGTAGCTTTGACTGTCCTGGAGCTCACTCTGTAGACCAGGCTGGCCTTGAACTCACAGAGATCCTCCTGCCTCTGTCACCCAATTGCTGGGATTAAAGGTGTGCCCCACCACCGCCCGGCGAGGGATCTTTATCAGGAAAACGCCTCAATAGGATTAGTCTGCAGGGCAATTTTTTTTGATTGATTGATGATTGATGTGGAAGGGTCAAACTCACTGTGGGCAGTGCCACTCCTGGGCTGCTGGTCATAGGTTCTGTAGGAAAGTCAGCGGAGCAAGTCATGAGGAGCAAGGCAGTGAACAGCACTCCTCCGTGGCCTCTGCTCCTGGTCCCTGCCTTGACTTCTTTCCAAGATGGAATGTGAGGTGGAAGTGAAAGCAAGAATCAGCCCCTTCCTTTCGAAGTTGCTTTTTGTTCATGGAGTTTCACCACAGCAATGCAGACCCTAAGGCAAATAGGAAGTTTGTTTTGTTGCTTATTTTGATAACAAAATTTTTATTTCTATTTCTAAGGGAAAGATCTTGTTACTAATGAGATTCTTTGGCTGGCTTTATGCTGTCGAAGTGAAAGAAACTATTCATTGCATTAGACTCTCTTTGAAATTGATGCTTGTCTCAAAACTTTTCTGAAAGTTTGACTTTTAAGGAAAGATTGTGGAAGGCGAACATAAAAAGCTAGCAGCATGAAATAACTTCAAAGCCTCATATAAAATCTATGGTTAAAGAATAGTGAAAATTCTATAGTTTCCCAAGATAGCTCATTCCAGTGTATTCACAGTTTATTAGGCAGTTATATTTAGCTAACAATTTTATACAAAGATCTCTTAGTCTGTCTTAGAAGGATAGTTTTATATAAATGCGAACAATTGTTTGGAAGCAAATCAGATTTTTTTTTTTTTAGGTTTTTTGAGACAGGGTTTCTCTGTGTATCCTTGACTGTCCTGGACTCACTTTGCAGACCAGGCTGGCCTTGAACTCACAGAGATCCGCCTGCCTCTGCCTCCCGAGTGCTGGGATTAAAGGCGTGCGCCACCACACCCGGCTGCAAATCAGATCTTTTTATCCACCTGCTCTGAGCTATCACACCTTGGCCTGCTTTATGGTTATTTTTCCAGTGGGTTAAAACTTTATTATGCCCTAATCCAATATGTTAGCAGGAGTGGTGGGAACAACGTCCGAGAGAAGACTCTGGCAAGCAAATCCTTTCTGGATCTTGCTTCTGTCCACTGTCAGGGAACACCCATAGTCTGCTCTTGCCACATGCAGCTACTTATTGTGAGGAAACTATTCCTTTGTCTCTTTATGACACTCCCCACCCCAATGGCTCCCCCACTTCACAGGTGCTGGTTCTTTCCAGTCTGGTGTCATGTTGCATTCCACGTGTTGATACTATTGGGTTCCTTTAGTACACTGATTCCTTTGTCACTTTCCCAAATTAGGTTAAGAAACTTTGAATAGGAATTGTATAGTATTCATCTTTATCTCACTTCTCAGAGCAGAATATCTGGCATGGCATTAGGTTCAATAAACGTCTATTAAAGGTGAAGGTTAAAGGGAAGACTTCCGATCTCAGAGGAGGGAAAATCAAGTCATGGAAAGGTACCTTCAGGGGGCACAATAAGAAAGTATGGGGCTGGAGAGATGGCCCAGAGTTTAAGAGCTTGGGCTGTTCTTCCAGAGGACCCAGGTTCAATTCCCAGCACCCACATGGTGGCTCGCAACCATCTATAATGTGATCTGATGCCCTCTTCTGGTGGGCAGGTGTACATGCAGATAGAGTACTCATTTATATTAGATAAATAAATTAAAAAAAAGAAAACTTGATTTTACTTCTTTTTTTTTTTTTTTTTCGAGACAGGGTTTCTCTGTGTAACAGCTCTGGCTGTCCTGGACTCGCTTTGTAGACCAGGCTGGCCTCGAACTCACAATGATCCACCTGCCTCTGCCTCCCAAGTGCTGGGATTAAAGGCGTGCGCCACCATGCCCGGATTTTACTTCTTTTAAAAAGCTTTAAAGAGTGAGTGGTGTGGTATACACCTTTAATCCCAGCCCTCAGGAGGTAGAGGCAGGTGGATCTCTGTGAGTTGAAGCTCAGTCTGATTCTACATAGTGAGTTCTAGAACAGCCAGAGCTATGTAGGTAAACCCTGTCTCAATATAAATAAATAAGTAAATAGGTTCACTGAGTGACTTAGTAAGATTCACAGATATTTATGCTGTTTTAATGAGCTCTAGGAGGTAGTTATAAATCTATATTCTTTCAGGTTATCACATATATCACGAATAGTTTATTTATTTATTATTATTTTGAGATAGGATCTCACTATGTAGCTATAGCTGACCTGACCTGAAACTCACTATGCAGACCAGGGCAGCTTTGAATGCACAGAGATCTGTCTGCCTCTGCCTCCCCAATTTTATATATATATATATATATATATATATTCGTATTATATATAATTAGAAATTAAATTTAATATTTTTTTGTATTTATTTTACCTATATATTCATCTGTATGTATGTCTGTGCACCACATATACACCTGGTGCCCTAAGAGGCCAGAAGAGGGCATAGGATTCCCTGAAAGTGAAGCTACAAATGTTTGTAAGCCACCACGTGGGTTCTAGGATTCCAAAAAAATTTTTTTTCTTTGAGACAGAAAAATTTTTTTTCTCTGTTATGTAGCTCTGGCTGTTGTGCAACTCTCTATGTTGGTCAGGCTGGCCTCAAACTCACAGAGATCCACCTGCACCCACCTCCCAAGTGATGGGATTAAAGGTGTGCACTACTGCTCTTAGACTCAGTTTTTATTTTGTTGTGGACAGCTTTGCTCGTGCTAGACAAGTACTCTGCTTCTAGCCATATCCACAGCTCAAGAAATGTTTTACATTGAGTTTCAAAAATAGCAAATGCCCTTAAAATTCTTAGGGGCCCTTTGTGTGTGTGTGTGTGTGTGTGTGTGTGTGTGTGTGTGTGTGTGTGTGTGTGTGTGT
>CAJQZJ010032684.1:1304184-1320185 GCA_907164525.1 Lophiomys imhausi
TGACCCCAGGAGCATATGAATACATGACCCCAGGAGCATATGAATACTTGACCCCTGGAGTATATGAATACATGATCCCAAGAGTACATGAATACATGACCCCAGGAGTATATGAATACATGACCTCTGAAGTATATGAATACATGACTCCAGGAGTCTTTGGTAGTATCTTCCTTAGTTTACATGATGTCCAGGGTCATTTGATACATTTCTTATCCTATACATAGAATCAGCAATCTTTTTTGTTTTGTTTTTCTTTTTGAGACAGGATCTCTATTATGCACCTCTGGCTGTCCTGGAACTCACTCACTATGTAGAGCAGGCTGGATTCAAACTCATAGAAATCTCCCTGCCTCTGTTTCCCAGGGGCTGGGATTAAAGGCATAGGCCACCATGACAGACTAGGAATCAGCAATCATAAAATTGGTATAATTGGTGTGTTATTATTAGCTGATACTAGGTTGTCACTGTGTTTAATTTTTTTTACCAGAAATAAATCTTACAAAGTTTTGCTTTGTTTGTTTGAGACGGGCCTTACCATATAACTTTGACTGGCTCAGATCTCACAGAGATCCACCTGCCTCTACTTCCTGTGTTGGGATTAAAGACACCACCATTTGCAGTTATTTTAGTTTTTTGGACATTGAGTTATTGTGAGTGAATGAGAGAGAGAGAGAGAAAGAGAGAGAGAGAGTGTGTGTGTATACAAGCATATCTCTATACACATGGGGAAGTCAGAGAACAACATGGGGGAGTTAGATATCTCCTACCATGTGGGTTAAGGACATTGAATTTAGGTGGCAAATTTCTTAGCTGGATCAGCTCCTTAACACCTTCTTTGTTTTTCTATCTATAGCTTTTATCTAAATGTGTTAACATAATTTGATCTATAATATTCATAGAAATTGCAAAATGATACCAACATTTTTTAATATGAGACTATTGAAAAGTTTAATTTTGCCTTTTTGTTCTTAAATATGTCCAAAAAGAGTAAAAAAATCTTATGTTCTAACTTCCTCCCACCTCAATTATTTTTGTATGGTTAAATCATTAATTTGATAAATTTATTTATTTATTTATTTATTTATTTATTTTGCTTTTTTGAGATAGGGTTTCTCTGTGTAGCCCTGACTGTCCTGGACTTACTTTGTAGACCAGGTTGGCCTTGAACTCAAAGAGATCCACCTGCCTCTGCTTCCCAAGTGCTGGGATTAAAGGCATGCACCACCATACCCGGCAATTACAGACAGCTGTGAACTGCTATGTAGGTGCTGGGATTTGAACCCAGGTCCTCTGGAAGAGCAGTCAGTGCTCTTAACCACTAAGCCATCTCTCCAGCCCCTATTTTATTTTAATACAGTCTTGTTGATACTTTTTGATAGATTTATTTTAGTCCAGTCTCTTTGATACTTTGTAATACAATGAATGTTCTTTTTTTTCATTAGAAAACAGTTTTGTTCAAGTTTGTGTTAAGAATTGAGGTTAAAAGAGGGAAGAAATGAGAAGAAACAGTTCTGGGATCTCATCTTCCCGTTACATGCATCACTTCATATTTTAGCAATGATTTCACAGCAGTTCATCCAAGATTCCCTGCATAAACTGGTTCCTGGCCAAAAAACAAAAAACAAAAACAAAAAACCAACCCCCCCCAAAAAAAACTTAATCACTGCCTCAATTTAGATAATCCTGGTCATGTTACAAATGCTGGTGCCTTAATGTAACAGGTTTGTCTGTCTATGAATCCAAAACCAATGATATGTCTTCCAACATTTAATAATTACATTGACCGAACTGAAACCATCATGATTAAAGAAAAGAAATTCTAGCCAAACATTCTCTTTGGAGTTGATGTTTGTATATGAAATATTTGAATTAATCTTTTGATCCTGCGAGAAGAACACCCATGCTGTCCTGGAATTCACTCTGTAGACGAGGCTGGTCTCAAACTCAGAGATCCATCTGCCTCCCTCCTGAGTGCTAGGATTAAAGGCACGCAACCCCCAATCTGGCTCCACATTTCTTTTTCAATAGGTGTTTTTATTTATTTTTTGAAGAGTGGCCTTAGGTTCATAGCAAAATGGAGAGAGGTACAGAGATTTCTCATGCCTCACCTTTCCCTACAATTCATGGACTCCCATTACCACTCTCCCTGTTGCAACAGTATACTTGTTATAGCTAATGAAGGTAGGCTGACCCCTACCTCCAAAGTCCTTGCCCTAGAGTTTATTTTGGGGCTGTAAATTCTTGGGTCAGGACAGTTGTATGACAGGTACTCAGCATTATAGTGTTATGCAAAATTGTCTGCTTGTTCTGAAGCCCTCTGTGCTCAATTACTCCTTCCTCTCTCCATCTAATCTTGGTAGCCACAGATCCCCCCACCCTTCTTAGTTGTGTCTTTCCAAAATGTTATAGCTGGAAATCATAGACCATTTTTTGGAATGGCTCTTCTGACTTAAGTTCCCTGAATGTTGCTCCTTCTTGATAGCATTTTTTTTCTTCTTTCTCTCTCTCTTTTTCTGAGGCAGGGCCTCACTATGAATCCATGCCGGGCCAGGAACTGGCTGAATAGATCAAGCTGACCATGAGCTCACAGGTATCCCTCTGCCTTTGCCTCCTGAGTGCTGGGTTGAAAGTCGTGTGCCACCACACCTATATGCCTATTATTTTTGTGTGTCCACATATGAGTATGTGTGTGCACATGTGTGTGGAGGTCACAGGACAACTTTGGTCCTCTCCTTCTACCACGTGGATCCCGAGGATCAAACTCAGGTGGTCAGACCTGGTCGTGCCTTTATCTGCTGAGCCATCTTGCCAGCTCTTGAGATTTAGCAGGTATTTTTTTGTGGGCCTGGGCAGATGTCTCAGCAATCAAGAGCACACAAAGCTGCTCTTCCAGTGGGCAGGGTTTCAACTCCCAGCACCCACAGGCCAGCTCACAACCATCCATAAAACTCAACATAGTCCCAGAAGGATCTAACACTCTCTTCTGGCCTCTGTGGGCACCAGGTATGCATGGGGTGCGTAGACATGCATGCAGGCAAAACACTTAAACACATAAAATAAATAAGTGAAAAAGGAGGTGTTTTTATACTAACTTCCAAACAACAACAACACTAAAACCAATCATTGTCTAACGTATTACATTAGTCTCCCAAAAACATTATGTAGGACTTCCTGAAGTCAGCAGACCCTGCATCTCTGATTCAACAGAGCCTTTTGGAGAAACACAGCTACACAGAGCACACTCTGTGAAACTTGTATAATTTAAAACTACAGGTGAGAGGGACAGGGGAACAATGTGGCCCCAACACACATTATAATAGTTCTCAAGAGGGTATAAGTTCTGCCCTGGACACTGCAGATATTGTTCAGCTATTA
Organism: Lophiomys imhausi; assembly: GCA_907164525.1. Taxonomy (NCBI): domain Eukaryota; kingdom Metazoa; phylum Chordata; class Mammalia; order Rodentia; family Muridae; genus Lophiomys; species Lophiomys imhausi. The sequence continues at coordinate 1,307,563 of CAJQZJ010032684.1, forward strand.
GAAGTCCACTGTAAACCAATTTAAACAGAAAATGAAAGTTCTTGGTAGGAAATAAGGTTATCAGAGAGTCTGAGGTTAAAAAGTAAACAGACCATTAGCTAGGTTAGACATTTGGAATTGGATACTTAGAACTCGTGATTGCTTTCTCCTCTCTCAATTTCTCCAGGACTATCTTATGATTACTTGCCCCTTTTCTGCCTTATTTTTCTTGCTTTAGAATAGCCTTCTGTCCAAAAAAAAAAAAAAAAAAAAGCCTAACGTACTCCTTAGTTCTGGTTTTATGTTCTCCTCTAAGCAGCCAATAACATTTGTTATTATGTCTTGACTCCAACTTCTAGAAAGAAAAAGAATGTTGATTTCTTCAGCTTGAGTTTGCTACCCCAGGCCCAATACATTATGGCCAGAAGATTCATGTGTTCCAAACAGCAAGGCTTGAGAGGGGTGAACCCTTTTTAGAATAATAGGTGTCATAGTAACATCAGTCACGACCTTAGGTGACTCTGAGATGACCCTTTGAAAGTAAGGCAGCCTATGTAGACATGGTGTTGGTTGCTTACTGTAATCCTAACACACAGGAAGCAGAGGCAGGTAGATTATGAGTTTGAGCCCAGCCTGATCTAAACAGTGAGACTGTGTCTTTAAAAGAGAAGGCCTGGGACGTGGCTCACTTGGTAAAGGACAGGTTGTGCAAGGACGAGGCTGAGTTTGATCCTCAGCCCCCATGTGAAAAGCCAGGTGCAGAGGCTGTGTGTCTACACTCCCAGTACTGGGGAAGCGGACACAGGAAGACAGCAGGGCTTACTGGTTAGCCAGCCCTGCCTAATGGGTGAGCCCAGGGCCTAGTCATCCCAGTGAGAGTCTGTCCAAAAACAAACAAACAAGAAAACAAACAATTGGCTGTCTCCTGAGGGCTGACACCAGAGGCTGCTCTTTGGTCTCCACACATACATGCATACATACACACACACCTAAACATACACATACATTTCTTAAAAAGAGAAGAGGGTTTTTATGTGTATGGGCATTTTGTCTGAATGTCTGTGCCCCATTCAGCTGCCAGGTGCCCTCAGAGGCTAGAAGAAGGCATCAGATCCTCTGGGACTGGAGTTTCAGACAGTTTTGGGCTGACAGGTGGGTGCTGGGAATCGAACATGGATCCTCTGGAAAAGCAGCCAGTGCTCTTAACCACTGAGCCATTCATCGCACCCCAAAATGGGACCTCTTGATTGCAGTACAATAGCCCCAGCCCCTTATCTGTGATTTTACTTCACTATGCCCAATTGGAGTGTTAATGGAAATGGAATGGAAAATTGCAGAAATAAGTAATTCACAAGTTTTAAATCATGTCATCCTGAAGAAAGTGATACACTCTTGTGCTGTTTTATTCTATCCCGCTTGGGATGTGACAAATTCATCCTGTTCCCAGCACATCCATACTCTGAATACCCCTCACCTGTGAGTCATGTAGCATCTACCCAGTTTTGCCCAGTGAAATGTCTACTAGAGGTTTTTGAGGCATACTTCCTTTTCTCCTAAGTGATCCACTAGAAGTCTTCCCCTCTCCTAGTTCCTGTGTTTTAATGTTGCCTAGAACTGCAATAGTATTTTTGTTGTTAGCCAGAGGATGAGACCAGAGGAAGCCCTAGGGACATAAAGCCATGAAATGGGGGGAGAGTCTGAGTAATTGAAAAAGTGTTAGTTTTGAATCTGTAAGACCTGAAATTTTGTTTCTGAATTTTGATGTTTATTTGTCTGGACTTTGTTATACAGGATAAACTTTCACTGAGCCAGAAGTTTTGTTACTCGTAGCTAAAATCATTGGCTTGCCCAAACACTGATTAAATAGTTACTTCATGGATTACCAGGTGCATTTTGATGTTGCCTCAAGAAAATAACATATGAACTTTTCCTCTAAGAATTACTCAGTCTTTACCTGTGAGTCACAATGGTGATAACAAAACAAAAATCCACTAGTTTCTAACCTCTATTGTTTAGGTTTTTTCTAGACAAAGTTTCTCTGTGTAACAGTCCTGGCTGTCCTGGACTCACTTTGTAGACCAGGCTGGCCTCAAACTCACAGAGATCCGCCTACCTCTGCCTCCCAAGTGCTGGGATTAAAGGTGTGTGCCACCACACCCGGCCCTCCATTCTTTCATAAACCACTAGCAATTGATTAAACTGGGACATTTATTAGACTTCAAATATATATAAGCAGTTGATTGGAATAGAAACAGTTGATTCATCATTTTATTTCATGGGTAAGTTATGGGCAGCTTTCAAAGGTCATGATCTGTCAAGTGGAAGAATAAAAATAGAAAATCTGCTTCGTTGCTTGTACCTAGTGGGCTGAGTGCTGTGCTGAGGTGATGGGAGAGGGACAGAGAATGATGACCAGTCACGCATGGGATATAGTATCAGAAGTCCTGAGTCAGGGAAAACCAACGTGGCTTATCTTGAACTTAGTACTAATTAACTGTAGGTAAATTATGTATGTATTTTATCTGTCAATTTTTGTTTGTTTGTTTGTTTGTTGTTTGAGACAGGCTCTTACTATGTAGACTTGGCTGGCTTATAGCTTGCTATATAGATCAGGTTGGTCTTGAATTCACAGAAATCCTCCAGCCTCTGTTTCCTGAGTATAGAGATTAAAGGTATGTGCCATTATGCCCAGCCCATCTGTAGATTAAAAATTTTTTTAACTTTATGTGTTTGAGTGTTTTACCTGCATGCATATAAGCGTACTGTGTGTGTCTGATCTCTGAGGAGGCCAGTAGAGGGTGCTGGATCCCCTGGAAATGGAGTTTCATGTCCTGTGGGTGCTGGGAACTGAACTTGAGTCTTTTGCAAGAACATCAAGTGCTCTCAACTGCTGAGCTACCACCTTAGTTCCCATCTATAGACTTTCCTAGGCTATTACTACATAAATGCATTGCATAAGCATTTGTCTCCCCCACTAGCTCAGAAGTTCCTCAAGGGCGAAGGATTATATTCAGCTTGCTCTTCACAGCTCCAAACATGGATCACTTCCTGGGATGGAATAGGAGGGTGTTCAAGAACACAAATGTATATGAACAACAAAATATAAGCAGATATTCTAGACTTTTAAAGCATTATACATGTAGATACTGGATATAGTGAAACCTTAGTAAAGAGAAAAAAATGGATGAACATAGCAGAGAACAATGTTATTTGGTTTTCTGTTATATCTTATAATAGATTGGGTAAGGACTGGCTACTAGGTGATGCTATGATTTGGTTTATGTTTCTCTCCTGTATCAGTTACTTTTCTTGTTGTATAACAAAATAATTAACAAGAAGCAACTTAAGAGAGAGTTTACTTTGGCTTACAGGGGATATAGTCTGTCTTGGGACCAGGAAGCATAGTGGGAAAAACATGAGGTAGTTGTCACATTGTATAGACACTCAGGAAGTGGAGAACAGGCAGGATATGAGGGTAGGGTATAAAACATTAAGTTCCACCCCCAGTAACTTACTTCCTCCAACAACGCTCCACCCTCTTAAAGGTTCTACAATCTTGTAGAAACAGAAATACCCTATTGGTCTTTAATGAGGTAAAGTCAGGGGGTGGTAGAACCTTTGAATTTTCAGAAAAAAAAAAACCTTTTTTTTCTATTATGTTAGTTTACCTGGTGATGAACACTCATTTCCTGAGCCTTCCCCTTTGTGCAGGTTAGCCAATCCCATCAAATACTGAAGCCCACCTCTTATCAATGGGAGGAAAGTAGGTAACACCTATTTTGGAATAAAAGATAGAAGCCATCTTGACTCTGGTGTGCTTGGTAGTCTGGTGTGATTTTTTTTTGGCACACCCTTTTTGGAAATAGAATTGCCTTGCGGAGCTACTTTCACTTTGTAATTGTTCCTTTGTGCTAAGAAGGTGAAACAGCACTAAGAAATTAGGTCATCTGGGTGCTGTTCTCTAAGAGATTACGGCAGCTCTTGTTATACATTAGTCTGTTCTCCAGTGAATTTGTTACAAACCAGAAAGAAAGGAGATGGATGTTTATCTGTAGTCCCAGCTACCCAGGAGTCTGATGTAGGTGCATCAGTTGAGCTCACAAGTGTGACACTGGTTTGGGCAGGAGTCCCTGTCCTGCAAGGTGGAGGTAAAATTCACTAAGCCCAAGAGGTACTTCACTTCATTCGGTGCACAGGTCCCAGCAGCAGCTTTCCTATACTCAAGTTCATATTACTTTTAACTCTTACCATTGCTTACTTCATGGACTCTTCTTTCATTGTGTAAAACAGCAGATACTCACCAGGGTTTTCTCTCAAACCTATCTCCTTTTTGACAGGGAGGTCACAGGCAGGGATGCTCTGATTATGATTTGTATGACTCCTATCAACCTGGCTGGTTCAGGTGGGCCCTTAGGAAAGTTACCAAAATTAGGCAAATTAGGTATTTCCTGTGAATAAACGTTGACCTCCCAGCTCTTCACTCTGAGTTGGAATTGGAGTCCTGTTATTACAGTGGTTCTCAACCTTCCTCATGGTGTGACCCTTTAATACCTTCCTCATGTTGTTGGTGACCCCCCAACCATAACATTATTTTGTTGCTACTTCATAACTGTAGTTTTGTTACTGATGTGAATCATAACGTAAATAACTGATATGCAGGATATCAGGTATTCAATCCCTGTGAAAGGGTCATCTGTCCCCTAAAGGAGTCACACCCCACAGATTGAGAACTATTGTGTTATTAGCAGTAACTGGCTACTTGAGAAACTGCCAGAATCACTCTGGGTCTACTTATATGACCTGCCTTGTCAAGGCCCTTTAAAGTCAGTCAAAAGAGCTGGTAGGAAAGATACAGTTGCAAAGACAAGGGTAATTGACTCAAGGACTTGATGGTGTGAATTTAAGGGAATGGGTAGATTGGAGATGGGAGAAGTAGCTAGATTTAGCCAAAAGACAGTGATACATTGAAGCTGATTCCACCACTTCACGTTTTTGGGGAAATTTTCAGTTAGTATTGAAGTGTTTGATTGCTGGGAGAGAGGGGCTATTTGGGATTCTTGAGGGTTTTTTTTTCCTTCTGCTTCTTTTTCTTTCTTTCTTTCTTCTTCTTTTTTTTTTTTTTTTTAGTGGTTTTTTTTTTTAAGCAGCAATGTGAACCCAGCTATAGAGTTTCATTATTAAATAGCAATAGAGTATTACTGAAGAATTCCTTTGTTTTTGCTGTTCATGTGAATTACATTGATGGTAGCTACTAAATGTGTACTAGTTTCCCAAAGTCTCTTTTACAAATACACTGTTTGATGACCAAGATGCTAGGTTGAGTGTATAGTATATTAGTAACTGTATAAAGCAAAGACATGACCGTATGACAGTAATAATCTTTAAACAATAACAAAACTAAAGTTGTCTGTGTCTTTTGAAAAATTTCAAGAGTCCTAACACTTTCCTCAGATCACTCTCAGAGTGACAGAAAAACTTTAATGCACTTTTATTATAAACAAGCTCAGCCGCTGCTTCTGAGTCACTACTCAAAAAAGGATTCTGACCAGAAGGGAACAGTTTTAGATCTGTGGAATGGATCAGTGTGGAAGGTGCTTGCTGCCAAGCCTCATGATCTGAGTTTGATCCCCAGAACCCCTAAAGGGGAAGGAGAAAGCTGACCAAGTTGCAAACCGTGTTATGCACAAGTCAATCCACACACACGTGCACACATAGAAGAGATTAACAAACGTAATTAAAAAAAAACAGATTTTGCAGTGAGATCAGGATTTGAAATGTATCTTGTCACTAGTTTAGTTGCAGGACTTTATCCAAATTACTTAATTTTTCTGATACTATTCTATCATCTGCAAATTGGGGATAGCAACCAATTTACATCCTTTCCTTTTATTTGCAACTGGTATGTTTGAAACAAAAATTGTAATTTTTGGACATTCACTGCAACAAATACTTGAAGGTCACTGAAGAAATCTTAATAAACTTTTTTCCCCTCCCAGTGGAGTCAGCAGGTGTGGAGACTTTACATGTATTATTTGATTTTATCCTACCAATAACCTCGTCAGATGGACCGCAATAGTCTCATTTTATATCCAGGAGGAAATCATGTTTTCCAGATTCCAAAGGCATCTATTTTTAACCTCTCGGAGGAAAGGTATGTATGTGCGGCAGTTGGGAAGGAGACTGAGTCTCTTTAAATGTTTTCTGAAGGGGTGTCTTGGATCCGAAGTTTTTTTGGTCCATTTTCCCTTGAAGAAAGTTTAACAGTCTCTCACCGTCGGCCCGTCTGAAAGAAGTTACTGGAATGGGGAGGGAGGCAGCGCCGTGCAGGTGGCAGAAAGCAGATCTTGGTGCGGTCAGCCAAAGCTTAGGGAGATCCGAGATAAATTGAGCACAGTGGAGCGGAAGGCAACTCGTGGCTCTGCAGAAGCCCACGTGTGGAGACGCGGAAGTCAGGAGCAGCCAAGCGCCCGCCCCCTTGCAGGCCCGCCCACCTCGGTCCCGGCATCCGGGCCAATGGGCGTGACCCCGTGGGGGCGTGGCCTGAGCACAGGTGCCGCCCCGGCCCTCCCGTTCCGTCGCTTCTGCCGTCGTGCGTGCGGCTCGGCGGAGGGCCAGGCCTGCGCTCTCTCCGCCTTCCTAATCACCTCCGGCTGCCGGCGAAACCGGTTTTTGCAACCCGGGACCCTGTGCGATCGTTAGCCCGGTGCACGGTGAGTCCCTGAAGGAACCCACGGGAGCCCGGGCCAGTGGCTCGGAGGCTGTCGTCAGGCCGGAGTCCGGCCGAGGGGATGGGCCGAGGGCAGCGGACAGCGTGGGGCGTGTGGATGAATGAGGCGCCCTCGGACTAGGCCGCGCGGCCGCGAGATCGGCCCTCGCCTCAGCCTGGGAAGAGATCGGCCCTCGCCTCAGTCTGGGAAAAGCCTTGCCTCAGGGACAGACGCCAGAGCCAGGTCAGGTGGGGAAAGGTGCTTTGCCGTGGTCCAGCTCGGCTGGCCCGCTGGACCACCCCTTGTAGGCCACAGGACTGGATGGCTCCCTCCATGCAGCTGTTCATTGGAGGCCTGGAGTTTGGCCCGGAACAGGTGTCAAGACCCTAACAAGGGAAATCCGTGGCTTCCAGGTCTGCGATTACTAGTTGGAATATCACTTCTGGAGCGCGGGTCGGGGGACTGACAGTGTGGCTCTAGGAGGTACAACCCAGCCAGAAGGCAGGGACAATTTTAGTTTCCAGCTTCTAAGACGCGAGGAAAATACCGTTCCTCGTCGATTCCTATTTCAGTGTTAGTTAAAGTGAGATCAACTTTGCACAGTGGACCTTGTAGCCTGAATGAGCAAGAAAAGACAAAAGTTTGGACTTGTTAATCAAAAGGTTGAAAGTGTTTGAAATGGGGCTGTATGGCCTGTTGGTTGAGCACTTGGTTTTTGCATACAGGAAAGCTCTAGGTTGGATTTTAAAAAGGGGTGAGGTGAGCACCTTCCAAGTATGCAGTGTGTGTAGAGTGTGGGTTTTGAAGTCTGTACATAAGGACTCATTAGCCTTACCTACAGTGTCAAAGGTGAAAAGGTCTGGGTTAGAAGGACCTCCAGACCTAGTGGTGACCATCAGTGTGATGAACGTTGAGTTGTGGAGAAAGGTGAAAGGCAGGTCCCAGGTGATGGAGGAAAGGTTGGCGAGAGGTGACTTAGTTGCTGGTGTTTCTAGAATGGGCTTTCTTTGACTTGTGGCTCTGCCCGTGCTTCCAAATGCTTTCCTTCATATGATATGACAGGTTAAGAGGATGGTTGTCAGCAGCCAACATGGGAGATTGGAGATAAGTTTTATGTTTATCTTTGGTTCCTACTGCTACAGTCTTTATGGGACTACTCAGAAGTGACACTTGGACAAATCTGTTTACAGAGCTCCCCCTTGTTGAAAACAGAATGGGTTTTGCTCTTATTTTAGTTGTGGAAATATATATATATATGTATATATATAGTATGTTTTATTTTCTATTACCCAGTACTGCATTCTAAATACAGAAATGTGCTTTGTTTGTAGGAGTAATTTTAAAAGTTCATTTTGACATTTTAGATGCCCCCCAAAAAGGGAGGAGATGGAATTAAACCACCCCCAATTATTGGAAGATTTGGAACCTCACTGAAAATTGGTATTGTTGGACTGCCAAATGTTGGGTAAGTAAAATTTGGGAATTTTTGTTTTATAAACTTTTGGGTCCTTTTGTAGAAATAGAAACTCACAAGACAATAAGAATTCAAATTGAAGTAAAAGGGCTAGAATATTGTTATAAAACTAAGCGTTAAATGTGATTTATTTGTTTAATTTTAGTTTTTCTATACACATGGAAATGAGTTATTTGCACTGTTTTGCTAAACTTAGAGGAGGAAGCAGTGAGAGTTAAAATATTAGTGAGGCAAATCAGCTACACTTGCTTGAAATGTTGGGAGAAACAGTGTTGCATTTGCTTGGAACTGTACTTCCTACCTAAGCTGTTACTAGGAACCTTGTACTAGGACAAGTTAGGAAATAGTTTTAAAACCTTTTTATAAAACTCTTGAGAGGAGAAGATTGTTTGACTGGTGAATTTTTATTAGAGAAAGAGGCGACTATTTTGAATGTGCTGTTGGGATGTAAGTAAAACTTCTCTGTAATTGCATGTTTAGAGACTGAGACAGGGAATCCCCAGAGCAAGCTGTGGAGCCAGTCTAGCGAAAGTGGTATGCTCTGAACTCAGACCTACCTCAGTAAGTAATGTGGCAGGCAGTTGAGGAAGACACCTGACCCCAGCATCAGGCTGCCATATGAACACACATGCACCTGTGTCTACACACATTTGAACAGACAAGATGCATGCACACGTGTATACAAAACAGTGTCTAAATTGGGAATTATGAGAACAAAGTACTGAATTTTGTTATGTCCTTAAAATTAAAGTTTACCATATATACCATATATTTGTACATAAGGCAACATAGAAGATTTATGAGAGGTTTATCATGTGGTTCTTTGCACATGGAACTTAAATGTTCATGTTCTTTTCATTGTTTAAACTATCTCAGCCAGGCATGTCAGTTCACATCTTCATCCTAGTACTTGAGGGGCTAATGCAAGAGCAGAACTGTGAGATTGAGGCAAGCCTGGGTTATAGAGAGAGCATGTCTCAAAAACAAGACACACACACACACACACACACACACGCTCTCACATGTTAAAAGTGGTTAGGGTAATAGACACAGCATGGATTTATGAAGATCACTGGGGCATTTTGGGATGTCTTATGGTGTTTAGATTAGTGGCATGTAGAACAATTGTGTAGTGTGTTCTGAGCTTTTTGGAGCTTCTGTTACAGAGTCCTTAGTGAATAGAGCGTGGTATGTTTGCTCATATACCCCTGTTCCTAGATTCTTGTAATGTAAAACATGAGCAAATGTTGTCCTAATTTCAATCTCTCCTAGAGCAGGCTGTATTTTGAAGGGGTTTCCTGCTGTGCTGGAGTCTACTTGTAAAGTAATAATAAATAAAGAGTGGAAATATAGCAAAACAAGTAATCAAGCCAGACTGTAGGGTACTGTCAATACATTTGAAAGCAAGATCCAATTATGATGTTTGCAGGGAGTTTTTCTACACCAGTAAGAAAGTTTTTAATATTAGCATTCATATCTTTGGAATCAGTGTAGTCAGAGCATCTTGACTTCAAACGGGACTAATTGAAAAGGGCCATCTTAAGAACTTAAGTGTTTTTTTTATGTAAGGTTTTTTGGGGAGTGTGGTATAATAATAATTAGTACATGTGAAAATACCTAAAAGATTTTATTATTCAGTGTAAATGTGGATTTAGGCAATGCAGGGACTCAAACCAGGTGGGAACTTGGAGGCAGGAGCTGATGTGGAGGCCATTTTGGCAAGTGTGTTTGGTTGTAAAATTCCTTTTTATAGAATGATCTTTCTATTAGACTTTATCAGGTAGGTTCACTGTATGAAACACAAATCTTGACTATTTTGAGCAAGACAAAAAACTTATTAGAAGAATTGAAGGAGTGGCCAGCTGGACCTCAGAAGGACAGGAGCGTGGGTGATGCAGGCAGCTGTCAGGTCCAGGTGGAACTCAGCTACGTGAGCTCTTGACCTGGATGATTCTTACCTCTTGATACCTATCCTGTCATTCAGATTCCTGGACAAGGATGTCTAATTAGATCTGTCTAGCTCTGGAGAGGTTTACAAGAAATAGTTTGGAAGTCCAGGGTAGTTTTCTGAAGGATAGTCTGGTTGAAATAAGGACATTCAATTTAGAAACTGTCCTAGTTAGGATTACTGCTGCTCTGATGAAACACCACAACCAAAAGCAACCTGTGGAGAGTTTGCTTGACTTACATATTCTGTGTCAGTCCACTGAAAGAAGCCAACAGAGGGACTCAAACCAGGTGAGAGCCTAGAGGCAGGAGCTGATGCGGAGGCCTTGCAGGAGTGCTGTCTACTGGCTTGCTCCCTACTGGTTGCTCAGCCTGCTTTCTCATAGAACCCAGGAAGACCTACTCAGGAGTGTCCCCCCCCCACAGTGAGCTGGGCCCATCCCCATCAGCCACTAATAAGAAAATGCCCTGCAGGCTAATCTTACAGGGGCAATTTCTCAGTTGAGGTTCCCTCCTTTCAGGTGACTCCAGCTTGTGTCAAGTTGGCATAAAACTGTCTAAAGAATCTCTTGATATTAGAGAGTTAATAAAGCTTACTTTTTTAGTATGTATCTCTAAAGCTAATTACTAGAAACTAAAAGGTCATATTTAAAGCTGACTTACTCTGTTAATTGATGCTTTCTCTGCCGGCAAAATGATCCAATCCAGCCAAATTAAAATACATAAAATCAGGTTGATTGGATACCAGAAGGAAAGAGAAGCAGGGAGAGAGAGAGAAAGAGAGAAAGGGGGGAGTGGGGGAAGAGAGACAGAAACAGACGGACAGACAGGGAAGAGGGGGAAAGAGAGGCAGTGAGTGGAGAAGAGAGGCTGAGATGAAAGGGAGGGAGGGAGGGAGAGAGAGAGAGCCCTCAAAATGTCCAGATTATATAGGAAAGGGCTTCTGGGTGTGGGGCATGCCCTATAACAGGTAGACTGGGGCATGCTGGGAGAACCTGGAGATCAGCACCAGTCCTAACAATAGCTAAGCTTGGGGCTGGAGAGATGGCTCAGCTGTTTGGAGCACTGGTTGCTCTCCCAAAGGACTCCAAATCCCAGTTTCCAAATGGCAGTTCACAACTGTCTGTAATGGCCAGGCATGGTGGTACATGCCTTTAACCCCAGCACTTGGGAGGCAGAGACAGGCGGATCTCTGTGAGTTCAAGGCTAGCCTGGTCTACAGAGTGAATTCTAGGATAGCCAGGACTGTTACATAGAGAAACCCTGTCTCAAAAAACGTTAAAAAAAAAAAAGAAAAAAGAAAACCCAATAGTTAAGCTCATTTTTGTATTTTTTGTTTGTTTGTTTTTGAACAGGGTCTCATTATGTTGTCCTGGAATTCACTCTGTAGACCAGGCTGGCTTCAAACCCACATAGATCTTCCTGCCTCTGCCTACTGAGTGCTAGGATTAAAGGCATGTGCCACTGCCTGACTGATGTCATGTATAATTTGTGACAAAGTGTTGTGTTGTGTAGCTCATGCTGATTTAGAATTTACTATGCTGTCCTTGAATTCCCAGGAATCTTCCTGCCTGAGCCTAGTGAATGCTGGGACTACAGGAATAAATCCCTTTGCCCAGAAAGCTAATCTGACATTTATTGAACAGTTACTACATGCAAGTCTCTGTTCTGAGAGTTGTATATGTTATCTAATTGAATTAGCTGTTTGGCATCCTGATTAGACTTTCAGTTCCAAAAAGGAAGGGATTGTGTTGTTCCTGTTTATTGATGTATTTCTTGTGCCTAGACTGGTGTTAGTAACATAGTGGACACCCAATAATTATTTGAAGAAGGCAATAATTATTTGTAAGTGGGATAATTTTCTTCCTTTGATAGCTATATGTAGGCTTAGTGATAAAGAGACATGTTTTAATGAAGAAAGGGTATCAGGCTAAGAGTATGGAGATTTAGTTCCTAGTTCTGTCTGTTTCTTACAGGTCCTTTGTAAATTGCCTTTTGTATTATTGTGAATGTAAGGCTTAGAAGCTCCTGGGGGAAACTACTTAGTGTTCTAGACTTGTGTCAGGGATAGACCTTCTTGTGTGGCATTAGACTGAGTTACGGATGTTAGAGTATCCCAGATAACCTTGGCTTAAAGAGTTTGTTTGTTTTTCAAACAATATAATAAAAGTGTATTTTGGAGTCATAGATTGGTTGATTTAGTTAAAATGGACCTTCTTTAGGACAGCTATGGGGACCCAGGTTTTTTTCAGCTCACAGCTCAGCAGTCTCTAGGACTGTGGCCTTTTCCTGGGGCCTAGGCTGTGATAAATTCCAGACAGCAAGTCTCACAAATTGTCAAAGTACCAAATAATTTAGCAGCATTTTCCTTTAAACTGTAGTACTATACTTCTGGCTATCAAGTCTTTGCCAGAATGTAGTTACCAGAATTTAGTTGTAAGGAAAGTTAGGAAATATGGTCCATATTTTCACACACACACACACACACACACACACACACACACACACACACACAC
>CAJQZJ010032684.1:1327254-1339056 GCA_907164525.1 Lophiomys imhausi
CTAGCGTGAACTGTACAGTGCTGGGCAGGGTTAGAGAGAGCTGGTGGCCTATCATACCGTTCATAAATAAATACAGAAAGTTACTAGTGCTCTAGGAGAAACATATATCCTGTGCGTATGTGTACACATTCAGCATACAATACAGAAAGATACATAAAACTCCTGTTTTATCACGGAACAGGAAGCAGTGGCTGTTACTAGCTATGTATCTCTTTTCTGTCTCCATGTCCTACAATGCATTATCTTATATTTTCCTTAATAAGGTTTCATTTTGTCTAATTAAAGATAAAACACATAAAAATAACTTCCTAGATTAACAATACACAATGAAAGTATCATTTTATTACCTATCTTTAGTATTATGTGATATACCACGTATTCAGTATTTACCTATTACTACTGAGAATTTAGCTTTCTTTCTAGCTTTTCACTTACTTTTCATTTACAAAACAATTTTATTCACTATTTTGAAGTGTTGATAAATATCAGGATTTTGTTTCTAACCCTGGATTCTGCTGAATTCCAAACATATCTAGCCACCTGCTTGATTTTGGTATGTGGTGTGTGCATGTGCCTACAGAACCTTTAGTGATATTATTATTATTATTATTATTTTTTTGGTTTTTTGAGACAGGGTTTCTCTGTGTAGCCCTGGCTGTCCTGGACTCACTTTGTAGACCAGGCTGGCCTCGAAATCGCAAAGATCCGCCTGCCTCTGCCTCCCAAGTGCTGGGATTAAAGGCGTGTGCCACCACTGCCCGGCCCTTTAGTGATATTATTGATATGAGTTTTAATTTCAGAAATAGAGTAGTAGTTTCCTCACTCATTTTCCTAGCTAAGAAAGTTAATGTGGGCTGCGGAAATGGCTCAGTGGGTAGGATGCTTGCCACGCAAGCATGAACACTCAAGTTCAGTCTCTAGAACCTACATTAAAAAAAGCTGGGCACTGTGAGATGCATGTGTAATTCCAGCAGTGGGTGGCAGAGACAGATGGATTTCTTGCTGGTCACTAGCCTAGCCTAGTTGGCAAGCCCTAGATCATATAAGAAACTTTCTCAAAAACCAAGGCGATGATAGCTGAGGAACAATACCTGAGGTTGACCTCTGGCTTCCATGGGCTACATGCACACGTGGACACTCATAAACACACATGCATACTCATACACACAGAAAAGGGACTTGGGAGATGGCTCGGTAGGTAGAGTGCTTGCCACCCAAGTGTGAGGACAGGAGTTTGGATCTCCAGCCCTCATGCAGATGCAGTGCACTGAAGGTGGAGACGGGATCTCTGGGGGAAGCTGGCCAGCCAGACTGGCCATATCTATGCGTTCTGAGTTTGGGTGTTTGTTTGTTTGTTTGTTTTTGAGAGACCTGTCTCAATGAGTAGACAGTGATTGAGGTAGACTCTCAGTGTAGACTTGGAGCCATCACATGCATTGAAGACACCTTATAGATGCTCCTGCACACAGGCATGCACACACACACACATACTTGCACCTACATCTGAACAGTCACACATGTGCACACACAGAGAGGCAGGGACATGGCTCAGCAGGTAAAGGAGGCTGCCATCGAGTTAATGACCTAAATTCAATCCCAAGGATCTTCATGGTGGAAGGAGAGGACTAATTCTTGTAGTTTGTGTCCTGACTTCTACAAGTAAGCTGTGGCACATGTCTTCCCTCTCCAAATAACAATGTAAAAAAGTAAAAGAAAGAAGTCACAATATGTAGAAAGTTTGTTTATTTGGAGGGCTATTAATTTATCAAGTTATTATTATGTACTTTCCAAACCTTGTTTCAAGAAGTAAATAGTTAATTTATGTGAAATGCTTGGAGAATTCAGTTGGTTGATAAGCAGGTTCTTTATAATAAAATTATCTTTTGTATTTCAGCAAGATTCCTGCTTTCCTAAATGTAGTGGACATTGCTGGCCTTGTGAAAGGAGCTCACAATGGGCAGGGTTTGGGGAACGCCTTTCTATCACATATTAGTGCCTGTGATGGCGTTTTTCATCTAACACGTACGTACAGTTGCTTTTTATTTATTAAGACAAATGTGTGTTTCTGTACTGCCCAACTAGAAATGAGTGGTTTATAGAGGATAGCTTTGTGAGATGAATCATGAATTAGTTTATTGATTTCTAATCTTAATGTGCCTGTCATTTCCCCATAAGGTTACTGCATAGAAAGTATATGCCATGACACTATAGTCTGGTTGAATGTTATCCTTTGTTCTAGATTAGAGACCTGAGGTGTGTTTCTGTGTGTTCTGACTTGGGGATTAGAAAGGCATTTTGACTTTTTTTTTTTTTTTTTTAATGCTGAGTTGAGCCCAGAACTGTCCATGCTTGGTAAGAGCTCTACCCAAGGCCTTATGTAACATTTCACTTTAATAGTGGCGCACACACATAACTCCACAAACACTATATTCATTCAAACTATTTTATCCTCAGATTAAAAAAAAAAACTGTTGTGTTAAACTAACATGATCATGTTTTTCTTTTCTTTTCATGGTATCATGTAAATTACTTTTCTTGGTGCTAGAGCAGGCCTCAGTGACCCCTAGACATCTATGGAGCTACTTCAGAAACTACTCTGAATATCACTTATATTTTTGCTTCAAAGTGAATGAAGGCTTTGGCAATTTTTTAAAATTTTATTTTAAAAAGCTGCCTCAGTTCATGTAAATAACTAACCTGAAAGGCATTTTTGGATAACTAGCTTCAAAAGATTTAAAAAGAAACAAACTGGTACAAACAGATGTTCCCAACAATAAAATCTTCCACAAAAATAATACATACTAAGCATAAGAGGTATTTATTTTATTTTCAAAAGCAGTTTAATCTACTAAATAATTTCTTAGAATATAAAGTTCCAGTATTTTTTATAAATGCCAGAAACTTTCCTTTGGGGGTAGGGCAAAACACAGTTTTCACACATGCTAGGCAAATTGTCTACCACTGAGCTGTACGTATACCTGTTCCTAATATGTTTTTCATGTGTGTTTTGGCTGTCCTGGAACTCTGTAGACAGACTGGGCTCCAACTCAAGAGATCCTCTTGCCTCTGCTGCCCGATGCTGGGATTAAAGGCATGTGCCACCACTGCCACAGTGAATTTAACTGCTCTTAAGTATCTCAAGTCAATGGATCATTTTTCTTGTTTTGAGACTGGCTTATTTCATGCTTCCTTAGTATTTAACTGATACATCATTGTTCATGAGTTACTGAATAAT
The DNA here is from genome assembly GCA_907164525.1 of Lophiomys imhausi. NCBI lineage: Eukaryota > Metazoa > Chordata > Mammalia > Rodentia > Muridae > Lophiomys > Lophiomys imhausi. The sequence continues at coordinate 1,330,490 of CAJQZJ010032684.1, forward strand.
TTCCTATTTATGTATTACATATAACTAAAAATTGCAGATGTTGTTGCTATTGAATATTCTTTTTTTGGTTTTGGTTTTTCGAGATAGGGTTTCTCTGTGTAGCCAATAGCCTTGGCTCTCCTGGACTCCTTTTGCAGACCAAGCTGGCCTTGAACTCACAGAGATCTGCCTGCCTCTGCCTTGAGAGTACTAGGATTAAAGGTGTCCCCCACCACACCCAGCCCACTGTTGAACATTCTTATCTCAACTGTCCTATTTGTACATCTCTGTATTTCTCAAAGAGATAGACTTAGCAGAAAGATTAGTAAGTGAGGGATATATAATACACATTTAAAATTCTGTTTGGTATATCCAGCCTCCTTTTCAATTACCATGAGTTTTAATTTTCTAATACTAATTTTTGAAAAATACATAAAACAGGTTTAAAATACATAATAGTAGGATATACATTGATGAATATTGTTCTTATTTACTTTATTATTTTTCTTTTTAACTTTTATACCTAGTGGCTTCCTGATTTTTTTTTTTTTTTTTTTTTTTTTAAGATAGGCTGTCACATAGCTTCAGGCTGGCTTTGAACTCACTGTATAGCCAAAGATGACCTTGAACTGATCCTTCTTTTTCTACCTGCTGAATGGTGGGATCCTAGACATGTACCACTGCTCCTGATACATGTTGAACTGGCAATCAAGCGCAGGATTGTGTGTGTGCTAGGCAAGCATTGTTCCAGTTGTCGTCTACAGCTTCTCCTGCTTCTTAGCAGAGCATTTATTGGGAAACTTTCTCTAATGGCCAGTTAATGAACGCATTGCTCTGTTATATATTGTGTATGTGTACTGGAGAATGTGTGTGTTGTTTAAACACATTGCTCTGTTATATATTGCGTATGTGTACTCTAGAATGTGTGTGATGTTTGTGTTCGTAATGCTTGGAAGCACAAATGTCATGCTGGCTCTAGGGTCATAATCTAAAACTCCTTAGTTTGCTGATCTTCCCTAGAGTTTCTGCATGCATTATAGGCTCTTAACCATGGAGCCACCTCTCCAGTTCCCACTGTGCAGAAACTTTATTTTCATGTTGTCCCATGTGTTGATTGTTGCATCTGGCTCCTGTGTTCGACTCAGCAAATTCTTACTGATCCCAGTGTCTTAAAGAGAATTCCCTATTGATTTCTTCAAGAAGTTTCGGCAACTAGTGCCAGGCTGTCTTCGTTACTGTAGCTCTAGTATAATTTGAGGCCAGATATTGTAATGTCTCTAGCAGTGTTCTTACCTTTGGTTATTCATGGCCTTTTGTAGTTCTATGTGATTTCTTGAGTTATTTTTTTGTAAATCTGAAATAATGACATCAGAGTTTTAATAGGTAGGTTAATTTTGGTAGTATAACCATTTTTTGCAATATTAATTCTGTCAATCCAGGTACATGAGATGTCTTTCCATCTTTGATTTCCCTTTTTAATGTCTTGTAGCAGATCCCTGAAGCTCACTGGCCTTCTGGCTAAGGTAGTCTAGAGGAGTCAGTGAGCTTCAGGTTCCCTGAGAGACTGACTCTTTGTCAAAACTAAAAAGTGGAGAGTGATTGAGTAAAAGTACCCACTATCCCCTCTGTCCTCCACATGTTCACACATGTGAGCCAGCATACACATATATGCACACACCTGTGGTAACAGGCACCACCCAAATACGTGTACACATACACACAAAGTAGAGGGTGAAAGAAGAAGCACAGGGTATCTACTTCTGATCTCTGCATGTGCATGCAACAGATGAGTGGGCCCATATATCCATGCATGAATGGGCATGCACATACACACCAAAAAAGAAAAACAGAAAACCTGGCTGGTACCTTATAAAACCTGCCACATAAAATTAATGATATAGAATATCATTATTCTAAGATAAACTGGATTAGGTTATGTGAATATCAAGATTAAAGAATATGCTTACATATTGTAGAATTTAAGGTATGTAAAGTATGCAAAGTAAAGTATTTAAATATGTATATTTAAAGTAAAGATACATTATTATTTTTATTTAGGAAAGTGCATAACCGTCTAGGCATGTAAAGGAATGTGAAGATACTTGATGGAAAAAGACTGAAAGCAGGAGGAACAGTTAACATTTCAGCAATCCAGCTTGGAGACCTCAAGATAGGAAGGAAGGAAGGGAGGGAGTGGGCACCCACAACTCAGACTTGAGTGGAAAGTTGATGAGAAGTTCCCTGATTTTGCCACAGATTTTGAGTACTGCTCATTTATCAGTGTCCTGAAACATTGCTACTATTCTCATTTTCCAAAGCTCTAAAAAGACTGTTTGGAGATAGGAAGAATGAAAGCCATGAATAGCAAGGACATTTGCTGTGTAGTGTGTTGTAGCTAATTTGAGAGGTATGCATTACACAGGTTTGAAAGCCAGCAAAGAAAATTCATATTCCTCTTGTTCCAGAAGGAAGAAGGTGGGAGGTGGGGATAGGATTTTAGGTACTATTTCTTGTAGACCCTTCCTAATTTATACTGATGCCTTAGACAGTTGTTTTGATTTGATGTTAACTTTTAACTTTGTTGACTTGTCTGTGCAGTTAGGGGCTGATAAACTCATAGCGGACCATTTGATTGCTTTATGCTCCTCCTCTCAGCTGCAAGCTCCTTTCTGCTTTCCCTTAGTGTTGTACACATCACAGAGGTCTGGAGTTAACGGTATGATGGTGGGTGTCCCTTGCAAATGTAAAGTATACTAGTTTTGGAACATACAAATGCATTACTGTTACTATCTCATAATAATTATAATACTAAGCTCAAGACCTCTTTTTGGCCAGGAATTTGCTCTCTTTTTAATTTTATTTTTAATGCTTATTTCATAAAGTAAAGAGTCAGTCTATTTTAGGAAATGTAGCATTTCAGATGTTAGAATAACTGCCAGTTGTACCATGGGATTCCTTCCATCCATCCATCCATCTGTCTATCTATGAATGGCAGGATCTCTCTATTATATACTTCTGGCTGTCTTGGAACTCATTATATACACGAGGCTAACATTGAACTCGCCGAGAACCACCTATTTCTGCTTCCCAAATGCTCCCAAATTAAAGGTGTGAGCGAGCCACTACCACCACCTTCGGATTTTGATGCTGTTTAATTTTGTTTCTGAATATGCAGCCTTAATCCTTAGAAAACACTTCCCTTTTTCTTCTCTATATAGGATTGTAAACACTGGCTAAGTATACTTCTCTCTTGGCTTTTTACCTTCTTAAGCTGGTCAGCCCAATTCTTACGGAGACAGAACTAAGATCAGTTTGTGTAAAGATAGTTTCTGGGCAGATGGTTAGAATTTTTGGCAAGGAGAAATAAAAGCTCTTGTCCTTTCTCCTGTTTTATTAATGGCAGATGTGTCTTCTTTCTGTTTTATATTACTAGCTCTCTATATCTGTTTGAATTTCATATGTCACAATTGTTTAGTTAGAACTTTAACAACCTGGTTCCAGAGAGCTCCTTTAGTTTTGTTGTGGGTGCTTGGCTAAAAAGAGCTGAAGGTGGGACTCCAGTTTTTAGTTGCCTTTTTAGTTTATTTGGAGTTACAGCCCTCAAGGCACTACTGCTTTATTGAACTGCTAAATGAGAAGGTAAAAATGCCTTCATTCAGTTGCCCCACCCCCTTAGGTTAAGTTAGGTGTTTATATGTTAGTAAATCACCTTTAATTACCATGAACATAAATTTCTGTTTTCAAGAGCCCACCTGCCCCCCTATATAAGCCCGTCATTTAGAGGTTTTAAATGAATCACACATTTTTGCCTAGACACAAATTGCCAATTTAAAGTTGTCTTTGATTATATTCTAAAATAATGGAACTTCCCCCCCTTGGGTTCTTTAATTATCTTTTCCAGCAGTATTTATTAAATTAGTCTAGTATTAGACTTCATCAAATAATTGGACCAAATTTCATATGTTTTCTTTGTTTTTTCAGTGCAAATTCAACAGAATAAATAGTTATGCAGTAATTCTCATCTACATATACAAAGCATTCTAAGACCCAACCTCAGTTTACTGTGAAAAGTACTATAGCAGAAACGGTTCCTTCTACTTTGCATGGCAATACTGTATGAAACCATTTAGTCTACTAGCTATTTGCAGTTTAGTTGTTTGGATATATCCTTATATCCTCGGTGGTCTTATATCTATTTTAGGTGACTGGAGCATTCTTACTTTTTCTGACATAACTTTGAGGTCTCATTTTCTGTCCTCTGCCCAAAATAGCCAACTGTAGGGGTCCCTTTATAACCATGGTATCATTAATGAATAAAATTAACCAGGGATGTGTGAGCAATTTCTAAGGTCCAGGAGAACCTCCTGATCTTCAAGGATCAAATTTTGAACCACATTTTTCTTAGTTGTCAGAACTCTGTCATTTGTTAAGTTAAAAATGTGAGTTTCGAAACAGGTGTGGTTTTGAAAATCAGTGCAGTTTTTGTTGTACTTACCTGAGTGAATGGAATCAACTTCCTTATAACCTGTCCTTTTGAAACTTTTCATGGGTACCTTCCGCTTGCCTTTGTGTGCTAAGTATAGTTCTCTTACAGCGGTGATAATACTAATTGCAAGAACAACCACAGCTGCTTGCATTACCATTCTGCAGGTATCTGTAATCTGCAGACCTCTCTAGTAGCCAGCAATTATACTGGCCCCTTGACTTCAGTTACTGTTGGAGGACAAATAACCAATGCTACCTTGGAATAGATTGAGATTTTAGTTAGTAAAATCTAACTAAAATCTAGGGTATGGGAGGGAAATATGGTGGGTAAAATAAGGGTTAAATATTAGATTGACTCTGAAAACAGAAACATTTGAGTTGAGTAAAGTAGCTGGGAGGGGAAGTTAGGGTACTGCCAGGGAACATGGTTTAGAGGCTGCTAAACGTAAGGAATGTCATAATTAAGTAAAAACAGGAGTGAATAAAGATGAGAAAGAGGAAGGCAGCAATGAGAGGTAGCTGAAGAATGCCTTATTGTAACTAGATGTGTTAACGTAAACAACAGTCTTAAAAGCTAACTGAGCAGTATACAGACAGGAGCAAAACCATCATGAGATGTATGTAAGAGTGGAGATTGAGTAATAGAAAGCAAGAAGTAGAATACATACGGAGTGAATTGCTGGCATCCCTGCACTGAGTTGAATGATGAATTCTCAGATCTCTCTCTCTGTAGCAGGCTGCAGGTGCTTTGTGTGGGGAGAGGTTCTTTCAGTCCCAGTGTTCCTGGGGTTCTGGCACGGGGGAGGGGAGGTTGTAAATCCTTTCTTGGTAGTCCCCCACCCTCTTCTGGTCCTGCTGGTCCAGGAGTGTGATGGGCATCACTTTTTCAGTTGCTGCTGCTCAGCCCTGGCCTGCATGAGGCGAGGCTTCCAGCTGGGCAATGCTTATGATTGGCTTTTTCCCCTCTCTTTTAAAAATGTTTCTCTGTGTGTAGTGTACACACAAATGTGAATGCATTTTCCTGTGTGTGTGAGCCCATTGGTGTGTGCAGGAGGGCATGTATATATCCCCACATTTGTGTTGGTGCCAGTGGTTGATGTTGGATGTCTTCTTTGATCATTCTTCATCTTACATGTTGAGGCAGGGTCTCTTACTTGAACCTACAGCCTACCTGCTCATGAAGTCTTGCTAGCCAGCTTGCTGTTGTCCATCTCTACCTGCAGAATGCTTAGATATAGCTGGGTTACCATGTCCTGTTAGAATTTATGTGGTTGCTGAGAATCTGCATACAAGTCCTCATGATTGTACAGCAAGTACTTTACCTAACCCTCCATCTCCCCAGTCTCTTTGTTTGCTTTAATGGAAAATTTTGTCCAGCACTGCAGTGAATATGTAAGGGCTTCTGAAATGGAGACTCTTAAAAGGACATATGGAGTGAGCCTCAAGCCTTGTGTCTGGGAAACACCTGGCAGTGCATGTGGTCCTGGTCAACAGGTGTACGTACCTCATGAGGAGGACATAAGGCTGACCACTGAGAAGACAGCCTGATGCATTGTGGTAGAAGTTAAGTCTTTTTAGTGAAATTAGTAGGCAGTTTGGATTAGCATCTGGTAGCACATAGGAGGAGCTTGGCGTTGCTTTGGTTTGCTGATTTGGACAAAAAGCCAGTTGTGGCCGGACGATATGCCTTTTTGAAGGGCAAGGCTAAGAAACTGGAAAGCCATGCAGATGATGTCAGTTATCGTGAGAAGCAACGGGACTGTTGAACATGGAGAGAATCTTGTGCACCCTTGAGACTGCCAAGTATCTCTAGATAATTCGATATATAAGATGAGAAGTCCATGTGAGCTCTCTCTTTCTCCTGCCCTCACTGACTGAGAGGTCACGCTGGAAAGGCTGCAAGGTACGCCATTAATAGAATTTAGACTATTATAGCCTAAAGCAAAGGCCTGGCATAAAACTTACTAAGAGAGTTTAAAGGCATCGTCTGTCTTGGGGCCCAGAGTGCTAGAAAAATGCGTGAGGCGAGTCTAGTTTGGAAGTCGCTTGGAGAGGCCTTCGGCTGTGAGGTTTGGCCAGGCCAAGGCGACTATTAGAGGTGAGTTTCAGCTGATGAACAAAGCCGGCCTCAGTTTGGCAGCTGGAATAGACTGACTTTATAAACTGGCCACAATTTGGTGGTGGAAATAAACTGACATTGCAAACTTGGAAAGTAAGGGCCAATGGACACTAAGCTTTGAAAGGGGCAGCCTTCCGAGACTGCCATAAACCAGCTATCCTGAACGGATCTACGCTAAGAATATTAATATTCTTTTAAGAAAGTTAAAATAGTGTTAGTTAAGTGTTTTTAGATAGGTATTAGAGTGTTCTTAGGTATTAGGGTATTCTTAGATTATAGATTTTAGGATACAGGATTTAGGTATTTTATAGAGTTTTGTTAAGTATTAATAAATATAAGTGTTGATAAATAAAAAATATTCTGTTACAATGCATAATTAAGAGACAGCATGTATATAAAGGAAAGCATGAGAATGTAGAGGAAGAGGACTTTTTGCTTGACCTTGCTTCTGAACACTGCTCAGCCACTCATCGATGCCTAACTTGGGAAAGACTTTGGCTGCTGAGACTCGCTGAAGAGTGTGGCCTAGGTGGGCAGAGCCCAGGAAGGCTGAGAAAAATTTTCCTAATTTTAAAATTGATGTTCACTATATATTAGTACCAGATTATTGACCCGCATATGAAGTCCCTTCAATTGCAGTCTGACCTTTAGTCAGCATTTTAAACAAGCGCTCACTGTCACTTTAGCTCTGATTCTCACACTCCTGCTGAGATGTGCTGAACTCATTTTCTCCCTTGGGAAGAACAGAGCGTAACCATTTCATTAAGGGTTAAGATTGATGTGAAAGTAAATGTGTAGACTGTTCACTAACTTCTTTTATATTTCCACCAACATTAGCTCTACACTGCAGTCCAGATGGATAGAGACTTTACTAATGACTTTTTATATTCGAATTTCTCCCTTAATGTCTTGTTAAATAATTCTGTTTACAAATTATTTGAATTATTAACAACCTTAGTATAGTAACATTATCTAAATTTATAAGTATTTTCTTCAGATAATTATTTCAATAAACAGGTTTTGGAAATAATTGGAGAAAATTACTTAAATTAAATTAATTAAGGTAAGTTTATTTTGTACTTTGTAAAAGTATTTAACAATGTCAGTATTGGGCTGGGCATGGTGGCACACACCTTTAATCCCAGCACACAGGAGGCAGAGGCAGGTGGATTTCTGTGAGTTTGAGGACAGCCAGGGCTTGGTACACAGAGAAACTCTGTCTCAGAGAACAAAACAAAAAAAACCCCAAAATGTCAGTATTTAGCTTTTGTTGTAATAAATTGTGAGATATTAATTCAGAATAAGGGCATTTGTAGTTTATCTAGTGCTATGTCCCTAAGATGTAACAGACTTGGGGAGCCGCAGCACTGGGCCCTGCACAGAGACTACATACCTTCAGGGATTCAAGCACTGAAACATACTCGCAAGTAAGACTTTTTATTCTTTTTAGAAACAATCTAAATTCAAATGGAAGCTTTATTATTTACATGAGCAAAATGTAAAATTTCTTTTTGGCTCCTTGGTTGCTTTGATGTGTGAGTGGTCTAATACAGTGGACATTAGTGCAGAATGGCTAAATGAGTCATAAGATGGAACATCTGCTCAGAAGGCCCTGGAGACAGCCTGAGTTATGCTGTGAAATCTCTAATCAGTGCATCTGTCCCTGAGACTTCAGTTGATACAAGGATAGTTTTCTATTTTGGAGTATTCACTGTATGAAGACAGCATATTAAATTTTTTTATTCATGGAACTGGAAAATTTGTGCTGGTGATATCTAAATAGTAAAGTTACTGCAATGATAATTTTGAGAATAGAAATACAAGGGGTGGAATAAGTGTGCTGGTGATATCTAAATAGTAGAATTACTTCAGTGATAATTTTGAGAATAGAAATACAAGGGGTGGAATAAATGTGTTGGTGATATCTAAATAGTAGAGTTACTGCAGTGATAATTTTGAGAATAGAAATACAAGGAACGGCAGT
>CAJQZJ010032684.1:1351026-1361509 GCA_907164525.1 Lophiomys imhausi
CCATTCTAACACTGAAGACCTTTAGTGTAAGGTTGTTGGCAATGAATTTTCAGTTTTCTTTCATCATTTCATATCATTCATAAAAATACTTTAATGAATAAAATATTTTTGGTTAACTGGTTCTTGTTTTCTTTTCGCACCTAAAGAGTTCCTGTGTTGGCCATCTTAGTTTCTGATGCGATGTCAGCCGTGACTCAGATGCCTTTTTGCTGTGTCCATTCGTTGTGTTTGTGACGTTGCACTGCTGCTGTGCCAACCTTGAAGTGTTTGAGTTTATTCTTGTTGGTAGTTATTGCACTTGATTATATAAATTCCTTTCTTGCAATAAATTGGGCCATTATTTATTTATTAATTCTTAAAAGTTTTTCTGCCATATATGTTTTTCCTTTTCCTAAGTCTGCAGTCTTCTATTTCCTGGAGCTCTGTTTATTTTTATTATGTTTTATTTATCTATATTTAAACTATATTGTTTCTATTAATTTCTTAGAGTGATGACGCTCCCTCTCCAGTCATCTCAGTTTATCTTTTAATGCCCATAGTTTTCCTTACAGATATTTTAATCTGTTATTTCTCCCCTGCCCGTTACTGCCTCTTTCTCTTTTTTTTTTTTTTTTTTTTGGTTTTTCGAGACAGGGTTTCTCTGAATATCTCTGGCTGTCCTGGACTCACTTTGTAGACCAGGCTGGCCTCGAACTTGCAAAGATCCGCCTGCCTCTGCCTCCCAAGTGCTGGGATTAAAGGCGTGCGCCACCACCGCCCGGCGTGCCTCTTTTTCTCTTATTGTCTAGTGGGGATGCGTATATTTTTGTTCATTCTTTACATAATTTATTGAAGATAGTTTCAAGGGGCATTTTAAAAATAGGCTATTTCCATTATCCAGGTCATCTCAAAGTGTAATCTCACTCATTTTCTTTTCTCTTAATAGCAGGCTTGGCCTCCCGCAGGCAGCTTTGAACTATATCTGGACATCACGAATACTATGATTCCCTATTTGTTTTTTTCCAATATGTGGTGTTTTTTGTATAGGTTAGAAAGTGGTCTTGGGGGGGGCTGGAGAGATGGCTCAGCGGTTAAGAGCACTGGCTGCTCTTCCAGAGGTCATGAGTTCAATTCCCAGCAACCACATGGTGGCTCACAACCATCCATAATGAAATCTGGTGCCCTCTTCTGGCCTGCAGATATACCTGCAGACAGAACACTGTATACATAATAAATAAATCTTTAAAAAAAAAAAAAAAAAAAAAAGAAAGAAAGTGGTCTTGGATCGTCAATTCCACATCTTGGGCGGCAGCTAAGACTCACCTCAGCACTTTGCCACTGATCTGCATTGAGTCTGCCTTTCCTGCCTGCTGTTCTAATAGGGTCAAAGACACTAACTTTAGGGATTTCCCTCTCCTCCTCCTCCTCCTCCTCCTCCTCCTCCTCCTCCTCCTCCTCCTCCTCTTTGTGGCTCTTTCCTTTCCCTTTGAACTTGTCCATTGACATAATCTCCTGGCTTTAGTTTTGTTCCTTCCTAACTCAGGAGGGGTGTGTTTATCTGCTCCTTGAACTGTGCTGCCAACACTGGCCCGTTCAGAGTCATGGGTCAGCCTCTCTCTGAGCATGTACGCCCAACAATCGTAAAACGGCTTCTTATTAGCCACATAGTTTTTAGTTCACATCTCTCTAGGATGAAAGACTGACTTTGTCTCATCCACTCCACTATGGATAGTTTAAGTCACATGCCTGTTCCTTGGGTAGTCATTGTAGGAAGATAAGATAATCTGATCTGAAACTGCTTAATTTCCAAAGAAGCAGTTGAGTGACTAGAAGAGGTCACACTGAGGAGTTAACAGAACATCAGTACATAGCATTGTCAAATGTGATTGCTGTGTTAGCTTAGAGAGGGGAGTTGTGCCTTTAAAATTTGAGTTAAAAAATTTAGGAACTAAAGCCAAGTGTAGTTTTGCACTCTTTTAATCCCAGCACTCAGGAGGGAGAATTAGATGGATCTCTGTGAGTTCAAGACAAACCTGATTTACAAAGTGAGTTCCAGAGACCCTGTCTCAAAAAAGCCAAAAATAATAAATACATAATTTTGGGAGCTAATTTACTATGATTCCTGACTGGAAAATATCTTTCTTCTCATGGTAGTACCTCATAATGCTGGTTTAAAAGATATTATTATGAGAGTTGAAGCAGTATAATTTTGATGAAATTTCATTGTTAGAATTGTAATAAAAATATTTCCTCTTCATTAACTATGTAGTAAAGTTCATTGTTCATGAAAATGGCAGTGAGAAATTCTTTTGTGGGATAGCCAAACATAAAACAGAATGGTGTTCAAGCCTCCCTGTTCTCAGAATCAGTCTGTTCTCGTTCAGGGCTGTCTATACCCAGTGAAGGGTGACACAGTATGAATCTAATTATTTTTAGTCTTTATTTGGTTAAATGAAGTAGTTCTGCTCCGAGAGAGGGAGGCAAAAAACCTTCAGATAACCCTTTTTTTACACAGGGACTCCCTGTTTGTGTATAGATACGATACTGGTATATATGATTGCTATAGTCTGTCTTCTAGTTCTGTTGGTCTTTTCTGAAAGTTTATCTTTTTTTATTTATTGCATTTCTACCACCACTTAACTGATTTCAGTAATAAGATGTTATTGAGTTCTTTCTTTCTGACCAGTGTGATCCTGGAACGAAATGTCTCATAGACACATTTTCTAATTAGGTGTGTCAAGTGACTGCCTAGAGGTCCTAAATCAGGACAAGGGAGGGCTAGTCAGTGGGTGCTGGTGGGAGACTCTGAGAGCCGTGGGCAGGAACTCTCAGCCATTCCTTTTTTGTTGTTGTTGTTTTTTGAGACAGAGTTTCTCTGTGTAACAAAGCCTTGGCTGTCCTGGACTCAGTTTGTAGACCAGGCTGTCCTGGAACTCAAAGATCCGCCTGCCTCTGCCTCTTGAGTTCTGGGATTAAAGGTATGCGCCACCACGCCCTGCTCCTCAGCCATTCTTTTTGAACTTTTTTTTTTTAATTATTATTTTGTTACTTTGTGTGTATAAGTGTTTTACAAGCACACGTGTCTGTGCACCGTTTGTGTGCAGTGTCCCTGTAGGCCAGAAAAGGTGTTCGGTCCCTTGGTACTGGAATTACAGATTGTTGTGAGCCACCTTGTGGGTACTGGGAATTGAACTTTGAACCTCTGAAGGAGCAGCCAGTGCATTTTTTTTTTTTAATTGGTTATTTGGGAATCTCACAACATGCACCCTGATTGCTCTCACCTCCCCAACTTCCCATATCTGCCCTCCCTCCCTAGTGATCCCCTTCCCCCCAAAAAAGGAAGAAAAAGCCAAGTCCATTTTATGTTGTTCATATACTCGCCGGAACATGAACAAATTCCTGCTATCCAGGCCACCAAGAAGAATGAGTTTTTCTCCACCTGTATCCACTCCAGAAGCCATCAGCTGAGGAGAGAGAGCTGTGAGGTAGCTGGAGAGGGGCAGGGACAGCTGTCCTCCGCCCATGGACATGGCTTCAGGCACAGCCAGTGCTCTTAACCACCAAGCCGTCTCCCCAGTCAAGTTCTTATATTGCAATGAGTTCTGTCCAGTAACTTTGGTCCCATACTGTGGGTGGGGTTGGAGGGAAAGCCTGCTTTTCAGAAAGTAAGAAATTATGTACATTTGGTTAAGTTTCTAATCAGCTTTAAAGGATGTCTTGCTGTATGCCTTAAAATTTACACAAATGGAAATCTAGCAGTAGCTGGCTATTATCATAATGACTATTGAGTTTTATCTGTGCTGACTGTAAGACAAAGATAATGAGTACATGAGCATACATTTATTAAATAGAGAACAGTAATTTCATACTTGGTATGAGGCACAGAAAAGGAAAGACCTCATGTGGGAATATAGCTAATATTCCAGGGGATCAGGTTTTTGGTGTTAATCACCTTTAATTGTTACAGAACCATTGAGAAATTAGAGATGTCACCATTTGAAAGTCATTGCACTCGGTTATGCTGTTGCCTCAAACCTTCCTGGAGTTTCAATTTCTCCCTGATTTTTAAGGTTCTTTATTGTTAAGAATTCATGTGTTTTGTAGAATACTCTTTCTGTTCTGGATTTTCCACAGACAGACCCTTTGTGTCTTGAATGTACCTTATGCATTCCCCCTACAGGGGCCATGTGTTCTGTGAACTACTTTTCTGTACCCACCCCCCTTGCCCTTTCCTTCCTTTCTGGGAGTTCAGAACCTTTCTTTAGGCAGGTTCCATTTCATGGAGCTATGTCTTAGTTCCTTGTGTGCCTATTATTTCGCCAACTAGACTGTCAACTCACTGAAAGGATGCATCATGCCGTTTACTTTTGTCTTTTCCTCAGTGCCTAAAATATGCTTTTTATTGAACTTCATTATCAGACGATTACAAGTTTCATTGTTCATATTTGTTTCTGCTTTAGAGTAAGCTGGTGTAAGTTGTAGCATGGTAGGATTTTTATACTGCTTTACTTTGCTGCCTAAGAGAACACTGCAAATCAATTTTAGATAAGTGAAAATGTAATTCTTATATTTTAACCTTTTACATGTATTTTTGGGCTTCCACATTCAAGGCTTTGTGCTAGTCACATGCAAATTTATATTTGACATATATACAAACAGGACATAGATACATTTATCTTTACCTTGTTAGTTTTTATTTGTTATTAAGACTTCAGTTTTATATTGTCTCCAGTATTAATACTTTTATCTAGGGCTGAAGCTTACCTAATAATATAGTGTCATATTTGATATAATTAAGCACATTTTATAGGTACATTTATATAAAGGAAAGGAAATCTTATTTCCTTTGATGAACTGCACTATTTAAAATAGAAATCTGAGATCTTTTTGACATTGCAGCTGAGTTAAACAAATAATCTTTGCACCATTATAAGTAGTACATGTAGTTAAAAATACATTATACATATTATTTTTAAAAACCTAGTTAACTTTAAAATATGTAAGTTTTCTTGTCGTTTAGGGTTCTGTGAAGCTGATCATCAAGAGGGTTGCAAATCATTGGTGGTTTCTATTTTCAGATTTCCACATCCCGGAGTAATTTGCTTTAATTTCACCCAATTTAACCTATACTTCACACCATCACCATTCAGCTTTAATAGCTATGTTCTATGCATAAGAAAAGCAGATAAATGTCCACAATTAGGCTGCAAATGATTACAACTAGTTAGGGCTTTATGAAGACAAAACTTAAAGGGCTGTGGCTCGCCAAACAAAGCACAAAGGACGCTGGAAATGTGCCTGAGAAGTCAGGGCTGCCGCACATTTGATTTACACTTGGTAGTTGATTTTACTTTTCTTAATGTATTGGCAGGTGTGCCCGCTCTGAGAACTGTTCATTGTTAAAGAATATTAGTGCTCTGTTGTTAATATACCATCCTTTTAAATGTATTTGCCTCCTTGAATTTCAACATAATCTGGTTTAATTAAAAAATATATTAAAATGGTAGCATTTAAAAATATATGAATGATTCATTTGAAATGTGCTGGCACTTCTATGGCTTGTCAGCACATTTGTGAAATTAAGACTTTTCTGAAATATTTATGTATGTATCAGCTGACCCTATAGTACATGTGCTGGAAGTATAGTTTTTATAATTCTATATGGAATTATTTTCTAGATAGGAGTTCATATGTAATGTTCTTTACATGTACACACACAGAGAAACCCAGAACTTGTTTTAATTTTGCCAGTTTGCTTCCCTCCCCTTTCTGTGGTTTGTGTTCTAGTTGATGGTTAGTATGTAATATTACTTTAATGTATAGAAAGTTTATATACCGTTTAGATTTTTTAAAAGATAAACTAGTCATTTTTATGTAACAGCATTTTATAAAATAGTTATAATTATTTTATAATTAAAATAATGAGTAAAATAGCCAAATGACAGTTTGCTATTTTGATTAATGTATCTCTCATTACATCTCATTATAAAATCTAATATTTCAGTCAAAGTTTGAAGTGTAAAAATACTGTCCAGAAAATAACTTATGAGTATAAGAAACATAAAACAATTTAGGTTCAGTCATCCTGAAAGATAGTCTTTCAGAAATCCTACAGTGATAAGTGTAGCAATATTGGTGTGTAATATCTTTCTATAATTTATGTACATATAGAATTTCAATGAAATACTCATTTTATAAATGCATGTTCACTATTATGTGAGATAGCATACTTATTTAAAATACATGCTTATTTTAGATACTAATATCATCTTAGTTTGCTTGTATAAGTCAAATAAATGTAAATGGATAGTCCTTGTGATTGTGTTTTTTATTCACTGTAAGAAACATGTTTATAAGGGTGGAGATAGTTACCAACTGTAAAATAACACTTGGGAAATAATCTTTCAGGCACCTTTATTTTAAAAGCTATGTATGTGTGTGGGATGGTGAACTGAAACCTAGCCTTACTTTAAAGACACTAGTTAACTATCCTTTCTACTGAGTAGACTAGTGTGTGGGTCATGCCAAGACAATACAGCCACACAGCATCAGTTGCGTTAAACTAGTTTCATATGCTATATCATAAAACTTTCAGTCCAATCAGCAACTAAATTTAAATACTGCAAATTGTAGCAGCAAAACAATAATTCTGCTGATTAGCCCCTTTCCATTTCTTGTAAGTGAACTGTTTATGCTGTTGAGTACCTTTTGAAAAAAGAAAAAGCCAAAACAGCCTTGATTAGTCAAGGAGTAATTGGATGACTTGATTTTAGCAAGAGAATGAATTGGTTGATGATAGCCTGTAACTAAGTGTAGTGGTTCTGTTCAGATGAATACATAACATACAGTCATCAGATCTTGACAGGTACAGCTTATAGGCAGTGCTAAACATCCGCAGTGGAGGTGACACACTACAAATGGAGGTCGGCAAATTTGCCATCAAGTCTTTCATTGGAAATTTTGAGTTAATTTTTGAAGGAATTCAGAAAAAACATTTGTATTCCCTCACTTTGGGGTGAGTGGGAAAATCTTTTATTATTATAGTTCTGTTTTGTGCTCTAAAGATGTAAGATCTAATATGGTCATTTAACCCTTTTCAAAGGGGTCAGCAGTGTTGCATCCTTTCATTTTTGTTGAAGATCCTGGAGTGAATGAAGATCATGGTTGTTAGTGCAGCCATTGGGTAAAGCTTGAGGTCTTCATTGTACTAATGTTTAACTACTTGAAGTCTTGGTTATGCCAGCATATTAGTATGCTGTGTTCTTACTTATAACTCCCTGATTATTTTAAAGATTGCATATTAAGTAGAGTACAATTAAAAAAAAACTTACTCATTTATATAACTAGTCTTCAGTAAGCCCAGATGTCCTATTATCTCCCTAAAAGTACAATACACTGATTGCCCCTTCTGTGCTATAATGAGTTATGTGGGTCCACAAGTGTCAGTTGCATAAAATATAGAGTCATTTCTTTTTTTGCTATGTGAATGAAATAGCAGAGGTAAACCTGCATAACCAGCTAGATGGGGTGATGAGTGTCACAAGGTAAAGGCCTATCCAAGTACTTCTGGGACTGGCTTTGATTTGGCACCACCTGGTGGTGAGTACTTGCTTTGGCTATCAGTGGTGATGACTGGATTTTTGTGGACTGGCAAGATCTCACAGAGGAGGCTTCTAGAAATCTCCCAGCTAATTGGTGCCTATTTGTTGGGCCAATTTGAATGGGTTGTGTTGGAAGACCATTGGGAATGAAAGAGCCTACTCACACGGTCGGCTTCCAAAGGAACTTACTGTCTTTAGTATCTAGTCTTTAGTCTTCCCTCTGTGTTTCATTTACCAGTTTAGAACTATGAGTCATGCATCCAAGAGTAGAATTTATTTTTGACATATGTTGCTTTGGTTTGGTGGATATCTACTACTTTCATAGTGGTTTTTGTTTGGACCCAAGGATGTGATCCTTGGTGTAAGGTGGATATAGTCAGCATCTTCCTATTGCAATACCAAATAAATGATGTGTTCCTTTCCTGTTTCTTTATTCCCCATCTGTATATTAGAAAACTGAATTCAAAGTAAAAACTCATTGATATTTTGAATAAAGGCTTCAAATAGCTGTTTTTAAAATTAATAGGTAGCCATTTTTTATTAATAGCTGTTAATGTTTATGTTTTTCAAGCATTTAAACATCAACTTCAAACTCCAGTGGAAACAATATTTTCTGTCTTCTCACAGCATCAATATATTTAAATATGGGACTAAAAATAATTTATACTTCCATCAAAGCTTGAGAATCTGAATCTAATTTTTAAATTGCATCTATATAACACTTGTTTTCCGGTTTGAAACCTTGAGGTTGTCTTTTCCCATCAACTCGTGGTGGATGCTGACTCTTCCTTTATCTTTGATTCTAGATTTACTTCCTTGCATCTGTTATGTGCTGATCTGTCTCTCTATTTGATTGTAAATATCTTGGAGAGCAGACACTAATTTTATTCAGCTTTTTTTTCTTCTGTGAAGGTTTTATTATGCATAGGAGAAGAAAGGGGACTGAGCTCTTCTTGGCAGCTGTTTTCCTCAGGGTAGCTTGGACATTGACGACATTGACATTGTGTGTCCCTGCCTTTGTGTTGGTGAACTCGAGGGTCCATGTAACCGTCTTTAAACACTTGTGTAGTTTCGTGGTTGGAATGTTTCTGATTGGTCAGACACCTGTGGGGAGCTGTGTCTATCTCACTGATGCTCTTGGTCACCTAGTGTGCCTTTTTGAGGTCCACAGTCCGGAGGAAGCTCAGAGTCCTGCAAGCTGCATGGTAGTGACTGTTTCAGTTTTCTTATCTTGGTGAAATGCATTTGAGCTTCTGGTACTCTTTCTACCCTATATCCAATAGATGATTGTTTAAAAATGTCTCTTAAGATGTATATTTTTATATTGGTACACATATGCCATCTCAGCATTCAGGAGGTAGACGTGAGAATCAGAACAAAACAACAAAACAAAAAAGTCACATTCATCCTTAAAATGCATAGTTTCGTCTCCCCTCATCAGCAAGGCAACCCTGGAAGAATTCAGATCTGAGAGTTCTTTGCCATCTCTGACTTAATCTAGTATTATGGAGATTTCCTTGGAATAAAGCACAGTAAAATGACTGTTACATATACTGCCCTAAGTATGATTTCCAGGACAAATTCATTATTTTAAATATGGCCTCTGAGTAAATCAATTGTATATACTTCTGAGGAGTAATATTATAAGGAGGAAAAAATTCAGAGGAAGTAGAAATGAGTTTTCACTACCATTTCTGTGGATAGTGAATAAAGGGGTCACGTGAACGGCCTGCCATTCTGTAAATAGACTGAGCAGCAAATCTGAGAGTTACATTGTTGTAGCGTTGGTGCCATAGTATCCCACTTTGAAACTCAGCCTTCCCATCCTTCCTCTTCTATCCTGTCACTCAGGCTTCTTTCTCTCCTGCCTCCCAGAGCAAGTCATACGTTATCTTTCATAGCCTTGGTCTCATTGAAGGGATGGCTCTGTGACAGTGTTTCTTCTGGCCCCACCTTTCAGTTAAAGTGCTACAATAATCTGTCCATTCTGTCCCTATGCCTTGTAACATGCACATTAAATGTTAAAGCATATGATCCTGTTCCTAGCGGCCTGATCTTGGGAATTGTATGTTAACTGCCTTTGCCTGTGCCGTGGTCAGAGCTGATATGCACACAATTTGATAGAAGGTAAAATAATGAATAAGAGAATCAGTCAGTGAATGAATTCTTTATGCATTTATTCATACTGAAAATAAATAATCCCAGAGAAGAACTGTAAATTTTAGAAGCCAAAACAGCAAAAGATACATTTCACAGCACACATTAAAATATTCAACAAATATTGCTTGGAAGTTGGGACTAAGCATACCAAACACATAAATTTGTAGATACAGAAAGTCCTTATAAATTTCTTTTAACCTCTGAATTCCTTAATTTGTAGTGCTGGATTATATTCTTTTAGATTATAAAACACCTGTGAGGACTTCCAGAGGTGTGGTCTTGTGATTTTTCTCACTTGCTCACTTACACTCTGTCTAAATGATCCTGCCAGCTTGCATCAAAACCAAGTTCCATCCACTCTTAAATAAGTAGGTCCTTGTTCCTCTACTGACATGGCATACTTGGAGGAATCCAGTCTGAGAGTTCTCTGTCAGCCCTGACTTGTAGCTTGGGAGATTGATGATCACAGTAGAGTAGTTGGGCACTCGATATAAAGATGACATGAGAGTGGTCAGATCTGAAAGAGAAATATTTTTTTTAAATAAACTAGAATTTACAAAGACTGTTTGGTTAGTAAGGAGTATGATACGAAGTTGAGAAAAAAAAATGTGGCCAAATATCTAATTGGAAACATGTAACAGTTAAAAATATCCAAGGCTTAGCAAGATGTTATGTAGTAACATTAACAGTAGAAGGGTGTGTGTGTGTGTGTGTGTGTGTGTGTGTGTGTGTGTGTGTGTGTG
>CAJQZJ010032684.1:1361519-1384973 GCA_907164525.1 Lophiomys imhausi
TGTGTGTGTGTGTGTGTGTGTGTGTGTGTGTGTGTGTGTGTGTGTGTATGTGAGTGTGTGTGAGTGAGTGTGTGTGTGTGTGTGTGTGTGTGTGTGAATGAAGCTCAAAAATAGGATGGTGGGAGATACGTGGACAAAGCTGAGGAACTTTCGGGACTTAATGAATCTGATTCAAGAGTTTGGCTGGAGCTGATGACTTGCAGGTGGGGAAGATAAAGTTATATAGAGGCTTCTTGTGCAGGCAGAAGACAAATGATACTTTACAAGTTAGGAAACTACTGAGGTGATTATTCAGAAGACAAGTAGAGCAAAAGTAGCTCACTGTTGGCAATAAGGTGAAGCTAATTTAATAAAAATATCAAGTTTTTCTTTTGCATATGTAAAGCATCTATTATACAGTGTTGAACAAGCAAGGGATCTTGCTGAGAGGTGGACCCTGTTCTCAGTGAGGAACTTCTTCCCTGTCTACTTCTTTGGAAAGAGCTGATATGTTGCAGCAACTAAAAATGTAAAACCCTGAGTAGTTGAAAATAATTGACTACAGGTGTTGACTCTGAATTATAATTCATAACTTTTAAGTGACTTTAAGGGTTTCTTAAATGGTATGATTCTATAATTAGCTACAGTGTAAGTACTAGTAACTGTTATGCAGAATTTTCTGGTGTTCTGTCCATCTGAAATAACTGTGTTTGGATTGTGATATTTTACGTCATGTCAGTTAAGTGATATCACTCAAAATCACAGGCTTTTTTTGCTTACCACTATTCCAGTAGAAGCTTTTATATCTGTTTCTTTTCATCTCATCTTTCTTACCTGTTATTTTGGTTTTGATTCATTGATTAAAAGTATATTATTTTCTATTTTAATGAATTCTTAAAATTAGAAAATTATGGAGATTTTTTTAAGGTTTCTTAGAACTCAACTGACCCGATTTATTATTCTGTCTTATATTAAATACATATTTGTCTTAAGATCTGGATTATTTTTAATTACAGCATTCTTGATAACTTTCATATTTAATTAACTGGTGCAAAGCCCTTTGTGAATCATTTATAATTTAATTAGTGTCTGCCACATGTGCTGACGTGATGGTACACGCCTTTAATTCCATCACTTTGGGAGGCAGAGGCAGGTGGATCTCTGTGAGTTTGAGGCTAGTCTGGTCTACAAATTGTCCAGGACAGCCAGGGATATTACACAGGGAAACCCTGTCTCGAAAAACAAAAACAAAAGTCTGCCACATGTTCATTTAGTTTTACTAACATTTATTTTTTTAACTATTTTATGTGTTTGAGTGTTTTCCCTACATGTATGTGTGTGCACCATGTGAGTGCCTTCAGAGGTCAGAAAAGAGCATTGGATCCCTTGGAACTGGAGTCACAGACAGTTGTGAGCCTTCATGTGGGTGCTGGGAACCAAACCTGAGTCCTCTGCAAGAGGAGCCAGGGCTATTAGCCACTGAGCAATCTCTCTAGCCCCATTACCAAGAATTTTGAGAACTCAAATCAGTTATTGAATTTATAAGTGGAATGATAATTTTCTTCCTCTTTGCCAGCATTTGGGTTTAGGTCCTTTCCTGTGCTGGGAGAGGGAGAAGGGAAAGAGGAAAGACCAAGGCAAATACAATTAGTCTGGCTATCCTGAGGACCAGTTCTATTTCCTGGTCCAGCATAGATTCATTAATCTAATATATAGACTGTAGACTTGTGTCCGTGTGGATGAATGAAAAGAATATAAAGAAATTGTGAGTGGAGATTTGACATACATGGATTTTTGAAGACTTGATTAGAAATTTGAAAAGCTTGTCTTGATTTCCAACATTGTATTTAACGAGAAATCTGCTTTAAAAGGGTGGGGCTGTAGCTCAGTGGTAGATGCTTGCCTAGTGTGCCCAAGGCTGGAAGATGAAAACTAAGGCTGTTAAGAGGTAATACAGAGTAGCTCAGTAGTAGAGATCCTGCTACTGCATCAGAGACAGAGCTGGGCCAGTGAGAAGACTCAGTGGTTAAAGCACTTGTGGGAAGGTGGTAATTTAAATGAGAAATGGCCCCATATTCTGTTTGAGTACTCTAGTGCAGTTTGAGGAAGGATAAGAGGTGTGGCCTTGTTGGAAGAAGTGTGTCGCTAGAGGCAGGCTTTGAAAGTTACAAAGCCAGTTCCCAGTTTGGTTCCTATTGTCTCTGGTTTGTGCTGTGCCTTAGGATGTGAGATTGGAGCTGGCTGCTCCAGTCCTCAAGCCTGCCTGCTGCCCTGCTTCCCTGCTGTGGGAAGCAGGGTATGGATTCTCATCTTTCTGGAACCAGAAGCCAAATAACCCTTCCTTCTTTGAGTTGTCTTGGTCATGGTATTTCCTCACAGCGATAGGAAATTAATATACCATGTGAAGGTGGATGGAGAGAACCTGCCCCACACAGTTGTCCCTAACCTCCACCAGTGTTCTCTGGCATCTGTGCCCTCACTCACACACTAATAATAAACGAAAGCATAAAAACAAAACGCCCTGTAAGCAGATAGGGGACTGCAATGCCATAATGAGGACATTATTTCATATGCTGACTTTAAAATGAAAGTATATATGTACATATATCTTCTTCTGCTTCTGAAATGTGATTTCCTAACATTTTAGTGGTTTTAGTAGGATGAGAATGTAGATTTTTTTTAGAACATTTTCTATTTACCTTGAAAGACAAACTGGAGTGTAATGTGAACAGTACAATATGCAGATGTCTATGACTATATGTCTGTGTGGTGGTTCTTACCTCTGCCTAGAGCAGTGCTTCTCAACCTTCCTATCGCTGGGACCCTTTAACACAGTTCCTCATGTTGTGGTGACCATCCCAACCATAAAATTATTTTCATTGCTACTTCATAACTTTAATTTTGCTACTGTTATGAATTGTAATGCAAATATTTTTGGAGACAGAGGTTTGCCAAAGGGGTCGTGACTCACAGATTGAGAACTGCTGTTCTCGCAAATACGCATTTTGGTTATATAATACCTTTTGGCTTGGTACCTGGTTTGGGCTTTTAAATTTATATGTATTGCCTTTACTGGAATGAATATAAAAATCCTTTGGCTTGAAACCTTATGGTGACCTCTCACCTTGTCTTTCTGCCTCCCGCCTACTCCATTACTATTTTTGTCTAGTTTGGGGTTGTTTTCTGTAGTTGCTGCTGTTCCGCCTATCTTTGTATCTCTCACTAGTGTCCCATTGAGATTCTTCTCATAGTATTTGGAATGTAGTGGTGTGCAGCAGTTCCCTGTGTTAGTTGTTTCCTACTTCTGGTTAGTCTCAAAAAATGCTCTTTATACTCACAACTTGCTGGCATCAGAACCATTGCTGGCTTAACCCTGATATCTGTAATTTCCTGTAATCTACCTTTATCTGATAAATAAACGATTATTTTCTACTCTTCAGCATAACGTCTGTGCCTTAAGCATCGTTCATTTCAACTTTCATTTTTTTAATATAATTTATTTTTATTTTATGTTCATTGGTGTTTTGCCTGTATGTATGTCAGTGTGAGGGTGTCAGAAGCTCTGAAACTGGAGTTACAGACAGGTATGAGCTGCCATGTAGGCACTGGGAGTTGAACCCGACCCTTTGGAAAGAGCAGTGCAATTTGACTTAGTATTGTGAAGGCAAATCATTGTGCGCCTGTCTGTCTTCCCTCCCTTCCTCCTTCCTTCCTTCCTTCTTTCCTTCCATCCTTCCTCAGGGTCTTTCTGTATGTATAGCCCAGGCTAACCTCAAACTTAACACCTTCAGCTTCCATTTCTCAAATACCAGGAATCCATGAGTTGCCCCCCCCACCATACCTGGCAAGTGCCTGCAATCTTTGAGCTACAAAGAGGTTAAGACAGCTTTCAGAATGTTTGGCTAGGAACTGGAGGAAGGAAAGCAGTGACTAGAGGGAAATTAATATCCTGGAGTGAGTGACATATTTGATTTAATATAGAATCTTAAATTTACTGAAATGTTTGAGGGAAAAAATTCTTGAAGTGGAGGAAGTATCAGTACAGGAGAGAGAGACATAGATCTCAATAAATCAGAAAACAATCTGTGGGAGCAAACATTTATGAGAAGGAAAGAAGGAGGGAAGAAAAGAAATAATTTCTGTGACCCTCAGAATGAAAAGTATCTTGTACAATTGCCTGTATTTATATAGAGGCCAGGGACTGTAGTGGTGTATGTAACAACATCCCTACATTACATGCGTTAGGAAAAGTTAAATGGTAGTTTCTTAATTACAACCCTCAATTTCATCCAAGCAGATAATGGAGAGGAACTTGGTATTTGAAATTCTGTTAGAAGCATAGGAATAATGTTAATTTAAGCTTCTTATCAGTTTTGTCTCAGTTAAACTTTCCACAAAGAGCAGTTTTTTATAAAAACAAGCTATTCTTTTTCTAAAACACAGTAAACAAATTTAATTTTCAAGACAGTATCTAAATTTTATTTACAATTTTGATCTTACAGTCATTAGCCAGAAAGAAAAAAAATCATTGCTATATGCAGTGGCTGTGTGTGTGTGTGTGTGTGTGTGTGTGTGTGTGTGTGTGTGTGTGTTATGTGTATGTGGAGAAAGACTGAAATATTAAATATATCAAACCTCCATTTTCCAAATTAAGTCTAAATTGGATTCCACCACAAAGATTCTTACACAGAAATCCTATCATGTTTTTCCTTTAATAACATCATTTCAAGCGTCTCTATTTCCTCTGCTTGCCTGCCTTCTTCCTAGCTCCCAGCTCTAGTAAATAATCTACCCTTAAGTTCTCAGGAAATGCATAGCATTTGTGAAGATCCAGCTCTATCTCTTTGGTTTTCCATTCTTTCCTTCTTCTTAGGGTAAAATGGAAAATGCTGTCTACTCTGCCTAGTGCACCTCTGTGCTGTCCACTCTGGATCTTATATTTTCAGGGATGTTGTTGAGTCACTGTACTTATGACCTCTATATAAAGACAACTATACAGGATATTTTCACTCTGAGTGTCATGGAAGATGTAGTTATTTCTTCTTTTTGACCCTCACTCCCTTCTTTCCTTTTTGACAAGGTTTCACCCAGTCTAAGTTGACCTTGAGTTCACTGTGTAGCCAGGCATGACCTTGAATCTCTGAGGTTCTTGTTTCTACCCAGTGAGTACTAGGGTTACAGGTGCGCCCCACTACACCTAGTTTAAGCACTCGTGAGGGTCAAACCATGGCTTCTTGCATGCCAAGGAAACACTGCCAACTCATCTGCACCCGACTGGCTTGCTCATATCTGTAACAGGGGTGCTGCCTATGTTGCTCTGCTGGTCTTCCTGTAAGGTAATTCTTAGCAGGAAATACTCCTGTGCCTCTGCAGTGGGCTTATGTGCCTGTTATGTTTAGTAGGAAATACACCCAGTTTCAGTTTTTTGTTTTTTGTTTTGTTTTTTCTTATTTTGTTCATAAGAATCTGACATCATCTAATACACCAGTTTTATGCCTAAAGCACTTAAATATTTAAATACCTATATTTTATGTATTATGACTTACTAATGAACAATCCTCATTAGGATTAAGAATGACTTTTTAAAATTCTAGGCAGTTGCATTTTAGAACTCTTTATAACCTGTAACAAGAATATTCTAGTCTTGTTGCATAAAAATTAACTATATTTGTTGTTTCTTTATCAAATTCAAGCTAACTCCTATAATACCTATAATACCTCTGTCTAAAATAATTGACACTCTGTGTTAGAAAATACCTCTTAGGTAGTATAATCAAACAGATGATTTTTATGAAATTAATTTGTTTATAAAATGTGTTTAATGTTTTGTACCTGTATCACTGCTTTCTGTTTATAATATTTCATAGCATTTATTCATTTTACGTGATACTGTTCCTTATCTGGTAATTTGAGTAAATCCCAGTTCAATTATGTTGCCACATTATGTCTTCAGAAGGGCATGAAGTCAGTACACATGCTTCAGTAATATCTGGTTGTTTTACCCTTATGTTTCTAGTTGGCAATTTGAAATTACGGCTTCAACTGCACTTTAAATATGTGATAATAGCATGTGTTTCTAATAAGGGCCAGCACCATTTTGTTCAGATAGTGTGAATGGTTGTCACTCATATATGACAAATGCACCTTCATCTGCGTCTTTGATAGCCCCCGAAAAACCATACCCTCAAATCAGGCCGATGAAATTAGCTGCTGTGTAAATTGTGTGTCTGAGTGGTTCATTATCTAATCACCGTCAGAACCACAGTGATAAAGTAGATTGAAGCAGAGAAGAGGTCTGCCAGATGATTTGAGCCCCCACCCCCCCTAAATCTGGTTTCCCTTGGAAACCCTAATAATGCAGTTTAGAACTTCATGCTTTCATGCCTGGCATTCAGTATCTTTATATATCAAACTTGAAAGCAACCAGTAGTTCTGGAATAAAATTTCTTTTTCCTATAAAGATAATAATTTTACTTGTCTGTATCAGTTTTTTAAATGTTGACACCCTTGAACTACTTTGTTTGTGGTTAGTGTGTTAAGTATTACCAAATGGGGGAAATGCTATGATCTGCTTGAAAAGAAGTAAGAATAACTGATCTGCTGTAGTTATCTGCTCACCAGCAACAGTCTTCCACTCTGTTCTCTGTGATCATCTTCTAGATCATCTGTTTATTGAACTGTTCCCTTTAATTCATTTTAGGTGCTTTTGAAGATGATGATATCACACATGTCGAAGGAAGTGTAGATCCCATTCGGGATATAGAAATAATTCATGAAGAACTTCAGCTAAAAGATGAGGAAATGATTGGGCCCATTATAGATAAACTAGAGAAGGTGGCTGTGAGAGGAGGTGATAAGAAACTAAAGCCTGAATATGTAAGTAAACATTTACAACTTTTTTCTTTTAAATTTACCTTTATTTTATGTGTGTTGGTATTTTGCCTGTGTGCATGTCTGTGTGAGGGTGTCAGATCTTGGAGTTACAGACAGCTGTGAACTGCCATGTGGGTGCTGGGATTTGAACCCTGGTCCTCTAGAAAATCAGTCAGTGTCCTTAACTGCTGAGCCATTTCTTCAGCCCAACATTTACAACTTTTAAAGAAATATCTAAATGTATTTTTCTTGGTTTAAAGATAAAACACATAAAATATTTACTAATATTATTGAATTTTAGAGTAAAAATTGTATTTCTGCTTTAGTTTTTTGTTTGTTTGGTTTTTTTTTTTTGGAGAAGTTTTATTTGAGGGTACAACCAAGAGTCATGGTTATTAACAAGCCGTAGTTAGTAATATTGAGAACTTACATGATTATAGGGTAGATTTTTGAGTTTTAGTACTTAATGAAACATAGTTTTGCAATGAAAAACTTAACTGGGTTTAGAAAAATGATGAATATATGAACTTCATAGGTTTGAATTAGAGATTTACACAAAAGATTGGGCTAACTTAGGGATGGGCAGAATGAATGTGTGTGCATGCACATGTGCACACATATGCACATTTGTGTGTGGCATATAGGTTCACTTATGGTGCACTGTATATGTAGAGGTCAGAGGACAACTTCAAGGATTGGTCCTGTCTTTCCATTTTCTTTGAAACCAGGTCATTAGCTCTTTGCCACTTATGTTTCAGGCTAACTGACCCGTAACTTCAGGTGATTCTCTCTCTGCCTGAGGAGCATTGGGATTACAGGTGTGCACCACTCTGCATGGATTTACATGTGCTAGGCATTTGAACTTGGGTCTTCATGCTTCCATGGCAAGCATTTTACCTAGTGAGCCGCCTCCTATTCCTGATTTTGTCCTTTAGAGATAAGGTCTTACTCTGTAAGCCAGTGTGGCTCAGAGTCACCATGTAACCTAAGCTGGTCTCAAATTAGCTGAGATCCTCCTGCCTCAGTTTTCTGAGCACTGGGATTACAGATATGAGCTACCATGATACCTTTGAATGAGTACACTCTTAAAGTAGACAGAAATTTTATTTTTTGTGGAACAGAAGTAGCCACCATTATCTCCACTACTCAGATATATTTGTAATCACATTAGTGAATTGTTGAAGAAGCATTGTGATGTATGTTTAAATGTCAGTTTTGAAGTTTTAAATAGTTTAGTTGTATTTTTCATTAAAAAAAAGAAATGCCAGAATTATACTTTTTTATTTATTAATACCTTCCAGTACCTATTCTTGCTTTATATGCTATGCAACTTTGTTGTAGAAATATTTTCTATTTTTATATGTTAATTTTTATTGCAAACATTTTAGTTTTCAGAAACTTGACTATGCCGTCTTTTTCCCTCCCACATTTTCAGTGTTTATAAAACTACAGTACTTAGAAAGATGCTTTCAGTATCTCACAGAGCTACAGTTGTGCCACTTCCCAAGTCTGTCTGCTCTTCTGAATTGCTCAGAAAAATATATTTCTTCTTTATCTCTCTGCTCAGCTGCGCTCTCTTCCACTATGTTGCTGACTTTTGTGCTGCCTTAACGCAGGACCTCTTTGTTTCTCTTCCACATTCTCCTCCTACAGGCAGCTGTGAGATGTACAGTTGCCTACCCTGGGGCTTTCTTTTAAACTCTAATAAAATTGTTCTCTGTAAGTAAACTTTGCCTTTCCTTGAGAAGGAAAGAAAGATCCTAAATTTGCCTTCTGAATTTAGGCACACTATCAGTAAATGATAGCTAAAAGTAGTTTCACTTAGAATAGGAAGATAATGTGTTCTACCTAAGCTTCCTCTGTGCGCTTCACTTCTGTTAATGTTGTGGTCATCTCCTGTGTAATTGCAGTAGAAAATGGACAGGAGTCTGGAGAAGTGGTGGGAGGGTTAGGATAGAGACCAAAATTGGAAAGTGAGCATAGAAGTACTCCTTGGGTGGGGTAGGACTGCTGTGAGGCAGGGTCTTCTGAACATGATGGGCCCGCTGCACTCACCAACTCACAGCAGCTATGTTGGCCAGCATAAGACTTGCACATGATCAAGCCAGTCAGTAGCTAGCATGGAGCATGGAAGGGCTCACAAGCCTCCCTCCCTAGCTGAAGTGCTGTTGAAGTTAGCAGCTTCTCAGGGAGAAAGAGTCAGTATTATTTAAGGGTCTGGCCCTTGTTGCGTTGACTGTGCTCCATTGGATGGCCCCACACTGATGAGCATATGAGCAACACAAATTGAACCCGGTAGATTATTTAAAAAACAAAACAAAATTTAGAAGGTGGATTTGGAAGGAGTTAAAAAAATATGATCAAAATGCATTGTATGAATTATCGACAAATTAATAAAGTATGTTAAAAATCAATACTAAAGACACAGAAATAGCATTTGTGGAGGTAGATGTTGCTTAGCAATAGAGTGCTTGCTTAGCACTAAATAGAGTGTTTGCTTAGCACATGCATACACATACATAAATACATGAATATGCACCCCAAACACACACATACACTAATGCCAGGAATGGTGGCAAATACCTGGAATATATTTGAGAGGTCAAGGCAGGAAGATCAGGAGTTACAGACCAGCCATTACAAGAGAAACTGCCTCACAAATATGGACCAGTGAGGTGGCTCAGTGGGTAAAGTCACTTGCCACCCAAGCCTGATGATCTGAATTTGATCCCCAGAATCCACTTGGTGGGGGAAAAAAACCTGAGTCCCACAGTTGTCTTGTAACCACCACATGTGCTCTGTGGAACAAGACCCCCCCATTATGTGCAGACACACACATGCATGTCTGAACAAGATCCCCCATTATGTGCAGACGCACACATGCATGTCTGAACAAGAGCCCCCATTATGTGCAGACGCACATATGCATGTCTGAAAAGTCACCTCCTGTCTTTTCTCATAAAAGTGTCATTCTTAGTTAACCTCTCACATTTAGGTTTGCAGTCTACCTAGGATTAATTTTTGTTGTTAGCAGTGGTAGGGTAGTCCTCCAGTTGGATCCTCTCCCTCATTAGGAAAGCCTGTTCCAGCACCCTTTAATAAAACACTAAGATAATTCTCTTCCTACTCCAGTGAATGTTACCTTGGTCATAACTCCAAGAGCTCTGTGGCATTTTAGCTCTCTGCTGAAGATTGGCAGATGGTAGCAGAGTGTCCAAGAGCAACAGTGGGGATCCCCTTTATCATAACCTTCACATAGTTATGCTTCCTCTGTCCCCTTTGTCCTGGCAGCCCTGTTTCTACAATGACACCAGTCATACTAAAGACCCACTCCAGTCTACTATGGCCTCATTTTAACTAATTCTCAAGAGAAAGGGGAAAAAAAAAAAAGAATTCTTGGAAGGATGCGTTAAGCACAGTTCTGAAATGTATATAGCCTAGGCTGGTTTTGAACTTGTGATCGTCTTGCCCTTTGGCTTCCAAGTGCTGGAATTTTTTTGTAAATAAAAACATACCTGGCTTAAGCTAGGAATATTCTTAAATGTCATAAATATATATTTTTCTTGTTATTGTCATTAAGACAAATTGTTATGTAACCCAGGTTGGCCTCACTCTGACTAGCTAAGGATGCACTTGATTCTTGATCCCCCTTTTTCTATCTTCCAAGTTTGGAGATCACAGGGATAAGCCAGGGCATCTGGCTTTATGGTCTGCTTGGCATAGAAATCAAGAGTTTTGCTTATACTAGACCATCATGCTATCATCTGACTTAACCTTCAGCCCCTGAAACATCATTTCTAAAGAAAAAGATATTAAGAGTAATTTTCATTGATACTGAACAGTATCCTTTCATCTTTCTGTATAATTTCTATAGGAAACAAGGAAAATTGTTTAAAATGAAAATCTGTATCTGTTTCTGTAGTCCAGCCTGGCCTGGATCTCACTATATAGCTAGCTTCAAACTCATAGTAATTCTCCTGCCTCATCCTTCTGGGTGCTAAAATTAAAGGCATCAACCACCATATTCCTTCTTTTTTCTCCCTCCCTGCCTCCCTGTGCTGGCCAGATTGCCCTTGAACTCATGTATCACCCTACTCTACCACCAACGTCTTGGTTATCCATTAACATAAAGACTAAAACAGAAGGTTTTCTGCTCTAAAAATGGTGTTTATCACGGTAAAGTATACATAATATAATGTTTATCATTAACCAGTTTTAGGTGTATAATTCAGTGATGTTAAGTAGTCATTACCAGAATTTTTCATAAACTCAAATGAAACTCTGTGGTCTTTAAACAGTGACTTCCCACCAGTGATGGTGATAGTACACCTCTTTACCTCCAGAACTTAGGAGGCAGAGGCAAGTGGATCTCTGTGAGTTCAAGGCTGGCCTGGTTTACAAAATGAGTTCCAGGACAGCCAGGGCAACACAGAGAAACCCTGTCTCAAAAGCAAAACAAAAAGCCCAATGAGTTCCCATTTTCACATCCCTGCTACTGGTAACTTTTTTTTTTTTCATATCTGTCTCCAAAGATTTGCCTATTTTAGATGTTTTATAAAATAAACTTATGTGATTTTTATTCTTTTTTAAATTTTTATTTATTACTTCAAGTTACATCTCCATCACCGTCCCCTCCTTCCACCCCTCCTTGTCCCACCCTCCTGTCCTTTCCCATTTCTCCCAGAATTCATAAACTTTTTTAATCATTAGGCCACAATTATGAAAATTATAAGATATACATTCCCAATATCCAGTCCATACATATTTGGCAACTGATATTAATATTCTTTTATCTATCTCAATGAGTTTAAAGTTCTATACCTAACTCAGTTTCCATCCTAACTTGCATTACCAATTTAAAAACATCTTCCTAGACCTAGAACATCCTTTTAATTCCTAAACAACTTAAAGTTTAACTGTGAGACTATAACTATTAAGTCTTCATCCACATCAGAGACCTAAGAAGGATAAATATATCTGATTGTACAGGAAGTGCAGGGCCAGCAGCTTCCAAAACTGAGAAATGTCAAACAACTTGCTGCCTGGACAGTCCCCAATTTCTCTCCATACATTAGAGCATCTATCTGCAGTCTCTTGGCCCAGTATCTCTGACAGACACTAATTGTAAAGCAGGAATTATGAAGGACTTGTGTACCCTGTGTTGGTAGAGCTAGGCTGTCAACTTACCTACTTCCAAGTTTTGTCCTTTTCGCACAGCATTCTGTCTTCAGTTGAAGCAAGGGATTTTTCTTGCCCAGTGACAAGCTTGCCACTAATGCAACCATCTCCAAATGGAGATTCTTTGATGCTTATCCTCTACTTGGAGTAGAAGAGGGGATGCTGTCTGGAGTTGACATGTCTCAGTATCAAAAAATCTTGAGAAAACATCTTTGAATGCCATATTCTACAAATCTCTTGAGTAAAGACCACCCTATCTATCTCCACATATTTGGATAAGCAAATGTTGCTTGTCTCTTAGCAACTTGATTTCCGGTTACCTTAGAAAACATCTGTAATAAACTATGCTAGTACCTGACAAAATGACATATTTGAATGACTATTAGTTTGCATTTTTAATTATCCTGTTTGTGACAGTTGCTATCAAAAGGCCAAAACTTCACATTGCATTTTTAAGTGTTACCTATGTACAATACCTTAAAAAGAGTTAACCTTAATTTTGTATCAATATATAAAGATCAATACCAATATATCCAAATATAATCTTAATTTTGTATCAGTATATAAAGATCTGTACTGATATATCCAAATATAATCTTAATTTTGTATCAATATATAAAGACCAATACCAATGTAGCCAAATATAATCTTAATTTTGTATCATATGTAAAGATAAATACCAATGTAGCCAAATATAATCTTAATTTTCTATCAATATACAAAGATATAAGAGCATATTCAATAATCTGTCCCTTTTTCTTTATCATTCCTATATTATATCTATATCCCATTTTTGATTTTTATTCTTTTCTGTTTGGTTTATTCCATTAAACAAAATACATTCAACAATATCAAATGCTTAGCTAAATCTCTAGCTTTTTTGTCTCTTTTATTTAATTTTATGTGTATATGTGAGTACCTATTTGCATGTATGTTTATATGTGCATGCCTGGTCCCCATAAAGGTCTGAAGAAAGGCTCTGCCTGTAACTGGATGTGAGCTAGCACGTGGGTGTTGGGAACTGAACTCAAGTCCTCTGTAAGAATAGCAAGTACTGTTAACCTCTGAGCCATCTCTTTAGCCTCTTTATTGCTCTTATAAAATAAATTTATAGAAAACAAACCCTGAAGTTAAAAAATACTAAGTACATCAATCAGTTTGAAGTTCATGACCCATAGGTTAGGGAAGACAGCTCCACTGGTAAATGCTTGTAGGAGGACCTGAGTCTGATCCCCAGAACGCACAGAAGAGCCAGCTGCTCTGGCTCACTTACAGTCCCACTGCTGGAGAGACAAAGACAGCAGGGTCCCTCGGGCTTACTGGCCAATGAGAGACTCCTGGGGAGTGACACTGAGTTTGTCCTCTGGCCACCATATGGACACTTACACAAGCACATACACATGCATCAGTATTCATATGAACACACAGAGAGAAGAGTGCTGAGGACTGGAGAGATGGCCCAGTGGTTAACAATGCTGACTGCTCTTGACAGAGGACCCAAGTGTAGTTACCAGCACCCATCCCACAGCTCACAACTGCTTATAATGCCACCTCCTGGGGACCCAATGCCCTCTTCTAGCTTCTGTGGGCACTTGCATACATGTGAAGACATGCACACACACACACACACACACCTTTCTTAAACATCGTGTATTATGCAGGAATGTAGTTATTATAGTTTATTATTTGTACATTGTATATACATTCAAAAGGTTTTGAAAGAGATCTTTCAAAGTGAGAATGAGAAAGTTCATAATTTGATGTGATAATATCAATGTGGGACTCAAACTTTTTGTCTTACTTATTTTGTTATTGCCGAGAAGTGACACCGTGACCAAGGCAACTTGTAAAAGATAAAAATTTGATTAAGGACTTGCTTACAATTCCAGAGAGCTAATTGTTGATCATCATGGTGGACCACAGTTGTAGACAGGCATGATGTGGGAGCTGAAGCTGATAGCTTACATCTGATCCACAGCTTCAAGGCAGAGAGACTAACTGGATATAGTGTGGGTTTTTGAAAGCCAACCCCTAGTGACACATCTCTGCCAACAAGGCCACACCTCCTAATCTTTCCCAAGATAGGTGTCCATTCTCATTCAGACCACCACACTATGGTAGGTTGGACTACTTCATGGGTGTAGAAGTAATTATTCTAAACACTGATGAGGGGTTTGAACAGTGAGGCTGTTAAGCAGCAATGGGAAAGGTTGAGGTAGTGTTTCTTTTTTGTTTTTTTTTGCATAAGAACCTCTGCATAACTGACTACAATTAATCAAATAATCTTCTTAACACTGTATTTTGCTTAATTTACACTCATTTTTTGGCAAAGAACTATTGTCTTAGGGAATAAATTAATGTCATAATTGGTCATGTAGTATATGAACATATAGCTAAAAATTGCTAGAGATTAAAAACTTCTTTGTCATTTACTCTCAGAAATTTTATTTTTAAGTTGAAGTTTTTATTTGTAAGGAGCAGATTCAGCTTATTTTTATCATAAGAAAAGGGGTTTTATTCTTAAAATAGGAGTCAATAAGTGCAGTAAAGCTAAGAAAATATTCAAGAGTGATTTGATAGCCACATGCCTTTTGGTTGAATTGTAAGTCATGCCAGAACAACTCTTAAGGACTTAGCAGTCTGCGCTTCTGTGACACTCTGCCGCTCATGTAGCCAGATATGCTGTTCCTCTGTCATCACAAAGAAACCTACTTTTTCTTCTATTGGTGCTAGCATATCTTGACTTATATATGGCTGTTATTTCTGACTTTTGCTTTTTTACAATTTATGCCTACTTAAAAATAGCTTGCTTAGTTTCAGGTAGTTAAATCTGTTTCTTTCAGTGGTTTTTGTCACTACATACACTATATTTTCTGGTCAAGATTCATGAGTCTGAGCATGACACTCACTGGCTTTGCTCCCATTTTGGCAGAGGTCTTGCAGGACACCACTGAATGGGGTCAAATGCCCACTAGTGTGGCTAAGAGACTGTCTTTGGAAGGACTAACCTCAACAGAAGTCATGCACTCAGTCACATTACTTTGGAAAGGGACTAGGAGTCAAGTACAGTAGTGGACAAGGTTGTCAGTGTGTTGTGTAAATGGTATGTGTCTTAGTACATCGTGTTCTCCATTTGAGGATAGAAGTTGGGAAGTGCAAAGGTGCTTGAGACCTCCCAAGATAAAGCAGAGGGATGTACTGAACGTGAAGCAAGTCTCCCAAGTATCACATTCATTTGAGATCAGACTATTTTAAGATCATCAGCTTATATAATGCATAAGATAGAAATAAATTCATGTCAGAACTGATATAAAAGGCTAGATATGTTACTGGTATGTGCCAGTGGTAGAATGCTTTCCTAGGATGTACAAGTTTGATCTCAAGCATCAAAAACAGTGGCTCAAAGGTGTGGTGGTACATGCCTGTAGTCCCAGTAGTTCAACACCATCTGGAACTACATAGTGATACCCTGTCTCAAAAACAGCAGAAAAAAGTGAAGCATGGAAGCTCATACCCGTGCTTCCAGCACTTGGGCAGCAGAGACAAGAGAATCACAAGTGATGGCCAGCCTAGTCTGCAAAATGAGAACCTGTCATAGGTGACCAATGAGGTAATAGACGATAGCTGAGAGGTCGATAGTGGCTGGGGAGACGGCTTGACTGAAAAGTGCTTACTGGACAAGCTGAGGGCCTGAGTTGAGCATTCCTAGCGCCACTACAAAAGCTGTGTTTGGTGGTGGAGAGCAACCAAGGAAGATACTCAGCATTGACCTCTGACCTCCACACATACATGCTCACATACATACTACACACATGTACAAAAAGAGGAAAAGAAATATATACCAATGCTGTGATTAATATGTGTAGGAACATTTGCCCAAATGTTTCTACCTGTTCAGCTTTTCTTTCCCAGTAACCTGCCAAGCACAGAAAAGGGAAGACATGCAAATGTCCCTATGAATATGACCTCCCATGAGCCCTTAGCAGTACTAGCTTCTGTTTGTTCCCCTGCTCTGCTGCAGCTGTTTCCCTGTGCCCCCAGACCTCTTCCTTGTGCTCACTCGGTAATCCCGTTCATTCCTTACCAGATGACCTTGTCCCCAGCTCCAAAGACCAAGATAAGTCTGTTCACAGAAATTCTTTCAATTTTCCACCAACCAAACCTGAAGCTGACTTACTCTTCTTATCTCCAGGAAGCCTTACAATTCTTTTTTTTTTTTCTTTTGTTGCTTTAAAATGGCTTTTTAGATAAAAATCTATATACTAAAATATTCACACTTTAAAAGTATACAATTCAATGGGCTTTCAGTATATTCATAAAGTTTGTCTTCAGCAATTCTTCCACTCTCCTTCCCTCCCTCTCTTCCTTCCTTCTTTCTTTCCCTGTTCAGATTGCTTAAATTTTATGTAAAATTATTGGGAGCAGAAGTGTTTCTGATATGAATTTTTTCAATATTCTTCACTATTTGCATATACCCTCTGTTATATCTTGAGCACATGATCCAAATTCTAAACACAAGTCCATTTATGTTTCATATACATTGCATATACATATTACCTGAAGACTGTTTAGTGGAGTTTTTGGTCTTCATTTTGACTGCCACTAATCACATGGAATCAGATGTGGAATTTCTCACTTGTGGACTCAGGTCATTGTTCAGAAAGCTGTAAATTTTGGAGGCTTCCAAGTTTTTTTAGGAATTCTCAGTGTTTTTGTTTTTCCGCTCAAGATAAGGGTTTCTCTGTACAGCTCTGGCTGTCTTGGAATTCTCTGTAGACTAGGCTAACCTGAATTCAGAGATCTGCCTACCTCTGTCTGGGATTAAAGGTGTGAACCACCATGCTTGGCATGGAATTCTCAGTCTTGTATATGTATGACTTGTTTCTATCAAACTAGATTCTTTTCAGCAGTTTTCATATTTTTTATTGTCAGATAAAACGTTGGGGCCACAACTTTCTCAGTACTCCCTTCAATTACATTTATGTTAAAAAATTTTATTTAGTGTTACTGTGGTTGTGAGGGTGTTCATGTCACAGGGGTGTGCATGCAAAGGTCAGGCCACACCTTTGTGGAGTCCGAGTGGTTCTGGGGTTGGAATTCAGCTCTAGGCTTACACAACCTCCTGCTGACACAATTGCATTTTCTTTACTATCCTTCTTTAAAACTTCTAAGAAAGTTATTTGTATTTACAACTTTTAATGGTGCTAATCTCTTTAACATTTACACTTTTTCTGTACCCTGCTTTTCAGCAACTTTATATTCATGTTCTTCTCCACCCAGCATGAAACTGGAGATTTTCACATATGTCCGTCCTGTTTGCAACTTTCTTTCCTGTAAACCTGAATAAAAGCAGCAGCACTAAGCAGGCTCCACCCTCCGTGCATGGTCACTGTCCATAACTAGAATTCAGCCTCATGGAGCTTTTAAGAGCTGGGTGGAAGACAGGGAGATTCACTGTCCAGTCATGTAGGTGACCTGACCTTTAGCCAATAAAGTTTACTTTCCAGGAGAGTCTTTGTTTCTCTGTCAGATGTGCTCATTAGCATCATCTTTATGGTTCCCATTGGTCAGCACTGCAGTCTTCACTCCCCCAGAATGGCCCATTGAGATCTATGTCCAGCGTCCTAGGGTTTATTGCTCACAGATGATAACCGTGATTGATGATAATGGTGATTTTTGGTTTGTTGTTTGGTTGGTTGGTTTTGGTTTTTTTGAGACAGGGTTTCTTTGTGTAACAAAGCCCTGACTGTCCTGCACTCACTTTGTAGACCAGGCTGGCCACAAATACAGAGATCCGACTGCCTCTGCCTCCTGAGTGCTGGGATTAAAGACATGTGCCACCACACTAGGCCAGTTTTTGTTTTTTTTTTTTTTGTTGTTGTTGTTGTTGTTTGTTTTTGAGACAGGGTCTCTGTATAGCCCTCTGTTTTCTGTAACTAGCTCTGTAGACCAGGCTGTCCTCAAACTCACAGAGATTCATCTGCCTCTGCCTCCCAAGTGCAGAGAATAAAGACATATACCACCATGCCTGGCTAGCCCACAAATTCTTAATCTGTGCGTCACTACCTTCAAAACTGAACATAAGAGAACTGGGAAAAATATGACAACATTAAAAAAAGGTTTCACGGTGGTACACACCTTTAATCCCCACACTTGGGAGGCAGAGGTAGTCAGATCTCTGTGAGTTCAAGGCCAAGCCTGATCTGCAAAGCAGATTGCTATTACACAGAGAAACCCTGTCTCCCTCTCCCCACCAAAAAAAGAAAGGTTTCTGAATGTGTGCCAATCAAAAATGAATTGCATTTTTGTAAACTATGTAAAATATTTTTTTACAAAAAATTCATTTTTTGTTAAAATCATTACATGATTAAATGTAGCGAATACAAGGTTTTCACAGCATTTAACTGTTTGATTTTAAATTGGTGTTTGGCTTGATGGCTGAAATTTTTATTTATTTTTTGATTATTAAATGAAAAGTTTAGGCTTGGAATTAAGACAGAAGTTCAACAATTTCTGAAATGTCCCTAAACATACTTGTGCCATCTTGTACTTTCATTTTTGTGAAGGGCCTTCTCAGCATTGACAATCAACCCTAAAAACACTGAAGTTTCTCTACATTCGGCAGTATCAAACATTCAGTCAATATTTAATTCTTTATATAAACACCCATATCATAGTAAGCAAATTTTCTCTAGTTTCTAATAAATAGTAATATTATATGCATGCAAAAATGGTTTTTAAAATAAATTTTTTATGACTTATTGTCAGTAAATGTTTGGTTCATTTGCTTATTTTCATATACCTGTATACACAGGGTCATTAAAAATTGCTCAAGTATAAAGAGATTATTAATGGAAAAAATTTAGGAACTCTGCTTCAGCCTGCAGCTCTGAACTCTTTCACATTTCTGTAAACTGGTTCCAAAGACTTATGAACCACATGGTGAGGCTATTTTGTGCACTGATTACTTTTCTTGTTGTTATAGCCAAAACCTTGAGAAGAAACAACTTTAAAAGAGGAAGAATTTATTTTAGTTCTATCGTATGGGGAAGATGTGACAGCAGGGGCAGCTCTAGGCCACACTGGCTGGAGTAGGAGGCTACTTGCTGCTCATAGCTCTGTGCACCAGGAAGGAAACACAGATGGGACAGGAAGCACACCTGGGCTGTAAAACTATAAGGCCTTCTCCTGGTGACACACTTCCCCCAGCTAGACCCCATCTTCTAATAGTTCTACAGTCTCTCAGATAGCAACACTGGCTGGGAACCAAGTGTTTAAAGACACGAGCCTGTGGGAGATGTTTCACATGTAAGTCATAACAGCTCTTCTCTTATGTCTTTCCCTATATAGTCACATCCCCATCTGTGGTTACAATTGTCTAAATATAGGTAGATTCTAAATTTGTAGCTCTGGCCTTGATCTATCCTCTGAGCTCCAAATGAGTATATTTATTTCCTGACTTGATTACCTAAAGCCTGTATTTCTTTATAACGATAGGAAAAATGTATGAGATCTTGGGTGGGAGAGATGGCTTAGCGGTCAAGAGCACCGGCTGCTCTTAGGACCTTAGTTCAGATCTTGGCACCTACTTTGTTGACTCACAACCATCTGTAACTTCAGTTCCAAGATGTTTGGTGCCCTCTTCTGACCGCCATGGGCACCAGGCACATAAATAGCACACAGACATACATGCAGACAAACCACTTATTTAAATAAAAATAAATAAATATGAAATCTCAAGTGCTAGAGAGATGGTTCAGTGGTTAAGAGTATTTGCTACTCTCCCAGATTACTTGACTTCAGTCCCAGCACAAGCATTAGGCAGCTCCTAACTGCTGGATCCAGGGGATCTGATACCCTTTTCTGGCGCCTATGGGCACCGGCACACGTGTGACAGACACATACTGAAAAAAAATGAAAATCTTAAAAAAGAAATATGAAATTTGAAATAACTTAAATGCATGAGAGATTTAATACAAAGAACTTAGTAATGTTTTTATACTATATGCTCATTTGCTAAAAGTGTATATATTTGCTGAAATATGTATATGAAGTGTAAAGTATATATTTTTCAGCTAACTAAATTTATTTAACTGGAAATTTTTATTAATCATTTTGTATGTATTATTATTGTATCTATTAGTATATGCTAATATATGCAAGCACAAGGGAAAACATTTACTTAGCCTATTATACATTTTATCTAACCCCCTTTTAATTGGAAGTTTTTCAGATAGGGTTTAACATTTTAATTTCTTATTAAAATTAATTTTCTTTCCTATGTGAAAAGAACACAATGGAAATATAGCATCTACTGATTATTTACATGAGATAATCTTATCTGATTGCAAACTACTTCTGGTTGGTCTCAGATAAAACTGGCATCTATTAGTAATTAACACGTAACAGGCTTGAAGGAAAATGCTGTTGCTGAACTTCATGTATGACTTGGCTCTCTTTAGGCAGAACAGTTCTCCAGGTTTATAGTATGAAAGAAAAAAAAAACAAAAATTAATGCCAAAATGCATCTGTGATGAGCCTTCTGTGTCTGAAGCAAGAACCTGGTTACTTTTAAATGAACAGAAACCCCTGAATTCCTTCACTAGTGATCAGCACTCATTGAAGCCCTTTAGCTTTCTGAAAGTGTTTATTGTCACAAAAGTATTTCACACTTTATATATGATTAAAATTTAATTCTCTTCCTTATTTTGAATTGGCTTTCTTTTGTCTATTTTCTTCTTTTAATTGGAAAAGATTACTGGAAGGAAGTCTGAGATGTTACCTCTGTTTCTTCTTTTGTATAATCTTGTTGCGTGTCTCTACAGAAGCTGTTCTGGCCACTCATCATAGTTACCAGCTGGGCCATTTCACCTGCTGGAGCCATTAAAGAGGACTCTCTCCCCCTAGATTAATCCCCTCCGACATTAGTTTTTTGCACTGACAACTGCAGCAGGCATTCAGAATTTGCAGGTGGCCAGTGTGACGCACATAATTGCCTACAATTTTAGGCAATGAATAAAAATGGTCTACATTACTTGTCAAAGGTTGTATATGCAGTGCCAAGTGAGATCTATGGGAAGCCTTTTAGGGTTTAAAGAACAGTTAATAGCAAGGCTGCACAGGGCTTTTTTAATCATAATGCATTTGTAATATAGCACTTTGATCTTCTCCTTGTAGGAAATGGTGTTACATTAGCCACTTTTAAACATTTATGAGTGAAATTCAGTTATAGAAGAGTAAAAGTGATTATTCTTAAGCAGAACATGTTAGATTTCATTAAAAGTTTTCGTCTTGCCCCTTCCTTATTAAAATCCATGGGAAGTCCTTTCCCTGGAAGGCATCAAATCAGGATCTAAGGATACAGGGCCTTTTCTTTATTTTTCTTGTTGGTAACAGTAAGATTTGCAAGGAAGGTATACTAAATATAGAGATAATTTATACAAATGGACATTTACAAGAGAATAACTGGTCGTGGTACTGTAAAAATACTCTTAGGAAATCTATTATTAATAATTGTGTTGCAACAAATTTTAAGAAATGAATATTTATAACATGTCCATAAATTATTTTTACAAAAGCAAAGCAAAACAAAACAAAAATTTTCCCCGAAACAAAAAGGCTAGATGACTCTCAAACGCCCGTCCGTTCTGGAAGAGCTAAGTTTGACCTTTCAGACCTGAGAGCCTTTTATTAACACCTGCCTGTAAGGAGAGCCTTGCCACACGCAGCTTTTAGATTCAGACCCACAGAACTGATGAGGAAAGGCTTGAAGGGTTCAGTTTGTGTCACTTGCTGTTTGCCGTTTCCATTTCACAGATGATTAATCTTTCTGTGAAGAAAGGCCAGAGAAACAAAGCACATTGGGCTCTTC
This sequence comes from Lophiomys imhausi, assembly GCA_907164525.1. Lineage (NCBI taxonomy): Eukaryota > Metazoa > Chordata > Mammalia > Rodentia > Muridae > Lophiomys > Lophiomys imhausi. The sequence goes on from CAJQZJ010032684.1 coordinate 1,383,421, forward strand.
CCGCAGTTACTCCTTCTGAATGCACACTAGCTTGCTAACTAAAAGGCCTTTAGATTTCCAGCAGAGAGAGATGTTCTGAACGTGAATGCAGCTGGTTGGAGGTCACCAGTGCAGGGCTCTTGCCATTGTGTAATGGAGGCTTTGGCAGGTTGGGGTGGGGGAGCAGTGGAGAAGTGGCAGGGAGTAGGTGGTGGCAAAAAAATTAATTCAGAAGAAACAGATTTGGTCAGTTCATTTAATATTTTGTAGAGTAAATAACCAGTAATAGGTTTAAAATTGTTATTTTGTTTTTTCTTTTTAAGGAAAAATAGACTTTAGTCTCTCTTCAGTATATCTCCCCACTGTATAATAGCATGTGACATCACTAGATAATGTTGACTCTTAAATTCTATCTTTGATGTGATTGAGTTGTCTTGAGTTTTTCATATTGTTATATTAGTTAATTTTGCTGACTTTGTACATTATAAATTTAATACTTCATCAGTATTTCACCAGTTTTGTTTTGAGATGCAAACAATTGTGTGACTTAGATCTCCTCTCATCATAAAAGTTATCTTTACTAGAGGACTGGAGCTGTTAGTACTTATGATCAAGTCTTACTGTTCATCTGTATTTACTTTTTCCTTGACCATGCATAGGATATAATGTGCAAAGTCAGATCCTGGGTTATAGACCAAAAGAAACCTGTTCGCTTCTATCATGACTGGAATGACAAAGAGGTAAGCTATAGATACTGTTATCTATTAGCCTTTGCTTTGATTTCTTAGAGAACAAACCGGGCTGTTCATTATCTTATATTTAGTATTATATATGGTTACTTTTATTTCTGTCATGTGTTGTATATCATCAAGCTTATTTTTTCCCTTTTCTCCAACTCTCACTGTAAATATTTCATACCATCTAATCCTTTATAAACAAAAGATTATAAAAATGAAAATGTTTATATTCAAATTATACAATGTTTCACTCCATATTTACTCCGTTTTTTTAAAAAGGTTCTTTCTGTTTACTACTCTAGATTGAAGTGTTGAATAAACACTTATTTTTGACTTCAAAACCAATGGTCTACTTGGTTAATCTTTCTGAAAAAGACTATATAAGAAAGAAGAACAAATGGTAAGTTTTTCTTCTCTGGATACACACACACATATCTTACACAAAGCCTTTTGGTATGTGTATATGTATGTATAATGTGTTTGATTTTAATATCTTTATACAACGTTAAAAATGAGTAAGAAAGTTTTACCTCATGCTGTATTTAAAGATGAGTCTCCTAAATGACTTGCACTAAAAGAACATTTTAGTTATAAATACTTGCCTATCAAATTGAAGTTCTTTAAACATTGTTGTTTAGCTTTGTTACAAAATGAGAGTAAAATGTATTTGGAGCAATAAAGTGTTTTAAACCGAGAATTTGTAGCCGCATTAATACTGCAGGTGACCTTAAAACCTCTACTAGGGATTGCAGATAGATATAAATTTTAAAATGCATATTTAAAAGTTAAAAAAGAAAGAAAGAAAGAAAGAAAGAAAGAAAGAAAGAAAGAAAGAAA
>CAJQZJ010032684.1:1394165-1441394 GCA_907164525.1 Lophiomys imhausi
TGTGTGTGTGTGTGTGTGTGTGTGTGTGTGTGTGTGTGTGTGTGTGTACACAAATGCACATACATTCCTATATACATATATACAGCCTGTTCAGTCTGTATACTGTAAATTCTATGTATATTTTCTGGGATGATTATTTGTTATTGGATAACCAACGATTGTTGTGCTCCTCCCTGGGGAAGATTGTTTTTCCCATTCTAGGCATTAACGAGAGTTTGCTTTTGCAAACTACTTTAAAATTAGAGGCGCAAGTCTGTCTGTCTCAGTTTCTGTGTATCTTTTAAGCACAAGTGTACTGGTTTGGCTAATTACTATTTTAGTACATGGCAGTATAACAGAAAGAGTGTTACATGTTTGTATGTACATGTACGTGTATATAAAGGACCTTGGGAGAAACAACTACTGTAAGTTAAAAGCTTATTATGTACTTGACTTAGGGGCATTTAAATATGTTCTGTGCTGCGTCTAATCTATCTAACAGTCTCAGAAGTACACAGCCTGTTTAATGAGGGTAACTTAAGGCTTAGAGAGGTGAAGTAAGAAACCTGGTTAAATATTTGGAAGATTTCTTTTAGTTTGAACTCAGAAAGTGTAGAAAATGTTTTTGAATTATAGCACATTTTAATGTAGCAAAAAGCATGCAAAGAATTTTCTTGTTTATATCCTAGTGAAAATTATACAAAAACTCATACCTACCAGAGAACTCAATTAATTTCAAAATTTAGAAAGACATCACAACACAATTTGATTGGCTTCATTATAGCCCTTGGTTTCTGCATCTGTCAATGTTTTTTCTTAAAGGTTTATAAGAATCAAAACGCTATATACATACATATTAAGTTGAACTATTCCATGATAGAAATAGGTTCACTTTGAGTGTGACTTTATGTAATTCTTCTAATTATATATATATATATATATTTTTTAAACCATGTGTGTGTGAGCATGGGTAGACTAATTACTTGGTGCCTGAAACTTATCATTATGTAGTAAATTCTCTTAATCCAGTCCTTGCTTATGTAGAATACTAAGCTGTATCATAGAGACTAGAAAGGAGAAATATGTAAGAATACTATTATTATTTGGAAATGCCCCCCCGTTATATTTTAAGGAGTTTTATATAACAGTTTGTATAATGATTTCTTATATCATAGAACTTTAAGCTAATTCAGGCCAGATCTATAACAGAGACAAAAGAGAACATAACAAGAGAATACAGTGATAGCAACCATTTATTTTCTTTTCTGTAGTCAGCGATAACATGTGCTTGTCTGAATCAAGAGCTTTTAAAGGCTGCTATAATACAGCTGCAAAGCCATATCTGAATACTTAAAGCTTTTGAACTAAATGTGATTTAGGAATTATGTGTTTTTTAATCATATAAAGCGTGATTATTATATGGCTAGGATATTTTATTTTAAATATTATTAATTAAGATATGAATGGATCTCCAACTATTTATATTTCCCCTGTGACCTGTTACTGCTTGGACATTCAGAACATACAGCTTTGTGACCACCGAATTAGATGTGAAGATTCTGTAAGCTTCATAAGCTTGGGAAAGTGAAACAAAAGGGAACGCGAGGCTAGTCAGTATTCTTAGCCATGTGCAGGAGGTGTGTGAATGGCTGTGCTAGGAATACCTGCTTTCTTACAGGGTATCACTTAGGGAATTTTTCCCTATGAAATATTTAATAGTTGTGGTTTGCAGTTTTATAGTTTATTTTAGTGTCCTATTGACATCAAGGGTTACTGATTGTTGTATTAGTAGTTCCTGACAAACAGAAATTATTTTATATTCTAACCCATTTCTGAGAGAAGATATAAAGTTTTGACAAATACATATGGCACAGCAAGTGTCCAATTCTAAAGAGCAAAATAAATGCAAACCACCATTATGGTGAACACAAACAGCCTGAAAGCAAGTTATCAGCAAGCAAATAATTGTTGAACTGTTATGAATGGAGTAGGATGTTGAAATGGGGCATGATTGGCTGATGTTACATGTGTCCTTGATTACCTTCCTTGTGCTTTTATCCTAATAAGTGACATTCTTTGTATTCCCTGGGATGGCTAGACAGTCTGACACTGAAGAAGAATAAATATTGCATGTGGTACACATTAAGCTGTCATCCAAGACAGCATTTATAAAAAGTAACTGCAGAAATTCATAAGAAATTCTGCAGTGCTACAGTTTCCTGGCTCCAGTCATAATTGTCAAAGTTCTTGACACATCCAGGTCTTGAGAAATGATTTAGGTTTACAGTGGCTTGGTGCATGAATAATTATCATGGATTTGTGTTCTCACACTGCCTTAGGATGTTAATGTTTTTTCCCCAGAATGTTATGTTTTCTGATCATTTTTGTTTTAGGAAATGGTCTCTACACTGGTGGTAGTGCCCTGTACTCCAGCTTTGTGAGAAGTGTTGTTTGGTAATTTGTGAATGTAAAGGCAGAGCAGGAGTTTTTAAATGTTTGTGTTTGTTTTTGATCTTAGAAAATATTGCTTGCTTGTGCTTAATGCTAGCAAATAACCTTGAAAATAGTATTTTTATTTGTCTTCTCCAGCAACATTGGAAAGCCTTCAAACAATCCAAATAAATACCATTTTTAAACTACCCCCCCAGCCTCAAGTCACTACTTGATGTTTCATTTTAAAATATTGTATGCTTTTATTCACATACTTTTGTTATTTTAATGTAGTTAGTTCCTTGAGGCTGGGCAGTATTTGATTTATACCAGTTATTGTTTTCTCTTAAAATAGCCTTTTAGGAGAGGACATAATAGTCCACTAGAGTGAGCATACCTAGCGGTGAGGGAAGTTTGACTCCAAACAGAAGAATCTGTCTTCATCAAACATACATCTCCTTTTCACCTCTCTATATGCATAGTTTCTAAAGGATGCCAAAAGAACAAACTTTTAAACATGTATTTCTGTAATCTGACACAATTATTCTAAACCATTTAAAACCAAGTAATTAGCACTCCTTTTTCATAATCTAATCAAGAATATAGCATTCTATCAGTTGATTGCTACAAAAATGTGATTAAGTATCAGAGTGATTTAGAACTCATTGCAAATAGGAAAACAGCATCTCACTTAGTTTTAAGTTTGCAGCCTTTGTTTTGGGTAGTGAGAAAGAATTGAGACATACTATGTAACAGTTGTGTTTTGTGGTCTTCTTTTAAGTTTATAATATTAATTTGGGGGGTGTTTTTAATACATTCTTGATACTTTGAAATCTAAAGCATCTGTTTGTATTGAAGAAACTTTTCTCCGAGTATAACACTTTTCAACGTTACCTATGAGTTTTAACTCTCTAGGCCACTACAGAGCACAAAATATTTGCCCAACTGGTAAATTGAACTGTAAGTCCCACTGTGGGAAATTGCTTTGCTGTGCACCAAACAGCAGTTATCTTAGTAATTGTACCTGAATTCTTTGCAGCTAATAGAGCATGGATGTCCATTTTAAAAGCAGAAAATGATTTGTCTTAAATGCTTTTAATTGTGAAGCACCTAAGTAAAATGAGAATCAGCATACTATAATGAGGCATTAAACTGTTTTATTTTTAATTGTTTGTGCAGAAAAGTGAAATTCTTTTCCCTTTCAGTGCAAAACTGTGTATGTCCGACATTTCACATTCTAAACGGGAGCTCCCAACAAGGAGCTTATCAGAGCCAATTGTCTAGTCCACCCCCTTCTTCACTCAAACCTAATGACCCTTTATCATCATGGTTTAGATTGCTGGACACAGATGTGAGAAAATACAAGTAATCTACAGGTAACTACAGTAGCTGCACTGATGTCCTCGGAGAACTGACTGCTGGGAAGATAAAGAGCTTCCCACAGAGCCTGTGACTCTCTGGCAGCAGAGCACATCATGAGCTCATACATGAAGTTTTATTTGCTGAAGACTCACAATAAGATGCATTAGAACATTCAGCAGGGACTCTCTTAGATGAGCAGAGACATTCTGGAGGGTTATTAGTTGATGCACCAGTGCATAGCATCACTCTAAAAAAAGTTCAACGATATTAATTCTTTCTGCAGACAAGAAGGATTATGGCACAATGCAGCACTCAGTTGAATTCTTTTTCTCGATATTTATATTATCTACTCAGACGCTAATCACTTTCTCTGCACAGAAGCCTAGCTTCTTACTGAAGAGTAGTTTGCTTCTGGTTTTTAATATGAAAGTAGAACAGCATTTTTTCAGACTTTAGCATAAATTACATTGGGAGGACTTGCTTATGGCCAGGTGCTCTGCTTTTGTTAGCTGCTTAAATCGTGATCAGTGAGGTGAACTCATTTTCTGTTTGCATGCAGTTGAATAATTTACCATGAAAAGGACAATCGGTCTTTGGTAAGGTACCTGTAGCTGAAGTTTTATAATTGCTATTTTGTTATTTGAAATGATCATAGCTCCATATTGCCTTAAGAAACTACAATGGAAAATGTATTCAATCTTCCTGTGTATGAGATGTCTGTTTTCACTTTAACGAATTTGGGGTGAGCTTACTAGATCGAGGTGAGTCAACACGAATTGGTCTCTTTTCAAAAGCCATTTGCTCGTCATAGTCTTCTTCTAAGTGCCAAATAACTCTGTTTCAGTAAAAATTGTAACTCCTAGATTGAGACTGCTCTCATTGTGTTCATATGTCAAGATGAGTTATATTCCTCAGACTATTTGTAGACATTACCATGTCAGTAGTTGAAAAGATATTCCTCAGCAGCTAGTATTGGTTAAGCAGTGTATAATCAACAAAAAGAGGTAGTGAGTTACTCAGTGCAGTCTCGTGTAGTTGTGTATGACACTACATCCCTACTTGGACATACACTATGTCCCCAGCTACAGGTTACTTCTTAGGCAGAATACTGACATGCTTGGAAATTAGAGAAGACCCTGATTAAGTTATTTGGGCTTGGCTCCTACTCATTTTTCTTTGGAATATAGTGATGTGCTGTCACAAATAGCCTTTTGTAAATGGAGCCCCAAAGTTACTCCATATTCCCATGAATTTTAAGGATCAATTTAATATTTGGCCTCTAGTATAGAATGACCTGTAAGCAAAGTAAATTTTGTTCCAGAAAATAGAAGAGACAAATTATCGGTATGTACTGTTGGTCATTAAAATCCCTGTTTTTCTGCTGATAGCAATTAGCGTCACTCTTTCTGGAGATTAGTATCAGTGGTTTTTAGGTTTATCTTTATATATCTTAAATATTCATGATATATGGAATAGATTAAAATAGAATACAGAACATGAAGAATTGTTTGAGGCGGTATTATTCATTAATTCTGTTTTTAGTTTGCTATAAGATCTAAAGAAAAAAAACGATATTTGTTTCCATTTAGCAGCAAATAGGAAACACAGAACTCAAAATTCTACAAAGTACATTTCTTACCCACTCCGTGTTTAAAAGGAAAGAGACCAGAGGAGCATGTGCGGCATGAGATTGTTTTGCATTTTTGTTTTTACATCACCAGATTAAGTATAATGAAACCCATCTGCAAACTGTAGAGCTGCTCATTGGTTTTCCTTTCTTCAAGGACTATGTGTTCTGTGATTTTTTTTTTCTCTTTTCCCTTCTACAGTTTTTAAAAATTTCAACAAGATATACATAGAATTAAAAACCTTGTCTGTTATAAAGTTTTGTTTGAGCTTTTTAAACTGAGTGATTAGCAGAAATAATGACCCTGTCAGCCTTAATCACATTAAAATGTGGTTAACATCATTTAATTTTTTCCACTTAATATGCAAAAATTTCCAGTAGATTTGCAGTGAAGGCCATTGAAATTCCATTAGAACAAGAATAAAAATTTCAGGCATCATTTATTCAGAGAAGAAATAAAGGTCTCGATTGAGAACTGCTGAATCTTTCTGTTCGAGACACTATGAATCACTACATTGAACTGTACCTTACATTTTGATGGACCTGTATCTGGCTTTTCAAAGGGCTGGAAATCATGTTTTCTCACAATTCATAAGGAGAAACCAACTAGAATTGCCTGATTATTTTTAAAATGTCTAAAAGATTACCAAACAATCGATTTTCATGCTATTTCAACCTGCTTACATTTTAAGTAGAAAGTTATTTGTACTCTAAAATCAAGATAATGAAAATTATTTTTAGGCATAGAACAGACTGCAAAGGAAACCTACAAAATGTATGGATTCTGTTTTCATGTTATGTTGGAATATGCTGAGACTGAGCAAATGGAACTAACTCTTGTCCCAAAGTTTTCAGCTTATTCTTCAAGCTTCTATTGATACATTAGGCTTCATTAGCTGTGTATTAGGCTGCATTGAGTACAACGAAAGAATACTCTACTATTTCTAGAATTATTTATTTAGCCTTTTATGGTTATTTTTTATATTTAATTGTTGTGTTGTGTTTATAGATAAAAGAAGAGCCTAATTTTACTTTAAGCAATGCCTGCTACTTAAGTTTCATTTGGCATGTTTGATTTGCCAGTATCCTACATTTTACATTGTTTTCCCACTATAGAAAAAAAAAAACTGTTGCCGTATATGCACGATAAGTGGAAATGACTTTCTGTGACCAATCCTGTTGCTCAGTAATTAAGTGACAATGTGATGCTGTGCTTTTTTTGTTATGTTTATTTTGTTTTTGAACCATTTGAACCGATCACATAATTATACTTGAGTGTACTTTGTAGTAGGAAACAGCACTGGAATATTCAGAGGACGTACTCCGAGCATATGCTGCTCACAGTCATTTTTCTTGTCCTGTTTCATGTCTGTGGAAGTCTAAGAACACTAATCGACTGCTTTAGCAATAATACCACATTCTCCCAGCAAGGCTAGTTCCAGGGCCCCCTCAAAGGGGTGTGTAGAGTCACCCCTTAAACTCCTCATCTGTTTTGCTGTTATGTGTGTTTTGTTTGGAACCTTTATCACAGCAGTATGATCTTGTTAGTCTTCTTGTTTCTGTCTCTGTGAATAGAGGAGGTTGCTTGTTTGTTTTATATCTCCAGTGCTCGGCAGGGGACTCAGTAAGAAATAAATGAATGGAGGATGACTGAGAATCCATTGATTTTTGTTTATTTTTTGAGACAAGGTCTTGCTATGTAACCTTGGCTGACCTGGGATTCACTATGTATACACACCTGCCTCTGCCCCAAGTGCTAGAATTAAAGGCATGTGCCACCACACTCAGCCAAAAATCCAGGTTTTTTTTTTACTTTCTTTATTCCAACACTTTTTAAAAAGTAATGTTTTATTTGCTATTTGAAAATTTCATATAATGAATTTTGGTCATATTCACCTCCCTTCCCCAATTCTTCCCAAATCCTCTTTCACCTTTCTGACCACCCAACATCATATCTCTCTCCCTCTCCCTCTCCTCTCACCCCAAGAAAGAAACCCACTAAGTCCAGTTGTATCAGCCAAATGTTCTAGATGTGAGGCCTGCCCTGGAGTGTGGTCAGTATACCAGGTGTAACTCCGCTGAAGAAAACTCTCCTTGTCCTCTGCCAGGCAGTACCCAAACACCAATAGCTCTTCAGCTAGGGGTGAGGCTAGGTGCCCACTCCCTGCCTCCATGCTGGTTTTTGTCTGTCTTGAGCGTGTGTAGGTCGTGCATGCTGTCAAAATCTCTGAGTTCATATGTGCATCTGCCCTGCTGTATGTGGGAAACATTTTACCTGAAGTCGCCCACCACTTCAGGCTCTTTCTGCCCCCTCTTTTGCATAGATCCCTGAGCCCTGAGGGAGGGACGTGACATCTCATCATTACTAAAACATCTGGATGACCTGAGATGATCTGTCCTGTTCAGGAATTCTGGTCTTAGGGCCAGCACACGTTCTCTACAGAGAGTCAATCTTTTCAGCTGTCAGGACCATGCGGTCTCTGTTGCAGCTTCTCAACTTTGTCACTGTGAAGTTAAAGCCACAGTAGACGCCACGTAGCCAAGCAGGCCTGTTGTTCCAATAAATTGCTCCAATAACATTGAACTTTTAGGTCCTGTGATTTGAGTGGAGATCATGTAGTTTTACTGGCATAAATTATTATTCTCTTTAAGAAAGCATTTAATAATATGTAGAGAAAAAACATTGCAATGATTTGCTAGCTCCAAGTTACACCTAGCCATAACTAGCCTTTCTGTTATACATGAGATGGTACAGCCCCATCCATCTACTGAAATCACTCTCCTGAGTCATCACTTCTCCCTTCCTTAGTAGATATTTCCATGAAACACATAACCATGATCTAATTTTTCCAGTTTTTTTGGAACAACTTGTTTTAACTTCAGTTGTCTTTTACACTACAGGTCATTTCTTTTTCTTCTTTGAAAACATTGTGTATGCAGATGCAGTTGACCTTCCCTGTCTGTAGGTTTTGCACCCATGAATTGGATAAAATAGATTTTTTAAAAATCTCGGAACTCAGGAGGGAGATGAGTCTCTGAGAGTTCCAGGCCAGCTTGGTCTACAAAGCAAGTCCAGGACAGCCAGAGCTGTGACAAAGAGAAACTCTGTCTCGAAAAAACAAAGGAGGAGGAGGAGGAGGAGGAGGAGGAGGAGGAGGAGGAGGAGGAAAAAGAAGAAAAGTGTCCTGTATAATGTCATGCAGCTATTCAAGAAAATGTATTGTATTGGCCTTCACCTCATGTAATGCCATGGATTGTTGCTATTTTGATTTTTACCAATTAGACACGTAATGTTATGTTACTTTGGTTATTGTTTAGTGGATCACAATGGAGTGATGGTACGGTTTAATGACTATAAGATGAATTATTAGAAGATGGAAACCTGTTCTGTGCCTCCACTGGGCAGAAAAAGTTTTAAATGGATTTAAGTTAATTGCATAGCATTTCTCACTTATTATTTTGTTATAATTTTGAGCAGAAATGTTACATAATGAGAAACCACTCAAGAATATTCATTTAATTATAATATGGCTTAATACAGCTTTTTTGGCAATTACTTTTCAAATGAATTAGTAAAAGACAATGTGACAGGGTAGTTGTGCTGGCTAGTTCTAGGTCAACTTGCCACAAACTAGAGTCATTTGTGAAGAGGGAACCTCACATAAGGTGTACTGAACAAACTGGCCTGTAGGGAAGCTTGTGGTGCTTTTTCTAGGATTGATGTAGGAGAGATGAGCTCACTGTGGGTGGTGTCACCCCTGGCTGGTGGTCCTGGATACCACATGAAAACAGTCTGAACAAGCTATAGAGAGCAAGCCAGTAAGCAACATTCTTCCATGGCCTCTGCTTCAGTTTCTGCTTCTAGGTTCCTACCTTGAGTCTCTGCCCTGACTTTCTTCATGATGGCCTGTGATGTGGAACTCTAGCCTAACATAAACCCAGGCTGCTTTAAGTTGTGTGTTCGTTCTATCACAGCAATAGAAACCCTGAGACAGTGGTCCAGTGAAGTCTGCACCAGGGATGGAGACAGAGTAGGGTGCACGGGACTGCCCTTTCCTTGGAGAACAAGTAGCAGGTGGCACTGAGTGGTGTTGTATCTAGGCATGGAACAGGGTCAAGTGCACTTCCTACTTATTGTCACAGCTCTTTCTTGTATAATATTTGTGACTCTAGGCTGTTTCTGAAAGCTGCCTCTTAGAAGCTTCAAGGGCATTACTTAGCTTTGTTTTTTCCTTCGTTTTTTATGTAACAGGGCCCTGACTGTCCTAGACTGGGCTTGTAGACCAGGCTGGTCACAGAGATCCATGTGCCTCTGCCTCCTGAGAGCTGGGACTAAAGGCGTGAGCCACCACACCTGACTGTTTAGCAGTGTTTTAATTTTTACTTTATTTCAATTATTTTTTTACGCTCATATAGAAGGTAAAGGTTTCATGGCATTTTCACATATATATGTCATGCTTCTTTCTTATTCATCCCTTTCCCCATTGTGGTTTGAATGAAAATGGCCCCCATAGGCTCATATATTTGTGTGCTTAGTCCACAGTAGATGAAATATTTAGATAGGATTAAGAGGTGTGGTCTTAATAGGAGAGGTGTGACACTGAGGGTGGGCTCTGTCGTTAAAAAAAAAAAACCCACACCAGGCCCAGTGAATCTCTGCTGCCTGTGGGTTAAGATATAAAGCTCTCAGCCACCACTGCAGTGCTGTCCCTGTTTGCTCCCTTCCATGGTGATAACCTCTGAAACTGTAAGCCAGCCTCCAATAGTGGCTTCTTTTGTAAGAGTTGCCTTAGCTGTGATGTCTTCACAGCACTAGAACAGTGACTAACAGTAATAATCACACCCATCCTTACTCCGTTCCTCCCCCAAAGACTCTCCCCTTCTGCTTCCATATCACATGAATTCCAGTGTCCTCTTCTCCCCTTCTTCCCCTCTTTTAAGATATCCTCCTTCCCTCTCATGGTATCCTTTCCATCCTCCCTACCACACTTACCTGTAATTAAACATTTTTTATTAAAGATTCATTTATTATTTTGTCCGTGTGAGCATTTACCTGCATGCATGTATGTGCATTACAGGCATGCTTCATGCCCTCAGAGGGCTGAAGAGAACATCAGATCCTGTGGAACTGGAGTTTGATGGTTATGAGTTGCCATGTGGCGATACATAAACTTTTAAATCTAGATCCCACATAATTCAAAGAAATGTACAGTATTTGTCTTCTTAAGTCTTGCTAATTTTATGTAATCCTCTCCTCTTCATCTGTTTTCTGCAGCTGTCATGATTTCATTTTTTTCTTTTTTTTAATTTTTTAATTTTTATTTCTACTTATAATAGTAGATACAAATAATTTAGACACTATACCTTTGGAGAAATGTGAGACCACCTAATATAAGCCAACAAATGCTTTTAAATCTTATAAAACCCAAATATTTTAATGCATTTAACAAGGACAAGAAACATACAGCAACTTACGAATAGATAAAAAATGCTGCTCAGGTAGGAAATGAAGAAGATCGTCCAAAAGTTCCCTCTTGACATTTGTGTTCCAACATGATTTGTACTCTCTGTTGGTAACTCCTGATACTAAGGAACTTGTATTTCCCTTGGCCATTTATAAAATTCTTAACTTATCACTTGGTCTTATCTTAGCATTTCCAAAAGCTTTATCTTTAGATTACTTCAATGCTAATGGCTTATGATGGATTGTTAATTACCATGCTTGCTACAGGAACCGCCAAATGTTTCTTCCATAAGTCACAAGCAATTAATCAAATTTTATTTTTATAGATAATAACAGCATTAAATCCATAAAATATAATTGTATATATGTACCACATTTTCTGATCTATTCATCTGTAATGGACATCAAAGCTTGCTCCATTTCTTAGCTATTGTCAACAGTACTACAATAAACTGGATGTGTAAGGATCTCCAGGGCATGTTGGTTTACAGCTCTTCAGCATGCCTGGATCTAGACCAGGCTGGCCTCAAACTCACAGAGAAATGCCTGCTTCTGCCTCTCAAGTTCTGCCATTACAGGCGTGCACCACCACTCTTGACCTAGTCTGAGTTCTTTATAGATTCTAGATATTAATTCCCTGTCGTATGGATAGTTGAGAAAGGTGTTTTGTTATTTGTTTTGTTTTTTGCCTATCCTGTAGACTGTCTCTTCACTCTTGTTTCCTTTGCTACACAGAAACTTTTTAACTTTATGTAAGTAAATTCCTATATTATTAGTTTCTTTTCAGAAAGTCCTTGACTAGATCATGAAGTGTTTTACATGTTTTTCTCTAGCAGAATTTCAAGTCTTACATTGATGCCTCTCCATTTTTAAACTATTTATTTATTTTATATGTATGAGTGTTTTGCCTGCATGTATGTGTGTGCACCATGTGCATGCCTACTACCGATGAAGGTCAGGAGAGTTCCTGAATCCCCTGGAACTGGAGTAATATGGACAGTTAGTGAGCTTCCTTGTGGGGAACCAAACTTTGAGTCCTCTACTAGCAAAACAAATATTCTTAATTTCTGAGTCATCTCTCCACCTAGGTCTCTGGGTGGCATGGGTAGAGTGGGTTGTGCAGAAGCCAGAAGTCAGCCTCTGGTGTCATTCTCAGGAGCTAACCACTGGAACTTGGACTTGCTGGGTAGGCGAGGCTGACTGGACAGTAAGTCCCTGGGATCCATCTGTCTTACCTTTCAGCACTGGGATTCCAAGAGTCCCCATCACACCTGGGTTCTTAAGTGGGTCCTGGAGATCACACTCAGGTTCTTGTTTGTGCGGCAGGTGCTTTACTAACTCAGCCATCTCCCCAGTACCCTTTGATCCATTTTGAATTTTTTTTTTTTACAGGATGAGATAGAGATCTATTTTCATTCTTCTACATGTAGATATCAGTTTCTCACCAGCATTTGTTGATGAGATTATCTTTTTTTTTCCAATGTATGTTTCTAACTCCTTTGTTCAAAATGAGGTGGTTGTATCTATTGGTTTATTTCCCGGTCCTCTCTTCCATTGGCTACATGCCTTTAGGCCAGTTTCTGTTACTTTCTCCATGTATTATACTTTGAACTCAGCTGTACCTACAGCGTTGTTCTTCTGGCTTGGGATTGCTTTGGGTATTTGGAGTCTGTAGAGAGAAATCACTTGTGTCTGTATAATAGCTTCACCTGTCAGTTAAAAGCTGATTGGCAGGAAATAGGAGGGAGGAGTTGTGGGAGAAAGAGTGGATTCTGGGATACAGTCAGATGCAGATGAGATGCGGGACCTGGCAAGAACTGGGAGGAAGGCTGATGCGAGAAGCCACATGGCAGAACTGAGTAGAATAAACAGGAGCTAGTTGGGAGACATGTCAGGCTATATTGGGCTTGGTTTTTATAGATACATATTTAAGTCTCAGAGTCGTTATTCCGGAAGCTAGAGTGAAGGTGGAAAATACCAGCCTACAGAAAACACCATACAACAGGGGTCCTTTGTGTTTTCATATGTATTTTTTTCTAGTAGTTGGAATTTTGATGTGGATAGTGTTTAATCAACTTTTAATAATATAGCCTTTTAATTTTGTTATTACAGTATTCTGCCAACCCATCAGCATAGGAGGTCTTTCACATTCTAGTGCCTTCTTTAGTGTCTTCAAGTTTTCATTATAGAGGCCTTCCATATTCTTGATTAGGTTTATTCTTATTTTTGTTTGTTTTGAATCTATTATGAGTGGATTTTTTTCCTGATTTCCTTTTTAAAACATTCATTATTGGCATATTTATAATGGCTACTGATTTTATTTTTATGGTTTTGGGTCTTTTGAGGCAAGGTCTCATGTAGCTCAAACTACCCTCAAACCCATTATGTAGCTGCAGGTGGCACAACTCCCAAGTGTTGTGCCATCACACTTGACCTCCATTTTTAAGGAATTTTGAAATTTTCCATTTGTCTGTGCAGCAGAAAAAAAAAACAAAGGAGTAAGGAAAATGCCTTTTTAGGTTGGTAGTGGTGTGATTTGCCCTCTCTAGTAAATCTGATTATTACCAGGTCACAAGTAGATACAAGACAGTTGTGCAAGAAATTATGGTCTGAACATTGATGAGTCCAGAAAAAGCAAAGCCATCCTTTCTTTATTAGAAGTAGTACCTACTTATGTGTTAAGGATTTCCATTGTGAGCCAGGTGTGGTGGCGCACGCCTTTAATCCCAGCACTTGGGAGGCAGAGGCAGGCGGATCACTGTGAGTTCGAGGCCAGCTTGGTCTACAAAGTGAGTCCAGGACAGCCAGAGCTGTTCCACAGAGAAACCCTGTCTCGAAAAACCAAAAAAAAATTTTTTTTCCATTGTGTCAGATTCTATGCTAAGCATTTTATATGTACTTTCCCATTTAATCTTCATAACTATTCTGTGAAGTAGATGTTGTCTTTATCTGATTGTGCTTAAAGTAAGGCTTCAGAAGACTCCATGATGTAGAAAAAATACATGGCTAATTAAACTATTTAACTAGTATTTATGTTATTGTTAATTGGTTTGCTGCTGTTAATCTTTAAGCAGACATTAAAAATGAGCACACAGGCCGGGCGGTGGTGGCGCACGCCTTTAATCCCAGCACTTGGGAGGCAGAGGCAGGTGAATCTTTGTGAGTTCGAGGCCAGCCTGGTCTACAAAGCGAGTCCAGGACAGCCAGAGCTGTTAAACAGAGAAACCCTGTCTCGAAAAACCAAAAAAAAAAAAAAAAAAAATGAGCACACAGACACCACACGGATTTCCCAAGCCTTGGCCTAAATTGTGCAATCCTGGCCCATCTAAGCTAGGTCTTAATTCTATTACCCAAATATGACCCCAGATATACATGCATCCCCTTGGACTGCCATTCTCCATGCTAGGCCGATGTTCCTGGCCATGTGGATTGAGGTTCTTTTCTCTAACCGTGTGTCTTCTTCTTCCTGCTCCTGGCTGGAATGCATTAATCCTATGTCTAAAGCTCAGGCTTCCTGTTCTAATCTCAGCAAGTCCCACCTTTCTCTGTCTTTGCACAATCTCAGGCCTCAGCATTTTATTTAACCAATCAGAGTCAATATAAGTTACAGACAGCAAACAAGACCAATTAATTAACATTTAGAATGCTTAACACTACCCCAACACCATGATGTAGCCAGGATCCTGTCTCTGTCTAGCTTCAGTGTTCTACAGCCAGGTATTGTATACTTCTTCCTTTGCAAACTGACTGTTCTTAGTGTTCTTTTGCTGTGAAGAGACTCCGTGACCACAGAAACTCTTACCAGAGAAAGGATTTAATGGAGCTTTCTTACAGTTCCAGAAGTTTGGTCCATTATCATCTTGGTGGCAGCATGGTGGCATATAGGCAGACATGGTGCAAAAGAAAAGCTGAGAGTTCTACATTTAGACCCGCAGGCAGCAGACCTAGAAAGAGCCACTGGGCCTTGTGAGCCTCAGAACCCCACCCCTAGTGACACACTTCCTCCAACAAGGACCCACCTCTTCTGACCTCCGTAGTACCAAGCATCCACATGGCATACATACTTATGTGCAAGCAAAGCACCCATACACATAAAATTTTAGAAAAAAATTAACTTACATTCTATTTATAAATTCTTGCTTTTTATATAATATCTTCAATAAAACAGATTCTAGCTTATTGATTGCTAGGACGAACTATAAGCTATAAACCAAAAATGTTGGTGAGTAGGATTCTTCTGTGTGTGTTTGTTTGTTTTCTTTTGTCAAAAATTTCCTTATATACCAGTTGGTGCTCTATGAAAATCAGTCTCGCGATATCTTAGAAAACTTGGACTAGCGCTATCTCAAGATCCAGCCATACCACTTCTGGGTATACATCCAAACGATTCCTCACCAAACCACAAAGACGTTTCCTCATCTATGTTTATAGCAGCCTTATTTGTAATAGCTAGAAATTGGAAACAACCTAGATGTCCCTCAACCGAGGAATGGATTAAAAAAAATTGTGGTACATCTGCACAATGGAATACTACTCAGCCACCAGAAACAAGGAAATCATGCAATTTGCAGCCAAATGGATGGAACTAGAGAAGCTCATCCTGAGTGAGCTAACCCAGACTCAGAAGGATGCACATGGCATCTATTCACTTATAATTAGCCAACTATAGTACAGGATAACTATACTACAACCAATACACCAAAGGGAACAGGAACATAGACTTTGTTTCCTGTCAGTGAGACACTTTGCCCTAGAGGTGCTGTCTTGTAGGCCCCCAGTGTATGAGGAGGCTCTTGGCCCTCATGACTGCTGAACTGAGAGTGGGGCTGATATGTAAGGATACTCCACTCTGGAGGAATAGGACAGAAAAGAGAGGGGGTATATAGGGTGGGAGGGTGGGACTGGGAGGGGTGGAAAGAGGGCACTGTGATGGAGATGTAACCTGAAGTAATAAACATTAAAAAAAAAAAAGAGTAGACGTAAAGTGGAGACAAACCTTATTAGAGACTAAATCATCTTTCAGAAGCAGCTGAAAGTTGTGTGATGGGCTGCATACCATTGACAGGGAAAAGGCTAGAAAGTGGGCGGGTTAGTTGGTGGGTTGTTTTAGCACAGCTCTTTTCCCGTCTAACATGGCTTTGACTAACTTCTTTGAAGCTAATTGTACAATAACAAGAGGGATTTTATGTCCTTGTCAGAGTGTGGAAGTCTGAGTGAGGGCCCCCACTCATTCTTTAGTGTTCCTTGTTGCTCACCTCCAAAGACACAGAAACAATAATGTAACATTTCTCTGATGACTGTTGGCCTTGCTTTGGGTCTCCTCCTTTATTAAATTCAAAATTACATTGTGAATAGATGCTGTCATAAGTGGGATCATAAGATGGACTATTGTTAGAATGAGGAACCATCGTCAAGCTTATGACCAACTTTAGGAAAAGGCCGTAACACTCATTTATCTTTCCCTTGGGCTTTCCTTACTATTCCTGGCCCTATACAATTCTAATTTGTTATTAGTTTATTATAATTATTGCTGGGTTTATTCCAACCTCGGTGTTGTAATACATAAGTATGTAGTTGAAAAGATCACTAATTATGTTGGTTCTCCACCCTCAATCCATTGTGCACCATCTCCCCTCTTTATTCCACAGGTACCTCACTTCCCCTGTCCTGAACTTACCATGCTCTTTTGCAATTTCATGCTTAATTTTTCATCCCTAGTCCCTACATTCCTTTCTGAAAGTTGCATTCACTAAGATCTGGCGTAATATTTATTATACCTAATTGTTCAATATGTATTTCTTTTTATTTGTGGGGTGTTTGTTTTGATTTTTTTTTTTTTTTTGAGACAAGGTTTCTATATGTAACAGAGTCCTGGCTGTCCTGGCCTTGCTTTGTAGACCAGGCTGGCCTCAAACTCACAGAGATCCTGCCTCACAGAGATGCCTGCCTCTGCCTCCCAAGTGCTGGGATTAAAGGTTATGCCACCACGCCCAGCTTCAACATGTATTTCTACAGCAGTGTTCCTGAAGTTTTCTTCCTTTCAGCTAGCCACCTTCCTTTCTATACAGATTCATTAGGCAAGATTTCTTAGAAATATTGACCTGGTTGTAATCTCTTCCCCTAAATATCGGAGTTTTCAGTTATCCTTCAAATAACCAAAAAGAAGGGCGGAGAAACACCTTCCCCACCCTCTGGGCATGGGATGTCGCTCTCTTAAAGTGACTTCCTGCTGATTTGGGTCGTAGTAGACCTGTTTGGGGCCCGAACTCAAATGGAAAAAATGGATAAAAATGTTAGTACACTCCTTTTATGTTCAGTCCTTCTGTTCTCAGCTGTTTAGATGACCTAAGGGGTTTGTAGGGAGAAGCTGATCTTGCAGGCTTCACTGAGGTTCCTGCCAGGGCATTGTGTAGAGCTGAACGGTCCCAGCGACATTGGATTGCCGTGGTAGTTGCAGGCCCCCATGGAGACAGCTATTGAGGAAGTCTGCCAGGCAGAATCAACTGGGTCACTCGTCCTCCTTGGTGCCTGATTCTGCTCTCTGCTGAGGTTTCCGCTGTCCAGCCGTCCCCGGGCTCCCGTAATGGACGCTTCGATTCTCCTGGAAAGATAAGAACAGAGCCCTGCCCCAATCCCAACCCTGGGACAATTGCCCTCTTTTTTTTTGGGTGGGGGGGCTAGGTAGTACTTCTCCTGAAGCAAATTTGGCCTTCCGACAACATACAAAGCGTTATCTTTCAGTCCGGGTTAAAGAAGAAATCATTCTGTCACCTTGGAGCTAAACCAGCTCTGGTGTATATATTTTGAGATCCCAAAGGACAATCTGCCTGCATCGAGAAGGCCTTTTGTAAGTAATCTCCAAACCTAGGTCCCTCCAAATCCCATGTGTGTGTCTCTGAGAGATTACAAGCTGATAAATGGTCCTGTTTAATGGGTTTTGGAGGTTAGCCCCAGGGACTTCCTACTTTTCCTTTTCTGTATCCTTCTTCCTCTCCTATGTAGGAGTGCATAGGCTTGAGAAAAATGAGATATAGACATAGCACAGGAAGGTCCAAGAAGAAGGGGCAGATTATTGAATATGCCCTTACACCTTTGTATATTGATACAAAATTAGTAGTTTATTTGGCTAAAGTGGTATTGACCATTGTTTATTGTGCAAAATAAGATTGTATTGGATTACATCGGTATTGATCTTTGTATATTGATACAAAATTAAGATTATAGTTGGCCACAATGGTATTGACCCTTGTATATGGACGTAATATTAAGATTAAATTGGGCTACATAGGCATTGATCTTTGTATATTGATACATAAGTAAGAGTATATTTAACCACAATTGAATAGATCTTTGTATATTGATACAAAATTAAAGGTAACGCTTCCTAATGGTATCATACCTAGAGATACTTAAAAATAAAATGTGAAGCTCTGGCCTCTTGATACCAACCGTCTAAAACGGTCTAGGATAGTTAAGTAAAACAAACTCCTAGTCATGCAAATATGTCACTTTGTTAGCTACTATGACAGTCTATCACAGATATTCTCTAAACTACCCAGTAATCAAGTTGCTAAGAGACAAGCAACATTTGCTTATCTAAATACAAGAGATGGATAGGGCATCTTCAAAAACCCCAAGAGATCTGCAGAATATGGCATTCAAAGATGTTATCTTAAATCAAGATTTTCTTTTGTTTTTGATATCGAGACATATCAGTGCCTGACAGCACCCCCTATTCTACTCCAAGTAGAAGATAAGCATCGAAGAACCTCTACTGTAAGATGGTTGAATTAGTGGCAAGCCTATCTCTTGGCATGAAAAAACCCCTTGCACCAACTGCAGACAGACTGCTGTCCAAAAAGGAGAAAACTTGGTAGCAGGGAAGTCGACAGCCTAACTCTGCCAAGACAGGGTAGGTAAGTCCTTCATAATCCCTGCTCTACAACAAATGTCTGTCATAGAAACAGGACCCAAAGGCTGAAGACTGATGCAGGAATGTATGGAGAGAAAATGGGAACTGTCCAGGCAGTCATTGGTATGTCCTTTCTTAGTTTTGGGAGCTGCAGGCCCTGCACTTCCTATATAAGCAAATATATTTATCCCTCTCAGGTCTCTGAGGTGGTTGAAGAATAGACAGCTAGAGTCTCATAGTTAAATTTTGAGTTGTTTAGGAATCAAGAGGGTGTTATAGATCTAAGAAGATACTCTTAAAAGTGTGTTGCAAGTTAGTATGAATGTTGAGTCACATGTAGACCTTTAAACTCATGGAGATGGTTAGATAGTAGAATGTTAAAGTCAGGGGCCAAATATGTATAAACTGGACATTGGGAAGGTATACTGGGCCATTTAACTCTCATAAATGTGGCATATTTATATCTGTTGTTTTGTATAATACTTACTGTTATAAGAGAAGGAACCATCTGTTGGACTGAAAGGGGAAACTTCTGGGGGGAAGAGGGTGGAAGGGCGGGATAGGAAGGGGGAATAGGGAGGGGTTTGTGACTGAGATGTAACTTGAAGAAAAAAAATAAAGTATTTATAAAAAAAAAAAAAGAAATATGGACCTGGTTTAAAACAGTTCGCACTCATGTGGGCAGTCTAACAGTATTTTTAACTCTCCAGTAACTAGAGTGGCCCACTCACTGACAACTGATACTGGAAGCTAACATTTGAAAGGCCACTTTATCACAAATGTAGCCTGCAAAGGTAGGTGTTATTTTTGTTATAGGTGATAGATTCAGAAAGCTCAAATGGTGTTCCTAGGATCCCATAGTTACTATGTGGTTGAACTATAATTTGAACTGGCATTTGTCTTACTTCAAGTTCTTATTGACTTGTACTGTTTCTACAGAAAGTCCAACACAGAATCATAATGTGTAGCTACTATAGCTTATTTTTTTTTTAATGTTTTTAATCTTTGGACCAATTTTTGCCTACTTTCAGGGTTTTAGGGGTGTGTGTGTGAGAGAGAGAGAAATTCTCCTTTTTACTGGTACACAGTGTATCAGTTCTTTGGCGTTCTCACAATGTGTCACCGTCAGCACAGTTTGATTACACTGAAGAGAAGTCCATTCCCATTCCCATGAACACGCAGTTCCCACGCTGTCTCCGCCAGTCTGTGCGACCGCTCACCTGCTGTCTGCCTGTTTGAAGTCACCCACTAAGCCTCCTTCATGTTGTCTGAATCATGCATTATGTGGCTCATTTTACTTACCATAATGTTTCAGTCAGTATTCATCCGTATTGTTGCATGCATTAAAGTTCATTTCTCTCTTTTTTGGCTAAATGATATTGTTTTGCATGGATATGCCACTTACTATTTTTCTCACTTGTATTTATAATCTCCTAGATGTGAAGTAGTGTCTCATGACGGCTTTTAATTTATGTTCTTCTAATAACTAGTGTTGATCATCTTTTCATATGCTTGTTGTTTGTATATCCTCCTTAGAGAAATATCTATTCAGTCTTTTGCCTGTACTTGTTTAGGTTCTGTCTTTTTATTGTTGAATTATAACAATAAAAGTTCTTTGTATATTCCTAGCACTGTACTTCTTCGAAAAAAATGGTTAGGGGGGTAATCTGGGGCAACAGAACTGAAAATAATTTTATCCTATATAAGGTCATACCATAATTAGAAATTTTCTTGTAGCTAACAGGATTTTTTAGTCTCAGTGTATAAATATGGGCTTCATAACTCATGTCAACTGTAATTGTAGAACTATAGGTAATATTTAAAGTTAGAGTATAAAGTTGAAAACAACATACAGATTCAGTAGTGACTCTAACACACCACAGAGCAAAATTTAACAAGTTCTTACTTCTGTAGAAAATAACTTTAGATTGTTTTCAAAACCCTGGATTTCACAGAGTGTAAACAAACTTTTGAGAAACACTTCTCTTAAGTCTCAAAATGAGCTTTTCTGGGAGCCACAAGCGATCAACACAAATCTTAACTTAGTAACTGTGGTGTGGAAGAAACCCTGGGTGAACTGGAAGGCCTGTGCTGTTGAGATGGACCATAGCCTCACGGGAAATGGCAAAGCACCCCATGCCCCACGAGGCTTTGTGAAATGTCAAGGTTTCACTTGGCAATCTGAGTATGAGTGTTGATAGTTTATGCAGAAATGTCCACTATAGCTTTCTCCCTCTGGATGTTTACAGAGTCTGCTGCTACAAGGATTAGCTAAGTCTAGGTATGTGGTCCAGCTGTATACCGTTAGCCCTTCTCATTATTTATCTGTATGTAGTAATCCCACCTGCTTGTTCAGCTGTATGCAATAACCCCGCTTCTGAAACACACCATTGGCAGCATATAGTCAACATACTAAGCCTCTGAGGTACTGCAGTTTCTCCATCCAAGAGCCCAGTCCACCTGACCCCAGCTTTCCTGTACATGTGTTTGTCTTTTCCTCATTCCCTCAGTGCCCCAGCCAGCGGTATCACTGGAGGCCTTGTGAAGTATGCAGCAGGTAACCATGAAGGAGGTTAAGAAGCATCCTAGGTTTGAACCATTCATTCTGATGCATGCGCAGTAAAATTTGATATGGTTAGTAACTTGATGAGTCAAACCACAGGTATAAACTGGGAATGAATTTGACCCTACTACTCTATTTTTTGTTGTAGTTTTGGGGTTCCAGTTTGTTTTTTTTCAAGACATGGCTTCTCTGTGTAGCCCTACATATCCTGGAACTCACTCTGTAGATAAGGTTGGCCTCGAACTCAGAGATCTGCCTGTCTCTGCCTCCTGAGTGCTGGGATTAAAGGTATGTGTTACCACTGTCCAGCCTATTCTAGTATTGAAAAATAAAAGACAAACATCTTTCTTGCTAAGTCATAAGGAGGCTAAAATTACAGGATAAGACTTAACAAAAGTACTAAGGAAATTAAAGGAAGTAAAAAGTATTCATGTGCAAGGCAGTTATGAATCAGTAGAGCACAAGGAGGAACTTGGAGCAAGGTAAAGAAATAATGGAATAAGATTACTGAATCTTCTGGTAGTTTCACTGTGTAGTCTTGGGTGTCCCAAAATTAGCTCTGTAGACAAGGCTGGCCTTGAACTCATAGAGATCCCCCTTCCTGTGAGTCCCGAGTGCTGGGATTAAAGGTGTGCGCCACCACCACCCCAGATATTTCTGAATCTTAAGCTTGAGAGCCACGTCACCATTGGCACTCTCTCTTCGGCCTCTCCTTGCCTGGCCTCTTTATCTTCCTTGACAAACTCTGGCTAGTTGCTCCTCTCCCACCTCCTTTCCATCTTCACATTCATCTTGTCTTCACAGAGGTACTATTTTGCTGTCTGCTGGCTTTGTTCTTCATGTCAGTAGAGCTGAGGATGACGCCTTTTTTTTGTTTGTCTGCACTCGTTTTCATTTCCCCGGGCTTGCCAGTGGAGAATCTATGTTGAGTTTTGTCTGGACCTAAGGCTATTGTTTTCAGCTTTCCAGATTTGGAAGAAGATTCTCATTGTCCACTCTTAGAATTGTAGCACTTTGGCCCTCTGTGAGTTTTCCCGATACACACTGGTGAAACAGTACTTTTTAATTATTAAACACTTATTTATTAATAACTATATCTAGTTATAACAAACACACTTACTTAACTACTATTCCTATAAATTCCTACAACCCCTAAGACCTAACCACTAAACCTATTGATAACTATTACTACTATTTTTCTAAGGATACAGTCTCTGGGGCAGGTCCTCAGTCACCAGGAACACAGTCTCTGGGGTAGTCCCTTTAATGCACTTAGCAGTCTTTATTCTGGAATATCTCAGATGCAGGTTCGTCAGGGTAAATTGGCTATGGAAGTCTCACCTTAAATAAGGCTTGAGGCTTTCTTCTCTCAAGGAGACCTCAACTGTCTGTAGGCCAACTTACTTCCTTCGTATCAGCAACTCTGCCGTTCTGCCTCAGTCTTTAAAGCTGGCCACAGTTCCGTTCAGGCCACTGTTCGGACAGGTCAAACCCCTCTAGGCAAAAGCTGAGCCACAGGGTTTATTCCTTGGCCTTTTGCTGTCTTGCTGAGGCTTTCTCTGCTCACCAGCTTCCTTCTGCCTCAGGGAGATCTGGCCATTGGTCTACCAGCACTTTCTCCAGCAGGACTCTCTGAACTCTCTAGTATGGGGGCCCTTAGCATGCAGCTCTCTGGGCTCATCCACTTGTCCTTGAATAGGATCGCTCCTTGTTCCACCTGCTTTAGCTTAATTTGGTCTCTGCCCCTTTAACAGTTGAAAACAATGCCAGGTCATAAAGTCTTTCCTTGTTTCACCTGGCTTCAACCTTGTTTTTCAGTCCATAGAGACTCCCCCCTTTTCACGTGACTTCATCCATAAGCTGATAAGCAAATTGCTCACAACTAAGTTGATCTTCATGCCCCAGATTAAGAGACTGTATCAGAAACCTAGATATTCACTGAATCTAACTTATATTAATCTATCAGCCCCTACACACTGGCATTTAAGAGGCACCACAGTATAAGCAGGAGGAGGAGGAGGTACCTGTGCAGGGTTACTGCACTGTTTTCCATAATGACCCCATTAAAACACATGGTTCAATCAAATAGGGAATTGTGCATCTCTGTTGTGCATCTTCTCACAACTGCTTTTCCTTTTTTTCATATTTGTCTCTACAGCTAGATTAGTATCTAAAACGCTGTCTTTCCTGCTTCACCAACCTGGGGATTTCTCCTAAACTTAGTGGCCAAGGGTCAAAGCCCTTATGAGCACAGCATCCTACAGTTGAGCATACTTCTAGAAGATTACCTCTTCAAAAGTGTTGAGATTCCTGGTGCATACACAGGAGTTCCTGGAGTGAGCATCTGTCATGTTGGTAGCATTGTTGTGATCATCCTAGATAAGGTTCTTCACAAAGCTGAAGACAAAAAAAGATTTTATTTCTAAACTTGTTTGCAGATTTGCAGAAGACAACTAGACAGAATCTGTACGAATTACATGTCCTTCTGAATATTCTTTTAGCTGCTCATGTGTGAGTGCGTGCACACGTGTGCATGTGTATATACAGAAATGAATATATCAGTGCATTCACTATGGAAGTCAGAGGAAGATATACCCTACTCTATCACTCTTCTGCCTTATTCCCTTGAGAAAGGATCTTTCATTGAACCTGGAGCATACTGTTTTTGCTTTGACTGACTGGCCAGCAAGCCCTTGTGGTCTTTCTGTTTCTGTGCACTCCCCCAATCCACCCAGGGCTAGTGTTGAAAGTGTATACACATGGCTTTTACATGGGTATTGGGCATCCACACTCAGGGCCCCATGCTTGAACACAGAGTGCTTTCCTCAACAGATCCATCTCTCCAGCTTTTAATTTTCTTTTAAAGAAAAACAAAGTTGAATTTAATTCATTTCTATTCATTGATCCACCCAACATTTATTGAACTTTTCCTTGTGATAGGCACTTTTCTTGGTGGTGTTAGAGATGACTGGTAAAATATTCAAAATTTCTCTGGCTCTAATAGCTGGACAAATGGATCCAAAAGTGTTGGGTATAAGAATAATTATCAAGGGTACAACATAAGCACTGTAGAAACACATAAGTTGGGGTGTGAGAATGTGACCGAAAAGGGAAAGGGGGCTATGTAAAAAGATGTTGAAAAGTATACTTGAGAAGAAATGGGAGTGAAATGCTTGAAGATTTCAGTGCTGGCTCCTTTGCCTGCCACACACTTGCCTCGTACGGCGGAGTCTTCCATCTGAGGAAGGCCATTCATCAGTGAACTTGAGAATGGTTGAAAACAGCAGCGTTCTGTCTTCAAATGAAATCTTATTCAGAAGTCCACATTAAAAAGTCAAGCAGTTCTGATTGAAGTGCACGGGCTGGGGGTCCCAAACCCCAGGGTCCCTTCTGCTGTTGCTCTCCTTTCATTTCTCCTCCTAGCACCTATTTTCAGAAAGCTCAGAATAGGTTAATAGTTGCTAACCTAGACCATTTTATAGATTAATGGACTAAGATTTACATAGCCACCTGGAGTCACTCAACTATTTAGAAGTTGAGTACGTCTTAATCAAAATGCTTGAGACACAAAGTCTCAAAGTGTTTTAGATTTTAGAGTTTTTCAGATTTGTTATATTTGTACAAACTTTATGTAAAATGATTAAACATCCCTAATTCAAAATCTGAAATGCTCATTATTCTTAAACTTTCTGAGCATCATGGAACTCAAAAAGTTTGTACATCAGAGCCTGAGCTATCCATAAAGAGTATTTGAGCACCCACCGTGTGCCCGGGCTTGTCAGGGCTTGTGCGTAGGAACGCTCTGTGAAGGTGGCAAGGAACAAAGACTCGGTTGTAATTTTAGTTTTTATGACCTGGCCTGATGGTACAGTTCTGCGATCTCAGCTACTCAGGAGGCCACAGCAGGGAAATTGTAGGTTCAAGAATACCTGGGCAACTTAATAAGACCATGGCTCAAAAAAAAAAAAAAACATAAAACAAAAAAAGAAGGGCTGTGAATATAATTCAGTGGTAAATTGCATGTTTTAATGACACCTTGCATTCAATCCTTACTATGGGTGTGGGGCATCTAAAGTCAAGTGTGGTGGCATACACCTGTAATCACCACACTTGGAAGTGGAGGATCACAGGTTTAATGCCAACCTGAGCTGTATAGCAAGATCCTGCCTACCCACCATTCAACCATTTTTCTGTAGTGGGAGACAAGAAAAGTGGCCACATAAACAGTTTATGATATAGGTAGGATGTTGTGCTAAATCTTACCCATATGGAAGCTTGTTGACAGGAGGAACATGTCTTAAAGAATGCATTGACATTGCCCTGCTAAGAGGTATAGTCACCTAAATGAGGGTAATTCCCCAGGAAGGAGCAGTATCAGAGTGCTGCCCAGCACACATAACAAGGGCAGTCCTGATCCATAGGAAACCAAAGACAGTTTGTGTCCTGAGAGGGCTCATTCAAAGTTCCTATGCTGTCATCAAGACTGAGCATTGAGCCTTCCACCTACACATGATGGCTGCTATGTTCCAGTGGTGAGATCCAAGCCATGGCCCCAGAGATCTTCTTTTCTGTTTCTAAGAGTATCATGAATAGTTAGAAATCCTGTCCTGAAGCTCCCTGGTCGACTTTCCCAGGCCATTGTGTGTCTGCTAGAACATCAGAGCTCTGATTGGCTTGAACTCATTTGAATTTACCCTGATAATTTTCTTTCTGTTTTCTTACTAACTGCAAGGAACTTTCTAAAATTACATGTAGGTGTGTATGCCTACCTGTGGGTATGTGCAGGTGCATGCAAGTGCCCTTGGAAGCCAGTGGCTTTGGATCCCCTAGAGCTGGTGATACAGATGATTGTGAGCCACGTGATGTGGGTGCTGGAAGCCAAACTCTAGTTCTCTGGAAAAGCACCAAGTCTCTTTCCCAATACGACCATCTCTTTAGCCCCCAAAATTATTTTTAGATGTAGACTCTTTGCTAAACAAAGACACTGTTTCCAGACACTGGTTACAAGGTCACCAGAGACTGTAAGCTTACTGAAGGATAGCTGAGTCTCAGGGTCACAGTGAACCCAAAGGGTTACGGTAAGGGTATTCCAAATTTTCTGCTCTGTTTTTATAGTTATGTACTGATCCTAAAACCTTTCATATATTTGAATTTTGTGATAGTCTTGCAATTGTTAGTAAAGTCAAAAGGCCTATTATCCTTGAAAAATGAATCAAAGTGGATTTTTACTTGCTGCAAAATTAACACACATTTTTAGAATTTGTTGATTTTTCATTAATATACATAGCCCACACACAACCTTCAGGTGACTGTAGTAAGTTCAGCTTTAAGACAGTGTTTCTATGAAGTCTTAGGAAACAGTTTGTAGCAATATTCCTTTCTTCTCACCAAATGAAATCCCTTTGGTTGAAAACACTCCTAATAGAATCTGGACCTAAAAGCTAATGTACTACAGATGTTTTCCAGGTATTGATGCTCATAGGAGATGAAAGGCATAATTGTGTCTTAACAAAGTACAGACTGCTGACCATAGCTATGTGTCTGAATTAGATCGTCATTTTAACTGTGAATCTGAAAGTTGCTTGACATGGCATGGGATTCAGAGAGAACATTTTTCTTAGACTTGTTGAAGTTCTAGTGACTTTGTCTGTTTTGGTTTTGGACCCAGGAGACATACGCACAGGAATCCACCTGTCATTCTTGTGCTGAGTGGGTTGTTGGGCCGTCAGCCTAGCTAGCTACCTTTTCTGTTAGTCTGGATAGTCATCTCATACATTGCATTTCAAAGTCCTTAGTGTCAGTGCTACTGAAAATGCAGTATTGCACAAATGACCTGGGGTCTTATTAGAATGCACATTCTGCCTTCCCTTCATGGCACTCAAGTGACAGAGCTGGAGTGTCGCAATTGTCATTGTTTCCTTTATTGTCCCATGAAGTCAGGCCACAACACCAAAACTTCCTGTGACAATATTAGGCTCTCTTTAAGAAGATTTAAGTTTTCAGACACTATGTAGACGTCCACACAGTAATCAAAACTAAAACTTCTTTCTTGGTATTTCTTCCATTCTATCTTTTTTTTTTAATTATACACTGTCTTTTTAAACAGTTTGTTGTTTGTGTTTTTTTTTTTTAACTAAAGATCAAACCCAAGGAGTCATGCATGCTAGGCAAGCATTTTGCCACTAAGATACATATTTTTCTTTTGAGATAGGCATCCACTCTGTTGCTTAGGTTAGCCCTGAACCGAACAGGCCTCCTGCCTCAGCCTCATGAGTAGCTGGGGTTACAGATCTGTGCCACCAGGCTCAGTTACAGACTTCCTTGGTAGCTTCCATCCAGATAATGCTTACCAATAAAGTCATACTTTAGTAATTTTACTTATGATAATTTGGAAAAGTTAATGTCTGAATTTCTAGAGCTAACTCTTTGACTTTTAGAAGTCATATATTGTCATAAATATATGATTTATTTCAAGTTTATATATTCCTTGTGGTACAACTCTTATTGCAGGCCCAGTATTGTTGTTAGTTGTTTAAAAAGTATTCTTTTTTTTTTTTTTGGCTTTTCGAGACAGGGTTTCTCTGTGTAGCCCTGGACTCGCTTTGTAGACCAGGCTGGCCTCGAACTCACAGAGATCCGCCTGCCTCTGCCTCCCGAGTGCTGGGATTAAAGGCGTGCGCCACTACGCCCGGCTTTAAAAAGTATTCTTTAGGAAAATAGCTTTACCTTTCATTAATGGCCATTGTCCTTTTCTGGTTTTAGAACACTAGTAAGACAACTTCATTTGCAGCTGTCCTGTCTGAGAAATGGGAAGAGGACCGTGTTGTCCTGAAGGCATTCTTTGGGGTGTGTAGTAGGAGAGTAATGCTGCGGGAGAGAGAGCTGCAATGACCCGTGTTCATCAGTGCCTGGGGGCGGAGCTTCTGTCCTGTAGATGTGCTGGGAGCTGGCCAGCCCCTAGCGATACTGCCTGATGGCTATTAAATGACTGCGCTCTCTGAATATCAGCCTATGGTTCTTACTACTAGTTATCTTCTATCAGAAGCAGAATGTTATCTTTTTCTAAAAAAACATAAGTCCATAATGGTTTGACCCTTTAATATAGTTCCTTTTTGGTAACCCCTAGCCATAAAATTATTTTCGTTGCTACTTTATAACTGTAATTACTACTTTTATGAATCGCAGTGTAAATATCTAACATGCAGGATATCTGATATGTGGCCCCTGTGAAAGGGTTGTTCAACCCCAAAGGGTCACAACCCACAGATTGAGAACCACTGCCTAGAGACTCAAGTGAGAATATAATACGTCACATTAAAAAATAAACTTTGATACTGCAAAATATAAAAAGCAAATTTTGAGAAAGTTGTGATGCTCAGCAATGATATCATAATATATTGATACATTGGCAATGTAATTTGACTCTAGTGCTGGACTGATCTCTTAAGTATTGTCAGAAAATAAAATCTGAATTTGAATGGACTGGAGGAAGTTGAAAAGCTACAGGGATATGAAGTCCAGAAAAGAAGACAAAATCCTTCTCATTAAAATATGCTAGAGAAGACTGTCTCGGGCATGTTTTAAGTTGCAAGAATTTGACTTTTATAGAAAAATCAAATAACATTATTTATATCATCATATTTCCTTTGTTTAAGGAAAGTATTATTTGTGAATCCTCCTCAGTTTGGACATACAAAAGAGGTTATCTCACTACTCCATGTTTGAATTGAAAAACTAAAATTTAAAGTTTCTTTCTTCTTTCCTTTTTTCTTTCCTTCCTTCTTTCTTTCTTTTTTTTTTAGACAGGATTTCTCTGCATAACAGTATTGTCTGTCTTTGTAGACCAGACTGGCCTTGAACACACACACAGATCTGCCTGCCATTGCCTCCTGAGTGCTGGGATTAAAGGAGTGAGCCACAACACCTACTGTTTAAAGTTTCTTTGGTTTTTTTTTTTGTTTGTTTGGTGGGTTGGTTAGTTGGATTTTTGAGACAGGGTTTCTCTGTGTAGCCCAGGCTGGCCTCAAACTCACAGAGATCCGCCTGCCTCTGCCTCCTGGGTGCTGGGATTAAAAGTGTGTGCCACGATGCCTGGCCATTTCAAGTTTCTTAATGTTGCCTTTAAAAATAGCTTGAGCAGGAATTATGAAGGACTTGCTACTCTATCTTGGCAGAGATAGGCTGTCAACTTACCTGCTTCCAAATTTTGTCCATTTCGGACAGCATTCTGTCTAGAGTTGAAGCAAGAGATTTCTCTTGCCCAGTGACAAGCTTACCACTAATGTAGTCATGTCCAAATGAAGATTCTTCAATGCTCATCATTTACTTGGAGTAGAATGGGGGTTGCTGTCAGGTGGTGATATGTCTCAATATCAAAAAATCTTAAGTGAAGAAAACATCTTTGAATGCCATATTCTATCTCTTGAGGTTTTTGAAGACCACCTATCTACATATATTTGGATAAGCAAATGTTGCTTGTCTCTTAGCAACTTGATTTCTGATTAACTTAGAAAACATCTATGGGGCTGGAGAGACAGCTCAGAGGTTAAGAGCGCTGGCTGTTCTTTCAGAGGTCCTGAGTTCAATTCCCAGCAACCACATGGTGTCTCACAACCATCTATAATGAAATCTAGTGCCCTCTTCTGGCCTGCAGGTATACCTGAAGACAGAACACTGTATACATAATAAATAAATCTTTAAAAAAAAAGAAAAAGAAACATCTGTGATACACTGCGCTAATACCTAACAAAATGATATGTTTGAATGACTATTAGTTTGCATTAGTTTGTGACAGTTGCTATCAAAAGGCCAAAACTTCACATTGCAATTTTAAGCATTACATAGGAACAACACCTTAAAAGGAGTTAACCTTAATTTTGTATCAGTATGCAAAGATCAATACTGATGTAGCCAAATATAATCTTAATTCAGATATATTTATCCTTCTCGGGTCTCTGATGTGGTTGAAGACTTGACAGTTATAGTCTTACAGTTAAAATTTAAGCTGTTTGCGAATTAAAAGGATGTTTTAGGTCTAAGAAGATGTTTTTAAGTTGTTAATGCAAGTTAGGATGGAAACTGAGTTAGGTATAGAACTTTAAACTCATTGAGATAGATAGTAGAATATTAACATCAGTTGCCAAATATGTATGGACTGGACATTGGGAATGTATGTTATACCTTATAATTTTCATAATTGTGGCCTAATTATTCTTTGTTTTGTATTGTATTTACTGTTATAAGAAAAAGAGCCTGTTATTGGATTAAAAGGGGGGAGCTGTTGGGAAGGAAAAAAAAGATACAAGTTAAATTAAAACAACAACAACAAAAGCAGATAGGAGAGTGAGGGGGGAAGAGCCAGGCATGGTGGTACATACCTTTAATCCTAGCTTGGGAGGCAGAGGCCTCTTGTAAGTTCAAGCCCAGCCTGGCCTAGATAGCAAGTTCCAGGCCAGCCAGGACTACAGCTGTGGTATTAGAGCACTGTGAGGTGAAAGTGTAGTGTGGAGTTTTCAGCTAAGAGTCTGAGCCAACACAGGTGGTAGTGCATGCCCACAGTTCCAGTACTCAGGAAGTGGAGGAAGGAGAGTCTCAAGTTTAAGGCCAGCCTTAACATACATATATATGGAGAGATGGCTCAGAGGTTAAGAGCGCTGGCTGTTCTTCCAGAGGTCCTGAGTTCAATTCCCAGCAACCACATGGTGGTTTACAACCATCTATAATGAAATCTAGTGCCCTCTTCTGGCCTGCAGGTGTACCTGAAGACAGAACACTGTACACATAATAAATAAATCTTTTTTTAAAAAAGTATATATATATATATATATATATATATATATACACACACACATACACACACTTTGATCTTGTATAAAATAAAGGGGGGGGAATTAGTGATGTTTTAGTGGTTTTAGAACACAGAAGGAGGGGACTGGAGAGATGGCTCTGGGGCTAAGGGCACCAACTGCTCTTTCCAGAGGACCCTGGTTCAAATCCCAGCACCCACATGGTAGCCCACAACTGTCTCTTAACTCCAAGAGTTGCCACTCTCACACAGACAGACATACAAGCAAACTTAAGAGGTTAAGAGCACTTGTTCTTGCAGAGGACCTGGATTTAGTTCCCAGCACCCACATGGTGGCTCACAACCATATGTAACCCCACACCTCCAGAGGATCCCACATCCTCTTCTGACCTCCACAGGCACCAGGTATGCACCTCGTTAGCATGCATACATACATACATGTATGTGTGTATGTATGTATGTATGTATGTATGTATGTATGTATGTATGTACATACAGCAAAGTACTCATACACCTAATATAATGAAGTAAATAAACCTTTTTAAAAAAAAGTGGCCCAGAGCCTGGGATTTCCCAGGGGTCTTTTCTTAAAAGAATCAAAACTACAGATGCATCTCACCCCAGGGACTACCAGACTCCCTTAGAATATGACTGCTAAAAAGCAATGTGGAGGAATTTTTATGTTGAAAGGGACAAATAATTTGTTAAGCAACAATAACCCCTCCCCTAATTAAAACAGATAATGTAGCTCAGTGGTGGAGTACCTTCCTAACTGCTTCTCTCCCTCAACATCGTACCACTTGACATTCTGTGATGGTCTCAGTATCACTCACTGTTTTGGTCACTAGCATTTGGATGGCTTCCTTGACATTTTATTATTTAGGCACTTTGACAGTATGCTTGGAAATGTTTTTAAGTAGTGACAACTGAGCTCAACTTTGAATTTTCTGGGTCCATCAGGTGCCAAAGCAGACATTTTCTAAATGGTTGGCTGTAGTTTGGGGCATGGATTGTAGCAAGAGAATAGACATTTCTTTCTGCAGAAGGTCCCCATGGGGTTCAAACTTGTGATCTTAGCCTCATTATCACACTTTTAAAACCATCAGACCTAATAGGCATATTATATCTATTTCCATCTGTAATCTTAAATTAAGTTTAATTTTTTAATTACCCAAGGCTTATTTCAAATATGCAATTAAAATCACTTTGGCACATTTCTCAGTTTTGTTTGATAGTGAAAGTCAGAAAAGTGAAGCAGGCAGCCAAAGGACCTAAGTCACTTTTCATCTTCCCTGTGTTGTCTGTGACAGTGGAAGTCACAAAAGTGAAGCTAGCAGGAAGAGAGCCAAGCTCACTTTATGGAGAGTGTGACGGTACCTTTTTCTCCGGTGAGCCTGCAGCAGGTCTGATGTCAGTCACTTTAGGGACCTTTAGACCCCATTGCTCATTTGCTGCTAGAATGTGCCCGCTCTGCTTCTGCATTATGAAGATCGTCTGTCAACACTTTGAGATATTCCCCTTTGTTATTAAGCGTGTGATGCTCTACACTGTCAGGTTTTTTGCCAATTATAGTTAAGGTACAATGGTGTATTCACCAGATCAAAGTCTTACATTGGCGGTAGAGGAAGATTTGTAAGTCTTTATTCATCTGAATTGTACAATAGAACACCTGAGGAATGCAAATAGCCCCTCTGAGGGCTCTGCAGGAAAGGCTGTGAAAATGACAGAGTAGAACTATTGTTGTTCTGAATTGATGTTTTAGCCAAAGTAGTTATTTCTTATCTTGTTTCCTAACAGTTTTAGCTTTATTGGTTATATTGACTATACCTATGAGACAGATGTATGACATCCTAGCACATGGGTTTGTTCTATTTCCCTTTCAGTGAAGCTGTATTTAGTATGCTTTTTAAAATGACATATTTGACTCTAACTTGTATAATAAAAGTCTGTTACTAAGCCATTAATGAGAACATTTTAATATAGAGATTTGAATATTTTCTCTATAAAGTAACTATGTTATTATATGCAAAAATGGCCTATTTAAGTCACCTTTTTGCTTTATAATTTTCCATAGGAAAATACCAAGTTTTAATCATAACTTAATGCCATATACTTTATTCTAAAATAAATCTTAGGGGTTAGTATACTTTTTAGGATGTAAATAAAAGTATACAAATACTATGATCAAAAGTCACTAATAACTTTGTATGATAAACATGTGCAAACTGCTGTGTGAATTTTCCTTTTTCTATCCTGAATCCTCTGCAGCTGGTCTTTCCTTTCTTTCTTTTTTGGTTTTTTTTTTTTGGGGGGGGGGGGGCTTTTTTGTTGTTTTTCAAGACAGAATTTCTCTTGTAGCCCTGGCTGTCCTGTACTCACTCTGTAGACCAGGCTGGCCTCAAACTCAGAGATCCACCTGCCTCTGCCTCCCGAGTGCTGGGATTAAAGGTGTGCGCCACCATCCTTGGGCTATCTTCTTAACTTTCTAATAACTATTGAATCCCTGCCATTTTGTTTGGTATTTGAGTTTCCGTGGGTTGGGTCTTTAGTTCTTCCTTTTCTTTGCCTTTAAAAGCAGCATGTACACTGGTTATTTAACAGATTTCTGCCGTGTACCTATTAAACCTTAGTCAGAATACAGCAGGCTGGGCCCGTGAAATGGCCCCATTGGTAAAAGGGCTTATTGCCAAGCCAGTAGCCTGCGTTCAGTCCCTGACGCCTACCTACATGGTAGAAGGAGAGACTTGACTCCTAATTGTTCTCTGACTTCTGTGGCTTGTGGGCGCAAGTCTGTGTGTACAAATAAAAATAAATGTAAAATACAGGATACAGATGTGATGATGATGTGAGACCCACAGTTTCTTAGTAATCCAGACTTGAGCAAAACCTTAGCATCATAGAAGAATATACTACAATTATCTGAGAATAATGAGGATGCTACCTGTTTACTGTCTGTATTATTTTCCTAGGTTCTTTACAATATAATATGTACTATTATTATTTCCACTTTTGCAAATGAGGAAACAGACTTAAAAACAGGTACCTACCCAGGAATAAGAAACTATGAGTAGAACCTTTTGATTATATTTTCTACATTTATTTCATTTAAATTCTAATTACTGCTTTTCCAAAATACTCATTTTAGAAGAAAGAACAGAACTCAATAGTGCTTTTCTAGGCGACAACTAGTATGTTTTCATAATTTTTTGTGATTAAAAGAATTTATTTCCTCTGCATTTCTATTCATGATCCTATAAAAATTTGGATTTATAAGAACAGCATGTACCCAATTGACTATATTTATAAACCTGTGTTTTGCATTTTTGTATTGTTCTCGTTGCTGTTAGCAGAATCCTCCCTCAAAACCAATGGCAACTGTTGGTTCTGCTCATTCAGGAGGAACTCACCCAGTCAGTAGATGTCTGGGTGGGACAGATCATGTTTCAGGGATGCTTCAGAATTGGGTGGCATTTCTAAGTGTGATTCCTGTACAAGCAACTTCATGAGTTCTCTTTGCTAAAACTTAGTTTGTAAAGATAATTAACATTATAAAACAGTCTTATTCAGAAGTATAGGTATTAATACTGAACAAATTCAGTTTAACTTTTAAAAATTGATAGTATTTGTAAGACAGTTCCTATAGGTAATATGCTAAAATAAAACTAGATTACGATAGGAAATTCCAGCATATACCTGAAGAAATTGCTGCCTGCTGATGCCTTGACCTTGGAAAGCCATACACAAAAGACGGCATCATAAAACCGTGCGGTTCTTATGAATATGTATGTGCTACTTGATAATAATGAATGTGGTACAGTCATGCATGCACTACAAGATAATGTTGTGCCCTTTTTTGTCTACAGGTTGATAAAAATTAAAGAGTGGGTGGACAAGTATGACCCAGGCGCCTTGGTCATTCCTTTTAGTGGGGCCTTGGAACTCACGTTGCAAGAATTGAGTGCTGAGGAGAGACAGAAGTATCTGGAAGCGAACATGACACAAAGGTTAATTAGCATTCATTTTCTCTACACTTTATTATCAACTATTTCCTTGCAGTAATTTAATTGCTTGCGCTGATAGAATAATAAATGACAGAGTAATTACCATTATAAAGAGGGAATCTTCTCCTTTCTTTACCATGAGACAGAGTGAAAAGATTTATTTTAAATTAAGTTTTTAACTGTCATCTGTCATCTCCGCACAGTGTTTTAATTATAACATAGGTATTAGTTATGTATATTTTTGAGGAGGGATGATCGCCAAAACTCTTTCGTCATGTTCGTGGGGGAGGGGAAAGGGTGAATCACTTGCCATAATTTTTTTTCTGAGTAACAATAATATATTGTTAGGAGATTGGGTTTCAATCAAATAATTTTGCTTTCATGACTCCAGTTTTGGAAATAATTAATATTGGATGAAAATAGTCATAGCTGGGAAGATACAATTTTTCTTTTTTAGTAGTAAACAGTTTAAAATGCTTCAGGCTAATACAATTAAAACCTATTTTAGATAGGGTGTCTTAAGAAATAGCCCCTGCTGTCTGACCTCTTCAAGTGTGCTGGAAAAGATGAACGGTCACTTTCTAATATCTTTACCATTATCTGCTTGGATGAATAATTTTAGTTCTAGACGATCCCTGGCAGAGTCAACTGAAATGTTGAGTGAATTTGTTCCATTTTATTTCAGTGCTTTGCCAAAGATCATTAAGGCTGGGTTTGCAGCACTCCAGTTAGAGTACTTTTTCACTGCAGGCCCAGATGAAGTGCGTGCATGGACCATCAGGGTAAGATTCATACTTATTCATCAGCTATATCCAGTTCCACACTATTGAATTCAGATTGATATCACCGACTTTGAAGTTTGTCATGGTGGCGGTTAGCTAGTCATTACAGATGAGGTTTTTGTCCAGGATAACTTTAATTATTTGTGAGCTGCTGAACAGTGAAAGTGGAGCGGCATTGATTGAGGCAGGTAACAATTGATTCTGCCTATTACATAGTCTGAATTTCTCCATCCTGTAGAATCTGTCTACCCTCCTCCTGTGGTCAGAGATAAGACGCACCAGTATTGTGCCTGCTTAATCTGTGTGACTGGGTTTGTCTGCGGTGAAATTGATGTTGCTTTTCATTTTGTAGTCGCTAAGTTTGTTTGGGTTGCGGGTGGTTCTTTCCTCCTTTGCTTTGCTCGGATTACATTTTCAGCAATAAAAGCAATATGACATCATTATGCTCCTCATAGATACACAGTTGGGCTCAGTGTGTAATAATTCATTCCTTTATATTGAATTCATTGAAGTGATGTTTATTTTTACTGTTACATGTTCAACTTCTTCAAGAATGTAATACATATTTTAAACATTAGTGTATACTACATAGGACTAGGGAAAATAACTAATTTATTCCCAGAGGACAATAGACTAAAACATAATGGTTTTGCCTTGAATGTAAATATATTGTAATACAGTAGTTGCTATTGAAAAATATTTTGAAGTATATGTAGTCCTAAATTGTGTATGTTATTCTATGTTATAGAATATAGGAAGGTCAGAACTTTAAGATCAGTGTCTCAGTAAGTCTTGTGTTGTGCCGTTTAGAACCTGCTTTGTGATGACCTCAGTGTGCTTCTGAGTTCTGTTTTCAGTGCTGCTGTTATATTTATTTCTGTTTAGTATGGATAGAAACATGGAGTTGGTCAGCATAATGGTAGATAAGCCTCTGTGAACTCTAGATTCACTCTCCCCTTATCTCTCCCTTTGTAAGAAGAGAAATGTTTGATTGACTTCTATAACAAGGTTCTTTTATATAAACTTTAAAAATAATGTCAAAGCAAATCCAAGTTGGTAAACAAATTGCCAGTGTTTATTTTTACTATATATTTTAAAGATGTATTTTAAAGCCTTAAAACTTCAAACTGAAGTGGGTGAAGCAGGAAAGAGCATTTGCTAGGTTTGAAATGTGAAAGCTGGTTTGTCTTAAGACTGATTGTTAGTACCCATGACTTAATGTGCTAAGATACTCATTCAGGTAAGCATCAGCGAGCAACCACATTAACCCAATACATCTTTTATTATAAAAACTCTGCTCTGTAGTGTCAGACTCCTTATCACTTTAACATGCTTTATTAAGCAGCCTGTAGCTCACCATTATTTCTCAGATTTCTTTCTGTGGTTGTGTGTGTCTGGAATGTATGTTCTTGTAATTTTACTTATCGGGCAATTACCAGACATTTCTCTTTCCATCTTGGCTTAAATTTCCTTCATGATGGTTAGAAGCAGGCTGTATTATGAAAAATGTTAAAAAAAACTTCCTGTTAACATTTCTTATTTCAAGATTATTTGCTGCCCATAGCTTATCTGATTTACTAGAAATGTCTGAAAAATGTCCCTTTATATATTGATTTTTATATGTTTAGATGAGCTGAAATTTTGAGGGCTTTTTATCTCTTTAACGTTTGATAATTCAACTTGAAAGTTACTTAAAAATCTTTATCTTTTTCCACTGTGAAGAATAGAAAATCGAAATGAAACCCACACCAAACCAGACCACTGCATCTAAATCAATAAAACTGTAGATGACTGTTAGGAAAAACAAAGCTATGAGCCGCTTTAAGACCTGCTGCTCTGTGTGCGCTCACACTGCTGCCCGGGCTGTGTCCACTGGTGGGAATGCACTGTTGTAGTGGACGTCCTAACTAGTATTAAACTTAAGTTTGAGTTGAGCCAACTGCAGATCAGAGAAGAGAAACTCGATGCTTACAATCAGTCATTTTAAATGCAATTAGTTTTCTCTGGTCCTTTTCAAAGAAAGGAACGAAGGCTCCTCAGGCTGCAGGAAAGATTCACACAGATTTTGAAAAGGGATTCATTATGGCTGAAGTAATGAAATATGAAGACTTTAAAGAGGAAGGTTCAGAAAATGCAGTCAAGGTAAGAAATGATTTTTTAACTTGCATATTTCATAATGTTAGCACTCATGAAGTTCCCATGATAAATGACAGCCGTCTTTAAACTGCATGCTGTTAGCCTGTTAGGATCATTGTTTTCCATTGATTAGGAACTATCCATGTTCTTGTGTTTTCGGATCAGTTTTAAATGGCTGTATGTATGGAGGTTTTGGGTTTTTTTTTTTTCCTCTAACTGAAAATAAAAATAAACTTAAGTCACATAAATACAAGGAATTTGTTCACTAGTAGCTAATTAAAAAGTCATAGTAATCCATTTGAGTATATGAACTAGAAATCATGGTATGGTTAAGTCAATTAAACTTAACCTAGTTAGATAACCCTGCTGATACTGAAACTTTATGGGCTTCCTTTGTTTTGTTTTTGTTTTTTTTTTTTTTTTTTTAAGATCTTTGAGAATTTGATTTGCTTTTTCAACACTAGAGGGCAGGTCCAAAATTGTGCTTTATTTTAGCTAATAACTATAATTTGATTTTCAGACACTTGTAGTGAAGAAGTGTTAAATATGAGTACTAAATGATTTTTAATGTAAGTTCTATTGCAAAATTCATTTTCTAGCTTGTTTGATTGTTCACAGAGAAACATTAATAATATCCATTAACCTCACTAAAAGTTGGCCTTGCAGAAAGCTTCTTTCTTTGGTTTAAGTTGAAGACTGTTATAGAAAATGTTGGTAGATTCAAACAGGACTCTTATCTTGAATGTTTCATAATTTGAAAGGAATCTGAAAGATATTTCAAGTTTGGTTTATTCTTACCAGCATTATTAGAACAATTATATTAGACAGCAGGGCTTTGATGGGACAATTGGAACCTTAGAACCAGGAAGGAAAAAAGAAAAATCTTCATATAACTAGTTTGGTATTGAGAGCCATTTTGGTTATCAAAAAAAAAAAAATTGGTAAATTGCAGCTTGGAACCAAGCAAAGCCATTAATGTCATTGGTGTTACCTGTACTGATATAGATAAGTATGCAAATATTGACGGTGGGTTTTGTCAGGAATACTAATTAGACTTGAAGAATATCTGATTTTTTTTGTCAACATGTTATATCATGTTACCATATATTTCTTTTCATACAGAAGATTAAAATGAGGATATTTTCTATTTCTAGAATTCAGAGATGGAAGCTTCCTTTTCATACTTACATATGCTAAGTCGATATTTACCAATCCTTAGTAGATTTTGTTGTAATAAACTTAAGATAACATGAATTGTGGATACTTTAACAATTCAGAAACCATAATATACAGTACAATAATGTTTCCTGCTTATAATAATATGTGAGGCTGAGCACTTTATATCATAATTTAGGAAAGATTGGCTTCTGGCTTTTCCACTTAGAGTACCACTAAATATCTCATATGTTTTTAACTTCCAAAACTAACACTTAAATTTTGAGCTCTGAATAAATAAAGAATTTATGAGCTACGTTTTGCTTCTTATTCAGCATTGTTTACTTGTACATGATAAGGAAGTTTGAGCTTGCAAATAGGAGTGTGTGAGTGTGTGTGTGTGTGTGTGTGTGTGTGTGTGTGTTTATTTCTACTACCGTTGTAGCATTGCTAATTCAGTGCAGTGCTGTGAACTATATACTGAATAGCTCTTTGGGCTTTGTAGTCTACAGGGATATCACACTATTAGCAATCATATCTGCTTAGGCAAAGCTGCCTTCTACAGATGGCTGCTTTCAAGTGCAAATGAACTGGTTAGACGTGTCTTGTTTAATACATACTCAAGATTCACAAATGGGTATTGATTTTTTTTTCAACCAGTGTTTCTGATAGCAGTGGAAATGGATTAAATGGTCTCTAGAGAATTTAAAGAAACACTGTCACTATTAATAGTAAACCTGAGTGTAACAAAGTATATAAAGTTACACTAATATGTCATGTTACTGTGCATTTCACTTAGCTTGTCTGAATAGTTTTATATTATTATTCCTTAGATTCTAGACCTAAGTAGCATATGGCTTTCAGTACATCACATCTTTACAAAAATCAAGTTAATATTTATTTAGTATGTCTTTTAGAATGATAGAGTACCTTGTCTTTTTAAAGATAATCTTCATGTTAATAACATATTGCTAGTAGGCAAAATCCTTTGTATTGAACACTATCAAAAATATGCTTGTGAGGACTCTTCAATCTGGTTTGTTGATTTAAACCTCAGAGGTATGATCTTTGTTAGTGTTTTTATTACTGACTAATTTCACTTGGTTTTAAACTTTCTTTCAATAATGCCAAACGGAAGTAATAATCTTACATTGGACAAAATTTACATGTTCTCAAGAAATTCTAACAGAAGGAAAACTTTTTCCAAAAGATCCTCAGGTCCCATTCTTGAATAGTTGGTGCTAGGGTCAGAGGATACTGATAATTGTGTAAGTGTTAAGTGTGGGTGCTGAGGAGCCTGAAGTGTGCTATGCAATGGGCGAACCTTATTTGTTTGTATATAATCACCAAGAGCACATCTGGATCTGCGTACCAGCAGGTGAAATCAGTTGCTTTGTGGACTCATTTACAAGTGGAAAAATAATCTGTCTGCATTCCAACCTGTTAGAGTCTGCTTGTAACCAGTTCTGTCAGTAAACTTCTGAGATAACACTTAGAACACACAGTTTAGTGCCGTTGTCAAGATTAAACAGGGCTATAAGAAATTCAAATGTGTATGCCACAATTGAGCAGTTTTTCTTAGAGCAGACTGTCTTTAAGACATCACCAGGGTCACAAAAAAATTCTTTAAGCAAATAAAGTGCTTGTAGCTTTTTCTGCGTCGTTTGATCAGTTTTCTTACAGGGACTTGCTGGATGTTTGCAGACACATCAGAAATGTACCATAAACAGCATGTAATGAAACTTAATGATATTAGTATAATTACATTTATGTATCAACAGTTAGTGAGAATACATTATGATTATGTTCACATATATGTGATAGCTTAGTTCCTGCCCAAATCAGAAGTGTTTAGCTTCTCTTTGTATGTTTAGAACCTGTATGCCTTTCTATACATCTGTTCTTTTTCATTACAGTTTTTAACACGACCCAAGGAGTATTTCTTTGCATTTGTTTCTCCTATTCCTGGGTGTTTTGTAATAAGCCATTTCCTCTGTTTTTCCTGTTTGCAGGCTGCTGGAAAATACAGACAACAAGGCAGGAATTATATTGTTGAAGATGGAGATATTATCTTCTTCAAATTTAATACACCTCAGCAACCAAAAAAGAAATAAATTTAGTTACTGCTCAGATAGAAATACAACTTCTAAAATGAATATATTGGGTTTTGGGGGGTTTTGGTTTTTAAAGTTTCTGAAATCTAAAGAGACAAAGTTAGGAATGGGAATCTTCTACAAGCAAATTATTTTTATTTGTTTTAATATTATAAAATACTGTGTACCTTCAATGAATTGTGAGTTATTAAACGTGAACAGCTTTGCTTTTCATGTGATTAAGACCCTTCTTCAAATTGTAGAAGCTTTTCAAGACCATCTTACTCTCATGACGCTTCATTAATCTCCATCATGTATGCCAAGCCTGACACATCTGACAGTGAAGACAGTGCAGCTTGCTCCTTTTGAATCTAAAGATAATGCATGTTTTACAGTACTCCAGATGTCTACACTCAATAAAACATTTGACAAAACCAGCCTTGGTGTGTTTGGGGATGTCTGTACTGACTGACTGTGGTGTGTTGAATGCGATATGGCACCTGCTAGCTGCTGATTACAGAATTTTGAGGCGTGTGTGTGACACAGGAGCTGGCGTGTGGGGCAGCTGCAATTGTATATTAAAGTGAGTCTTTCATGGGAATTAGAAAAATAATATGCCAGGGGTTGTCTCCAAAAAAGTTAATTAATTTGTAGATGGACATTTATTGAAAGATGATAGCAGTGATATTGCAAAGGTTATAACACAGGTGACTCTGACTAGAAAGAAAAGAATTTTGTCTCAGACATCAGTGATTTCGTTTGTTGTTACTGTTCTAACCAAATGGAAGGCATCTTTATTTTCACTTTTCTTTAAAATTATTAAGTTCTTAAAACTGACCATTTTGTTTCTGAGGAGTTTCATTTTTATTTCAATTAAGATTCATATACTGGTTTTAAAACTAATGAAAAATAATTCAGCTTTGATTGTTTTTAACTTCTGTCTCACTTGCTGGTAAAGAGTTTGCAGCCAGTTGAAAATTTGACATGCGTGTAAATCTTTTAGACTCCTAGTAAAATGAGTGAGAGAATGCTGACAACTTAGTTACCTCAGGATCATTTGCCATGCCGCTCGCCCTCCTAAAACATAGATAGCCTCAACTCCATTCTCCCTGAGTGCCACTATGCCTCCATGTTAACATTCTCGTGAGCCCTTCTGTGTTCCACTGCGCAAGTAGAACCAATGAAGGCTCGTACCCAGGCCAGCGAGTGTGTCATGTTCCAAGATGCAGAGATATGTACCACAAAAGGGAAGAAAGTATTTTTTAGGGAGATTAGGATGCCCTAAGGAAAGATTTTAAAGCAGACTCAGTTACCTGGCATGGCGGTACAAGCCTGTAATCCCAGCACTCAGGGTCTAAGGAGGAGGATGGCGAGTTCAAGCCCCATCTAAGCAACATAGTGTGACTCTGTCTCAAAAAAAATAGAGACTGAAGCTGGACATGAT
Source organism: Lophiomys imhausi (assembly GCA_907164525.1). NCBI lineage: Eukaryota > Metazoa > Chordata > Mammalia > Rodentia > Muridae > Lophiomys > Lophiomys imhausi. The sequence continues at coordinate 1,436,919 of CAJQZJ010032684.1, forward strand.
CACTTAAGACCTATAATCTCAGCATTTGGGACGATGGTTAGAAGATTGGGAGTCAGCCAAGACTACATAGTGGCATTCCAAGCCAGCTTGGCTAGAGAATAAGACCTGTCTCAAAAATAGTAAATAATGAATAGACAGGGCGCAGTGGAACAGTGAATATAACTTGGGGACAGAGGGGCGTCTGCACAATGAAACAAAGCTACAAGTGGTGTTGGCCACGCTTGCTGTGGGAAATCCTTACTGTGTGTGCATTTGGACTACATGTAGATTAGCAACTATCAGGCATTTTGGTAACATAAGGAGGAATCAAATACCTTACTTCTGCATAGGTGTGTTTAAAAGCTTAAAGATGATCAGACTCATCTCTGACTTCTAATGTGATGGTTGCATTGTGGGAAAGAACCAGTGGCAGGAGAAAGGAGACCATTTGCGATAACTACACTTGTTAGAGCTGAAATGAGATGCTAAAAGTATGCAGTGTACAAAATTGCGTGTTCTACAAAAGTTTAGAATTCTGTAGACTGTTGCTTGTGGATAAAAAGATTATCTGTAATGTTTTCGATTATATAAATGAATAAACCACTTTATATATTTTTAGAATTTTAAATAAATATTTTTGCACCTGTCTAGGATCATCCCAAATTTGTACTCAGGAGATTTTATTTGTGCCACAAGCTTGGGGAAAATGTTTTGGTAGACTTTAGTTGAATTTTCTTATGTCGACTTTATGGCTTTGCACTGCACTAGGCATGGCTTGGATCAGAACCAGGGCTTCTGAAGAAATCAAGTCCTGTTCATGAGTCATGACTCATTTAGTTCTGAATAAAGGTTTTTTTCACATATAATTTGCCAGCATCATGCTACAGTAAGTATGCTTCTGAGGGATTTATCAACTTCCAATATTAGAATGCCACATTGCTGATCACTGTTAGCTGTCCCTGTGGTGTTTTCAGCTCTCTGATCATGACTCTGTCTCAGACAGTCCATGTCCGGGGGCAGAATGTCTTTGTGTCTCATGTTTTCTAACCAGTCTACTTTTTCTGACCCTTCAAACATGTTGGATCTTTTGGCTGACTCCTTAAATTGGAAAAACAGATCTTGTTACATTTTTAACCCTTTAGAAACACAATATGCTGAAAGAAGGGTTTGGCTTTCTAGTGATTTGGGGGGGGGTAGGGTGCTCCTTACAATTGCTTAGAGTTCCCTTATAAAAACTGGCAGTTCTGGACTGGCAAGATGACTTTGAGGGTAAGATCACTTGCTGCCAAACCTGACCACCCAAGTTCAGTTCTTAGGATCCATATGATGGAAAGAAGGAACCAACTATTTACTGCATGTTGGTCCTCTAGTCCCTACACGCATGCTCACTCATACACATGCACACAAAATAAAATGAATTAGAATCTAATGTTTAACAAGTTCTTGGTTGTTTACATTAGCAGCTCTTATGACAATTCTTTCTGGGTTAGGTGGTGCACACATGTGAGGCCAACCTGGGCCTGTAAGACCCTGTCTCAAAAACCAAAAGTTATTGACAGTTCTTGAATTGCCTTCATGATCTGTAAATACCCTGAACCACTTACAAATTAGTACCTCAGTGGAAAGCCCTGTGTTGCAATTAGGAAATTGAAAACAGGGAACTCATTTCACACACAGGCACACACACCTCACACCACACACGTCTCAAAAAATGATCTGGTCCTTGGCCTGGTTGGTCTAAGGAAGCCAGATTAGCTTTACATCCCGTCTGTACACTCTGCTTCCAACTTGTGTGATGTGACGGCTTAGACAAGTTCTTTAAGCCGTCTAAGTCAACATAGGCCTTTTGTGAGTGTTGAGGTTAGACAATAAAATGTTAAAACTCACTTAGCGATAGCAAGTTCTTGGATCTTTACAAGAGCAGCTCTTCTCATGTACAGAATACTTTCTTATGTCCACATCCACTCCACAGACAAAATTATGCAATAGGAAATGGCTGGTGTGAGTAAAGCTGGGAGAGAGAAGTGGATGTACTCAGGTAAGGATACATTTGTCTTCATCGGTAAACCAGCTCATTAGTCTTGCCACTAAAAGGTCACAGTGCGATGACGGGCACAGATAATTAGTTTTTTTTCAAGAGGCACAGAGAGAGTCAGCCCTATGCCTGCCCAGCACCCCGGTGCACAGAGCTCAGTTCCAGGGTAAGGCAGATTCCCTAATGAAACGGAGCGGACATGGTCATGGAGTTGGGGTCCTCAGATCCAGCTTTCTCACTCCTGTGTTTGTTTCCCAAGCTAAGAATGTCTTACCCCAGTGTCTCCGGAACACCTCTGTGCTTCCATATTGTGGAGGATTAAGTTCCTTCACACTCAGGCAAGTACCTAAGGGAGAAGCCTTCATGTTGTGGCCTGCTTATCTGCTATTGAAGGCCCAAAGGCCTGTCAGGAAAGCCATACTTTCTGTTGCCACCAAATATGGAAGAAAAGGATAGTGATTCATGTTCTTTGACTCTCCTAGCCTCTGTGCATATTGCTATTTACCCCCTTTGGAGGCGGGGAGTCTGATGAAGCCCCATCTTGGTTGCCCTAGGGCCCCAAGAATGTGTCACATATGTAAGTTCTGTTTATATTTGCCTAGTCCTCTCCATACAGTTTTATTAAAAAGCTACTCTGGGTCAAAGCTACCCACTGCTGATTAAAGGTTAGTTTAAGCTTGGATGTGTGTTACTTTCCTATTTTTCCTTTGAGAGGACTCATTAATCATACAAGGTCAACACCCCACGGCAGCAGCATTTTATGGGTTGTGACCCCTTTTGGGGTTGGTGACCCTTTCACAGGGGTCACCTGAGACCATTGATATTTACATTATTGTTCATAACAGTAATAAAATTACAGTCATGAGATAGCAATAAAAATAAGTTTATGGCTGGGGGCTCACCACACAATGAGGAACTGTATTAAAGGGTTCCAGCCTCAGGAAGGTTGAGAACTACTGTCCTAAGGGCTATTGGGGCAGCAATGCGGCAGGAACCTGCATCTCTGGGGTGCCCACTGACCTGGCTGCTTACCAGGTACATGAAAGAAAAACGAGTGTAAGCTGTTGTGTCTGAGCTAACATTGTGTAGTAACAGTCTGGCTTTTACTTCGAAGACATGGGCATGTTGTCTGGTTATTTCCATGACACCTTAGCTTTGTCACTGCTCCTGTACTGTGAATGCCACGGTATACAGTGGAGTGGACTTTTGATCAGGTCTGGATTCCATTTGGATGTTATCCAATGCTAGTTACTCTTCCAGCCTTGAGGTCTTTGTCGGTGTAACAAAAACAACACTGATGTGTTATCAGGTTAAATGGCGTCCAACACAAGGGCTAAGAAGAGAGCCACTCGGTGTCAATTCCTATATTCCTTCCTTTAGTGTGACCTAAAAGAAAACACCAGTAATAACAGACATTATGTAGTACACACATATGAGAGAATATTGGGCATATTTTTCTTTAATTCCCTAAAAATCTGTCTACACAAAATGGCATCATGAACTAATAAATTGTATTCCAAAATTTATAACAGTATTTGAAAATTAGAGTTAATTTTATCACCTAAAAATTGAGGCAGCATTTCCAGGTAGCTCCAAAACTTTACTCAACATTAATGCATGCTACTGTGGTACTGAAGGACTCTTGGCAGCTAAAGGCTCTTAAATCATCTGTTATCGCCTTTTCTGAGACTCTTTCTTGTATAGACAAAGACATTAGATTCCATAACCAAAATTGGATAGCTCACTATTTTCTGTTAAACTTTTTAAAAAATTCTTTTTTGGCTTTTCAAGACAGGGTTTCTCTTTGTAGACCAGGCTAGCCTTGAATTCACAGAGATCTGCCTGCCTCTGCCTCCCAAGTGCTGGGATTAAATTAAAACACCACCACACCCAGCAAACTTTAAAAATGTTAAAACCAGTTCAGAACAGCAACTCTTTGTATTAAATAAGCCTTCTATGAAGATTATCCCATCTGAAAGACTAGAATGAAATTTCAATTGACTTTAATCAAATAAAACTTGAAAGTTTTCAGCAACACATTATTTTCCCATTAAATCCAGCTGCCCATCAACTGGATTAAAAAAAAAAAGGTAGAAATGAGAAACTACGGGCATCCTTGTATGTCCCTTGCTTCCCCAACTCTCCAAACTATTGGCACCATAGAATTATAAGAGAGAACTCATCCCAAAGAAGTAAGAACTGGAAATTTAAGAGAAGAAAACGTTTAAAGTGTCCTACTTAAAATATGCTATCCCTATCTAGGCATGGCATTGTCTCAGCACACTGAAGACTTGAGCATAGGAATGTAAGGTCAACCTGGACACCAGAGATCCCATCTTCCAAAAAAGAAAAAACCTTCCTCAAAAAAGTGTAGGAAATGTTAAATATTTTTATTTGTGAAGCTGTTACTCAGGGGTGTGTGTGTGTGTGTGTGTGTGTGTGTGTGTGTGTGTGTGTGTGTG
>CAJQZJ010032684.1:1449637-1508127 GCA_907164525.1 Lophiomys imhausi
TCTATCTATCTATCTATCTATCTATCTATCTATCTATCTATCTATCTATCTATCCCTCTCTCTCTGTCCTTTTTAAGACATGGTCTCAGATATCCTGGTATGCATCTCTTCTGATTTTTATCTTTATGTTCTCCCCATAACAAACCAGAACCATGAGTGTAGTAATAGCTTTTGATGAGCTCAGTGTGTCTAGTGAATTATCTAACATGAGTGTGGTGGTTTGAATGAAAATGGCTCCACAGGCTCATAGGGAGTGACAGTAAAGGAGGTGTGGCCTTGTTGGAGTGGGTGTGGCCTTGTTGGAGGAAGTGTGTCACTGGGGGTGGGCTTTGAGGTTTCAGAAGCTCAAGTCAGGCCTAGTATCACTGTTTTTTCCTGCTGCTTAAGCATCTGGATGTAGAATTCTCAGTTCCTTCTCCAGCACCATGTCTGGCCTGCATGCTGCCATGCTTCCTGCCATGATGATAATGGACTAAACCCCTGAACCAATTAATTAAATATTTTTCCTTTATAAAAGTTGCTGTGGTCATGGTGTCCCTTCACAGCAATAAGCTTGTGTGTTGAACACTTGGTCCCCACTATTTTAGAAGGTTCTGGAAACTTTAAGGGATGGGGTCTAGCTGAAGAAAAGAGGTCCCTCACTGAAAGGACATGACTCTGACAGTCGTACCTGTTCCCTAGCCTTGTCCAGAGGTGAAGAAGGCCATTTTTCAGAAGTTCCTGTTGACATGACCTGCTGTGCTGCCTAAGCACACAGGCCAAGCAACCTTGAGCCTCTGAAACCATGAGCCAAAATGAAGTTTTCTTCCCATAAGTTGTTTGTGCCGGGTATTTTGTTACAGCAATGAAAAGTCTGACTAAAACACCCTGGGCACAGGATCAGTGTAGGAAGAAAAGCAGGCTTGAGAACTCTGATGTCAGCCTTTTCTGATGGGCTGCTAACTCTGAGCACTGTGAAAAAAAATATAAATAAATAATAAGTAAATAAGTGAGAAGAATCTCCCTCCTTCCATAGCTTTCCTGTTAACTATGTATTTATGGTTCATCTGCATAGCAAACATTTTCTGCACAAATAATAAATATGCACATTGTTGTAGAAAACTATTTTAATCATAAAATAAGACTATGCTCCACAGCCTTCCCTGAAACTTCCTATTTTATGAGTATTCTTTGTACACTCACGTCTGGATCTACTTCTGAGCTTTTTGATGGCTGAGTGATGTTTCTTTTTATGCTCCATCATAAGACAAGAAGGAATCAATTTTAAGGGTCATTGGGAGATTGCATAATTTCATAAATATGTAGAAAATAAGGAAACATTACATGTATTTGTTACTTTTTTTTTAAAGCTAGCCTTGCGTTGCATGCATTGAGATGCCTAACTTTTATGTGATTTCCCAAAAGACTGAACTGAATGTCCATAAACTTGCATTTCCTAGGATTGTCATAGCAAGAGCAAGGAGAAAGCACAGGGAACAGAATTGCTGGGAAAGGTGCTCGTGCATATGCGTCCCGCTCAGTGTCCTCAGACTGTCTGAAATGGTTCTGCCAACTTTCATGTCACCGACCTGTGGCTTGCCCAGAGCCCTAACTCTCCCACTACTGAGCACTAACACACTTTTTAGACATTGCGCATCTGGAAAGTTTGTAGAAATCCAGGCTCCCTGCCGTTTAGTGTGTGCTTCGGAACTATTGATGAGATTGACCATGCTTTTCGTGTATTTATACATTTACTTTTTATTATTCTACTTCCTCTTCATGCCGCTTATTGTGGCACCTGAATTTTCTGTTTGATTTAGACAACTTCCCCAGGGTATTGAATGAGACTCAAGCGAAATGAAAGTTTGTTTTTTGGGTTTTTTTTTTTTAGGTTTTTTGAGACAGGGTTTCTCTGTGTATCCTTGGCTGTCTTGGACTCGCTTTGTAAACCAGGTTGGCCTTGAACTCACAGAGATCCACCTGCCTCTGCCTCCCGAGTGCTGGGATTAAAGGCCACCACACCCGGCCCTCGAAATGAAGGTTTTGTAGGCCATGCTGATGTGTTTCCATACCATCATGACTCTACTGGAGTCTAAACTTCCTCCACAAAAGCAAAGTGAAAAACAATAAAGGCTGTGGAGAAGCACTAATTTTCTCTGGTTGATTGAGGGGCTCTTGTTTGTTTGCTTGTATGTTTGTTTGTTCATTCCTTTCAGCTAAATAGAAATCATCTATTTCTCCAGTGTGGAAACCAACTCCTCAAGAGCTGAACCTTATGATTCTATGATTTAATCCAACCTAATAATTACCCCGGCTTTCTCAGCATTGCTCAGCATCAATAATGATAGATTGCAGACTGGTAAACCACTTTTTACTTTTAGATAATTTTTAAGTCTGGATGACTTTATTTTTTAAAAAAAGTTGACGCCTCATCTGTTGTTCCAAAGATCTGGATCTGTTTTCTTGTAACCTGTGTGTGTGTGTGTGTGTGTGTGTTTGTGTATGATGTGTGTTGTGTGTGTCTGTGTGTGTGTGTTGTATGTGGTGTGTGTATGATGTGTGTGTGGTGTGTGTATGGTATATGTGTATATGTGTGGTGTGTGTATGATGTGTGTGTGTGGTGTGAGTATGGTGTGTGTATATGTGTGGTGTGTGTGTGTGTGTGCTGTGTGTGGTGTGTGTTGTGTGTCTATGTGTGTGTGATGTGTGTGTGTGTATGTGTGGTGTGCGTGTATGATGTGTGTGTGTGAAGGAGAGACAGAGACCCTGCTGTAGCTCTCTTGTGGAGTTGGAAAGGCAGCCCTAATGGAGTCTTCACCTTCCTTCTCCATTGTAGGTTCTGTTGTCTGTCCCTGAGTACAAGACTAGCTGGTTTCTTCTTCTCTGTATTGTCCTCCCATCTTACTGTAAGTGCACTGGAATTCTGGTGGCCAGCTTTACATGGGACATGGAAGTTCAGACTCAGGTCTTCATGCTCACCTGCTGTCATCTCCTGGCCACTTGTTTTATTTACTTTTTGTTTTGTAACACAGGATCACATGGTGGTGTACAGGCTGCTCTCAAATTCTGCATGCCAGGTCCTGCCCAGCTAGGTCCTGGAAACCTGACTGGGTGATATGGGAGAAATGACAGGTACACATGTAGGAAAGCTGGGATGGATCAGCTGAAGGGGACACCACAAACACAACCCAGAAACGTGGTGGTGGAGGCAGGTTTACTATGTACAGTGCAAGGACGAAGAGCTACCTCAGCTGGGGAGAGGTCTCTGTGGGAGCAGTCATCAGGCATCCAGGAGGAAAATGAACAACTAGTTTTTGCTCACACTAGTCAATCTTTGTAAACACTGATACTTGAGCCAGAGGAAGACTTTGCCATTTCTCTGAGCCTCTCCTGGGGCTCACCTATTTCCATTGTTCTGAGGAATGAACAGCCCTCAATGTGGCTGTGCTTCTATCAACAACATATATTGACTCAGGACTTCATTCACTCCCACACTTGAGCTCAAGTGACCCTCCCTCCTCCTCCTCTTCCTTTTCTTCTTCTCAAGCAGTGAAACTACAGGGTTGCACCACCATGCTGGACTTCAAGATGGACTCCTGATTTCCAGGTGAGTTTCAGGTTTTTGCAAAGACCATTTGGATGAACTCCACGAGATTTGGTTTCTCCTCAAAGGAGAGAGCCCCATGATGTGGTCTTGCTTTTTCTTTAGGCTTCTTTTCCTTCTAAATTAACCTCTGAAAAGATTCCTAAATAAGCCCCTTGTTTCCCCACTGTACAACCTCCTCCCTCCTCCCCCACCCCATTTCTCAGAACAATCAGTTCATAATTATCCACATACTGGTTGGTTTCACATATTTCTCTATATGCATTTTCATCTTTTCTTCCCTTTTAAGTTAAAACGTTCCTACAGATTAGGTTCTGCATTAATTACAGCATGTGGCGTAACAAATTACCCCCCAAATTTAGCATCTTAAAACAACATTATCTAGCAGTTTCTGTGAGCCAGAAGCTCCAGCATGGTTGTGCTGTGGCCATGGATGGGCTTGACTGAGTTGGAGTTCTGGGTTGGGGTTAGGGTCATCCTCACAGAGGATGAGCCTCTCATTTTTCTTGCCACCTGGACTCTAGAGCGTGTTCCAGGAACCACTCAAGAAGTGTGACACTCATCCACACCTCCCTTGAGAGAGCCCAAGAAAGAACAAGGCAAAGGTTGTACTGTCTTTCATGCTGCAGGCTCCAAAGCCACACACCCTTTTCCAACCACCTCTGCAGAGGCATGAAGGCAACGCACAGTAATTATGTGAGGCTGTAAGGCTGTAAAAAATAATAATAAATACCACTACCCCTCCCTAGGAAGGCCTTCTCCTCCGTTCATGAGAACCTGAAATAGGGCACATAACTGTCAGTCGAGATTTAAAAAAAGGAGATGGCAGACTCTGTGTGTCTCAGAGTGGCGTACATTTCAGGTTGGGTGGCCACCTGAAGGATCTGTTTCATTAGACAAAGTTAGACAGGTTAGGTCTAACATTTTTAACCCAGGACCCCACAGGCACCCAGATCAAGTGCCCTATGTCTTGGTTTGGGAGGCCCTGCTGGTCTCTCCCCCTCTGTGGGTTCGGCCTTTTGTTCCCTCCACAGGCCAGCCAGCCAGCCACAGATCTATCTCCTCCTCACACCCCTTCCAAAGTCTTCGCTTTGAAGCAGACTCTGGCCGAGAAGGAGCCTGTCCGAACTACAGGTTCCCCAAAGAAGATCAAGAAGATCTACCCTGACACCCAGACAGAGCTACTCCTCCTGGACCCTCCACCACCTTATCCCCTGACCCTGAATTCCCAGCCGCCCCAGGGGGTCCCAACCGCCCAACCCTCGGCCCCGCTGGAACCCCTGCCAGAAGCCGAGGGAGGGGGCCCTGCCAGAGAAACCAGAAGTGGAGGGCTGGCACCTCAGACTCCACTGCACTCCCCCTCAGGGAGTACGGACCCCCCTGATGATCAGGGGAATCGGCTGCTTCAATATTGGGCATTCTCTGCAGCAGATCTTTATATTTGGAAAACTCATAATGCCTCTTTCTCTGAGAACCCGCAGGCTCTGACTTCCCTGTTAGAGTCCCTTGTCTTCTCGCACCAACCAACATGGGATGATTGTCAACAGCTCCTGCAGACCCTCCTCACCACTGAGGAGAGGCAGTGGGTGCTACTCAAGGTCAGAAAAAAATGTGCCTGGTGCAGATGGGCAGCCAACTCAGCTGCCCAACGAGATGCAGGCTTCCCTTTGACTAGACCCAACTGGAACTTCAATACACCTGAAGGTAGGGAGCACTTAAAGGTTTACCATCAGGCTCTAGTGGTGGGTCTCCGAGGGGCTGCTAGACACCCCACCAATTTGGCTAAGGTAAGAAAAGTGACTCGGGAACCAAATGAGTCGCCGACGGTGTTTCTAGACCAATTGACGGAGGCTTTTCGGAGATTTACTCCATATGAACCTACCTCTGAGGAACATAAGGCCATGGTAGCCATGGCCTTTATTGATCAGTCAGCTTCAGATATTAGAAAAAAGATGCAGAGGCTGGATGGCCTACAGGGATTCTCACTCCAGGACTTGGTTAAGGAAGCAGATAAAGTGTTCAATAAAAGAGGGACAGAGGAAGAAAAAGAGGAGAGAAGCTGTAGGGAATAGGATGAACGAGGGTTAAAAAGAAAAAAAAGACAGAAAAAAAATTTGAGTAAAATCCTGGCCACTGTAGTAAATGAGAGAGACAGGTGAGGCCAGAAAGATGAGGGAAAGGGCAGGAGGCAACCGTTGGACAAGAACCAATGTGCCTACTGTAAAGAAAAAGGACATTGGCTCAAGGATTGCCCCAAGAAGAAGAGGGGAGGAACCCCCAGAGAAAAAAATTCTGGCTTTAGAAGAAGATTAGGGGAGCGGGGCTCAGACCCCCTCCCCAAGCCTAGGGTAACTCTCAATGTGGAGGGGAAACCCGTCAGTTCCTGGTGCACACTGGGGCTCAGCATTCAGTTCTCCAATCAGAAGGACCACTATCTGCTAAGAGGTCCTGGGTGCAGGGAGCCACAGGGAACAGACAATATTCGTGGACTTCTCGAACAGTGGACCTTGGCATGGATCGGGTATCCCACTCGTTCCTCGTGATCCCTGAGTGCCCCTATCCACTCCTGGGCCATGACTTGCTCTCTAAGGTGGGAGCCCAAATTCATTTCCAAGCAGAAGGACCATCAGTGACTGACAGAGAGGGGAGGCTGTTTCAGGTTTTCATTATGAGGCTGGAGGATGAACATAGTCTGTTTAAAAAACCCCCTCCTCAGACAGCAGATATGCAGGAATGGATGGCCAAGGTTCCCTCAACCTGGGCCAAACTTACTGGCATAGGAATGGCCAAACATCGCCCACCCGTGGTGGTGGAGGTTAAAGCTACCTCTACCCCAGTTTCGGTGCGCCAGTATCCCATGAGCAAAGAGGCCAGAGATGGCATCCACCCACATATACAGCGGCTCCTCAAGCTGGGGGTCCTTGTTAAATGTCAGTCAGCATGGAACACCCCTCTGCTCCCAGTTCGAAAGCCTGGGACCAATGATTATAGGCCAGTCCAGGACTTAAGGGAAGTTAACAAAAGAGTTGCTGATCTTCACCCTACAGTGCCCCTCCTTAGCACCCTTCCCCCTCAGCAGAAAAGATGCCCTTTTCTGCTTGAGGCTCAATCCTTCTAGCCAGCCCATATTTGCCTTTGAATGGAGAGATCTGGCCTCAGGATTATCAGGACAAATGACTTGGACCCGCCTGCCCCAGGGATTCAAGAACTCTCCCACCATCTACGAGGCCCTCCACCAAGATTTGGCCCACTTCAGGGCCTCCAACCCCTAGGTAACGTTACTCCAATATGTTGATGACATTCTCCTAGCAGTGGAGACCAAAGAAGACTGCCTCCTGGGAACTGAAAACCTGCTGACTGAGCTCAGATCCTTGGGATACAGGGTCTCAGCCAAAAAGGCCCAGATTTGTCAACGACAGGTCAGTTACCTGGGGCATCTAATCAAAAATGGAAAGAGATGGCTGTCGGATGCTAGGAAAAACACTGTGGCTCAGATACCCGCCCCCACGACTCCCTGACAAGTCAGAGAATTCTTGGGAACTGCGGGCTTCTGTCAGCTATGGATCCCAGGGTTTGCAGAAATGGCTGCCCCTCTGTATCCGCTCACAAAGGAGAGTGCACCTTTTGTTTGGGGCGAGAAAGAGCAGGAGGCCTTCAACAGAATTAAACAGGCCCTGCTATCAGCCCCAGCCTTAGGACTGCCTGATGTGACTAAGCCATTCCACCTGTATGTGGTCAAAAATAATGGGATAGCTAAAGGAGTCCTGACTCAGAGACTGGGTCCATGGAACCTACCTGTGGCATATCTGTCAAAAAAATTAGACTCTGTGGCAGCAGGATGGCCCAGCTGCCTACGGATAGTGGCTGCTGTGGCGGCTTTAGTCAGAGATGCTGACAAGTTGACTTTGGGACAAAACCTTACAGTTATGGCCCCCCATGCTCTAGAAAGTGTAGTGCGCCAGCCTCCTGAAAGGTGGCTGACAAATGCCAGGATGACCCACTATCAGTCACTCCTCCTGAACTCAGACAGCATCAAGTTTACGCCTGCCATAGGGCTCAACCCAGCCTCCCTGCTGCCCAACCCTGATTTAGAGGGATCAGCTATCATCCATGATTGCTGACAAGTGCTCGTCAAGACCCATGGCACCTGCACAGATCTCACTGACCAGCCTGTCCCCAATGCTGAAGCCACTTGGTTCATGGATGGGAGCAGCTTTCTTGAAGAAGGTAAGCGTTGGGCAGGGGCAGCAGTGGTAGATGGGAAATGGGTCATCTGGGCTGCAGCCCTCCCCCGAGGGACTTCAGCACAGTGAGCTGAACTGATTGCCCTCACAAAAGCTCTTGAAATGGCAGCAAAGGCAAAGATAAATATCTACACAGATAGCTACCGCCCATGTGCATGGGGCCATTTATCAACAAAGAGGGCTCCTCACTTCAGCTGGCAAAGACATTAAAAATAAACAAGAGATCCTGGCTCTACTAGCTGCCCTCATGTTGCCAGCCAAAGTAAGCATCATCCACTGTCCGGGTCATCAAAAGGATGGGTCCCCTATAGCAGAGGGAAACAATATGGCAGATCAAGTCACCCGAGAAGCAGCTTTGGGAGATGCTATACTTGAATTACTAGCTGTAGACCCTAGTGAAACAGAGTCCCCACCACAACATCAAAAACGGTAAACAGACTATGAGCCCCAAAGAGGCAGAAGAAATGTCAAAACAGATGCACCGGTGGACACACCTGAAGGGGCTGATAGGTTAATATAAGTTAGATTTAGTGAATATATAGGTTTCTGATACAGTCTTTAATTCGGGGCATGAAGATCAACTGCTGTGAGCAATTAGCTTATCAGCTTATGGATGAAGTCAGGTGAAATGAGGGGAGTCTCTTTGGACTGAAAAACAAGGTTGAAGCCAGGTGAAAGAAGGAAAGACTTTATGACCTGGCATTGCTTTCAACTGCTAAGTGGGCAGAGCCCAAATTAAGCTGAAGCAGGTGGAACAAGGAGTGATCCTATTTAAGGACAAGTGGATGACGCCAGAGAGGCGCGTGCGTGCTAAGGGCCCCCGATATGAGAGAGCTCCGAGAGTCCTGCTGGAGAAAGTTCTGGTAGACCAATGGCCAGATCTCCCTGAGGCAGAAGGAAGCTGGTGAGCAGAGAAAGCCTCGGCAAGACAGCAAAAGGCCAAGGACTAAACCCTGTGGCTCAGCTTTTGCCTAGAGGGGTTTGACCTGTCCGAACAGTGGCCTGAACGGAACTGTGGCCAGCTTTAAAGACTGAGGCAGAGCGGCAGAGTTGCTGATACGAAGGAAATAAGTTGGCCTACAGACGCTGAGCCACTCCCAGAGAGAAGAAAGCCTCAAGCCTTATTTAAAGTGAGACTTCGATAGCCAGTTTACCCTGACGAACCTGCGTCTGAGCTATTCCAGAAAAAGGACTGCTAAGTGTGTTAAAGAGTCTACCCCCGAGACTGGTTTCCTGACGACTGAGGACCTGCCCCAGAGACTGTATCATTCTAAAAGGGTATGAAAGTAGTTGTTATGATTATCAATAGGTTTAGTGGATAGGTTAAAGGGGTTGTAGGAATTTATAGGATTAATAGTTAAGAAATTGTTGGTGTTTGTTATAAGTGAATTTAGTAATAAATAAGAGTTAAATAAGTAATAATTTAAAAGTTCGGTTTCACACACCTGGGCACAAAAAAATTAATCACTCTAATTAACAAGACTAACTATGAGATTCCAGGACTTCACAAGCTAGCAGAAAATGTTGTCTGAGCCTACATACCATGCCTGAAGGTCAATCCCAGTCGGGATAAGATAGAACCCAGTAAGAGACTGCATGGAGACATGCCTGGGGCCTACTGGGAAGTTGATTTCACTGAAGTGCGTCCTGCCAGGTATGGCAACAAATATCTGTTAGCCTTCATTGATACATTTTCAGGGTGGGTAGAAGCCTTCCCCACCAAAAAATGAAACTGCCTGTATGTGGCTAAGAAAATCCTAGAAGAAATATTTCCCCACTTCGGGGCCCCTAAGGCACTAGGGTCAGACAACAGGCCAGACTTTACTGCCCAGATAAGTCAGGAAGTGGCCAGGTATTTGGGGACTGATTGGAAGTTACATTGTACATATAGACCCCAAAGCACAGGCCAGGTAGAAAGAATGAATAGAACTCTAAAAGAGACCTTAACTAAATTGTCCTTAGAGACTGACGGTACAGACTGGACGGTGCTTCTCCCTTTGGCCCTGTTCCGTGTAAGGAACACCCCCTCTCGTTTCCATCTTACTCCCTTTGAGATTTTATATGGCGCTCTACCTCCCTTGCTCACCTTTGAGAAAAAAATTGACCCCAGCTGTTGTCGTAATAATGATTTATGTGCTAGATTAAAAGGACTCCAACTGGTCCAGAAGGAAGTATGGACGCAGCTTGCTGACGCTTATCAACCAGGCACCCCGGAGGTTGCTCATCCATTCCAGATCGGGGATTCTGTCTACGTCTGCCAGCATCGCTCACAGAATCTGGAGCCTAGGTGGAAAGGGCCGTATGCTATCCTGCCCTCCACCCCGACTGCTGTCAAGGCTGACGGAATCTCAGCTTGGATCCACGCCTCCCAGGTAAAGAAGGCACCTAAAGCCTCAGGAGAATGGCGAGCTCACAGCACCTCCAACCCTCTCAAGCTCAAGCTCCAATGATCCTCAGACTCTTAACTCTCCTTTTGCTCACCCAGCTGACTGTGAGTTCCTGTAGCCCCCATGTGCCTCAAGGCCTCACTTGGCAGGTCTTGTCCCAAACAGGAGATGTGGTTTGGTCTAATTCCACCCTAGCTGTCCCCTGGACCTGGTGGCCAGAATTGCATCCTGATTTGTGCCAACTGGCTGCAGGGCTAGACTACTGGGACATCCCTGATTATCACTGAACAGGGGGAAAAGATCCAACAACAAAGGGCCTGCCTGAATGTGATGGAAAGCCAACCTGCTCTCGCAAGCCATGTTCTGGGAGCCGGCTGGGAGGTAGAGGATTCGGTTGCAAACATCCCCAGCTACTCTACGAAAAATCCCAATTTATGTATGCCCTACGAGTAACTCTAGAGAAAAGGGCCATAAATGGGGGATTAAAACCTTCTACTGTGGGGCCTGGAGCTGTGAGATGACAGGAGATACTTATTAGCTTAACTCAAAGAGTGACCTAATACAGGTGAGTCGGGGTTATAAATATAAACAACCAGGGCTAAGTCAAAACACCTGTACTAGGCCTCTTGGTGGTACTACCTTTGTCCAATATGGGGTCTCCATCTGGTAGATCCTCAGCGAGGAGACTGGAAAGGAACAGGCCCATGTCTTAATTTTACTTGTAACCCCCCTCCTCTTCCAGTTCACAGAGGCAGGGAAAAAAACTTATGACTTAATGGATAAAAGGAATAACATGGGGCCTAAGATTATATGTCACTGGGCACGATGCTGGAATGACTTTCACTGTAAGACTAAAAATTGAATCCCTGCCACCCACTGTCATTGGACCTAACTCTGTCCTAAACCAAGAGGTTCCTGTTCCTAGAGCGGTCACTTGGACCTCAGAGAGTCAACACAGGTCGGGGATGCTAACACCTGTCCCCACCTCATCCTTTGACCTATCCTCCTAAACAAGAATGCTAAAATCAATCACAGGTGCTTACCATGTTCTCAGTGCCACTAACCCAGGGGCAACTGAGTCTTGCTGGCTTTGCTACACTGCCCCGCCACCTTATTATGAAGCAGTTGGGATAGAGGCTGAGGTAAACAGCACTTCCCTCCTCTGAACAATGTAGATGGAAACAAGGTGGGGGAGCCAAGATAACCCTTTCCTCAGTGTCAGGAAAAGGAGTCTGTGTAGGCACTCCATCCCCCCCACCCCACAACAACACCTCTACAATAGAACTGAACGTGTCACAGACTCCTCTGGGTACCTCATCCCACCTGACGATGGATGATGGATGTGCAGTACAGGGCTTGCCCCGTGTGTGTCTTCAGCTGTGTTGAACGCAACTAACGAGTTCTGCATGCTGGTGCAACTATTTACCAGGCTAATCTACCACCCAGACTCTTCCTTCTTAGACACCTATGAGGGGGGCCATAAAACTAAAAGAGAGCCTGTAACAATGACTTTGGCCGTGCTACTGGGTTTAGGAGTGGCAACCAGAATAGGAACAGATGCTGTGGCTTTAGCACAGCAACCACGATACTACGCTAATTTATGTCAAGAAATAGATACTGACCTACAGGTACCGGAGGATTCCATTTCAAAATTAAAAGAATCTTTATCTTCACTGTCTGAGGTGGTCATGCAGAACCAGAGAGGGTTAGATCTTCTATTTCTAAAAGAAGGAGGGTTATGTGCTTCCCTAAAAGAAGAATGTTGTTTATAGATCGTTCTGGAGTCATTACCGACTCTATGAATAAGCAAAGGGAAAGGATAGCCACCACCAGGCAAAAAGAAAAACGAAGTTCCCAGGGATGGTTTGATTCATGGTTCAATAAACCCCATGGTTTGCCACTTTAATATCCATGCTGATGGGACCCCTCGTTATCCTCCTCCTACTCACCCTAAGGCCCTACATTTTAAACCGACTAGTTTCCTTTGTTAGAGAACGGGTCAGCGCTGTCCAAGTGCTCATGTTAAGACAACAATATGCCGGCTGAGATCTCACTTGAGGAATCAGGCCCCTGATTTCAAGATTGAAATCATTCACTTGAAGAAGAGGGGAATGTAAGGCTGTAAAAAATATAAAATAATAAATACCACTACCCCTCCCTAGGAAGGCCTTCTCTGTTCATGAGAACCTGACCTCATGACCCATGGGGACATTACACAGAACTTGGTCCCCGGGACTATCTAACCAAAGATAATGGTCCCACCCTGGCAAGCTAAAGGTTGAGTTTATGTAGCTGACTGGGATGATCCCCTTTGCTTCCCTTATTCCCACTCCCCTATCCCCACCTGCAGTTATCACCTGGCAGGCTAAAGTTAACTACATTGTTCCCTTTATGTACCCACCTGTTTGCGGCTTTTGTGCTTAAAAGCTGCCTGAAAACAGTTATTCATATTCACTCCTTCCCAAAGGCTGTTGAACCCTGGCGAATCAGCTTAATAAAAATCCTCTTGCATTTTGCAACAAACCTCGGTCTCTGGTAGTTTCTGGGTGTCAGGACCTCGGGGCACCCCCAGGGTCCAACAGGATCTACTCAAGCCAAAGGGGTTCTCTGGCTTTGGGTGGAATAGTTCCCTCTCCAGACACACCCCTTGCTGCCTGCCGTCCCCTCAGGGTTGTCTCAGGCCTGACCCCTAAGAGCACTGATCTAGGTGCCCTTGCTGACTCTCTCGCCATCTCCCTGGCATTTGACATAAGACCAGTCCGAGGTGGATGAACACCACCTCCTCCCCTCTGCCCCCTCCTCTTCCTGACCCTTTCTCCCCTTCCCTTCTCCCTTCTCCTTCCTTCATCTCTCTTTTCTGTTTCCTTCTCCTCAAACTCTTTTTCCTGCATTCTCCAAAGGACTTGGGATATGAGTGGCAGGAACCAGAAGCAAGAGTTGTTTTGTTTCCTGCCCTGGCAGAGACCTTCCCTACCAATGGCCACTGTGCTTCATCTGCTTACACAGAAGAGGTGAGTTGGAGTGGTCACCTCTGAAAATACCTGTCACCCATCAAACCATGATAACGGCTTTGTGGGTCATAATCTGGAAATTCTGCAAATGGCTTCCCAATGGCCTATTAAGAAGCCAGGTGGATGCCAAGAGGGTGGCTTTACAGCCTATAGTCTGGTGACAAAAAGGAGGACAGTGGGAGGCCCTTCATCTGCATATTCCTTGCTGCCTACGGGAGGAATGGGTGCAAAAGCCTGGGCCCAGCTGCTGGAAACCTCTAGGCCTGAAGTAAGAGCCTGAGGGCTTGTGGGAGGAGATGCTGCTATTCTTGGTGGCTCTTTGAGCACTTTTCTCCTCTCCACCCATGGCACTTGTTTTCTATGAGGCACCACTTTCTTCCGGGCTCTTTTGAAAAACATTCGGCTCCCTGCTGTGAGAGCATGAGGCCCCCAAAGCATCTTAAAATCCATCAGAGACTGAATGCATTGACTTTGAAGTGGGACCAAAATGTGAGGACCCCAACCAGAGTAAAACATCTCCCAAACCAGTTAAATAGGCTCCACTTAATAGCCAGCCATTTCTAAATTGTTCCTTTTATATAGTGTAGCATTTACATTGGTGGTAACTATGGTAACAGATCCTAAGGACCTCCATATGATCAGCAAATTACCAGGTGCTAATTGTAAATAAGGAGACAAATAAATAGCTTATAGTTTAAATGGCAGTGCTTAAGAGTCCCTAGATTCATAAGCTGGTCTGTACCCTCTGGCAAAATAATGTCCTCTCATCCATATTTAGTCATTTTTTGCCTCTAAAAACTAGACTCATAATGAGCGTGTGTTATCCTTCCGATGAATTTAGAAGAGAAGAAAATGATAAGACAATGCAATCTGATAAACTGGATGTCAGTGACAATCACTGACATATAATCCATCTATCTCTGCTGGGGACATATGGAGACAGGTTCCTGGAGCCTGTGGGCACCAAAACACATGTGTGCTCAGCCCCTCATGTAAAAATGGCACAGATCTGCATACACCCTATTCTCCTCACAGGCACTTTAAATCATCTCTAGATTGCTAGTGCCTCATACTATGCCAACACTACGTAAAGCATCACCTACTTGCTGTACTGTGTAGGATACACACAAAGGGGAAAGCGCATACATGTGTGACACAGAGGCAGTTGCTTTCCGTTGCCAACTGTAGCCACGGATGCAGAACACAGCTTTCGAGGACAACTGCACTGACGTCAGGTTTCAGGCTACCACTTGACCATCTTCTTGCTTTCCCCATAAGGCTTCCCCAATGCTGATAGGTGGCAGTCGTCATATCTGGACTGGGTGGTCCTGGCCAGCACTTTTCACTACCTTCTCCTCCCTCAGTGATATCGGTGCTTGTACATCACACTAGGCCGGCACATTTATTCTATCCCAGTTAGTATGGATATTATTATCCCTTAACGTTATCAGTCTCAAGTGCAGACTGTAAGTGTTAAATACAACTACCACATTATTCTACTAGAGATGTGAGCAGAGAATGCAAAGCAGTGTGAAGTTATTTTTTCCTTCCTTTCTTTGTTTAGTCTCTGAACATCTGGTTGGAGAAGTGTTATCTGGAAAATGTTAGTTTTCAGTTTCCTTCAGTCATGGCATGTCAAATGTATTAGAAATGGGCAAGGACAAAAATGTGTCCCATCCATCCATCCATCCATCCATCCATCCAATCATTTATTCTTCTTATGCTTACAGAGCTCTTTCAGTTCTGCCCGTGTGCAGGGTGCTAGATGAAAGAACATAAGCTAGCAACAATTTTCTTTCTGCTAAGCTCAAAAGAAGAGGCACAAACTGTGAACCCCAATCAGAGTCTAAAACAACACAGGTAGGCCTCGCCTGGCTTAAGCCTGGCAGGAGACTTCCAGTGAAGAGATGAAAACGAACAAAGAAAGAAGCAGAGAGCAGCCTCTTGTCCATCTCCAGGCTGAGGCAGCCCCAGAACAGATCTAACTGGTCCTGGAGAATCCTGTACTGAGGCTTGGCACTCTGAAGAGCCATCTTGTTGTCCCGGCAACCCTGTGACAATCACATAGTGTTCACCCCTTGTAGTGGAGAGGAAGAGGGAAAAGCAGAAGAACTCCTGGCTGTTCTACCTACTGCAACCTGGGGAAGGAAACTTCCTGTTGTTGAGCCGCAATTTCTCCTATGTAAAAAGGGGAATCCTAACACTTCCTGCCCGTTGCTGTGAGGATTAGAACAGTGAATGGACCGGTAACCAGTGGCTACCAGTACTCACTCCACTGACTAAGCTTCAAGAGCATTAGGGGACAACCAAGCCTAAACCTCTCTCTTACCCCAGCACTGTGTACTCTTGGGACCTTACAGCTGATCACATCAGACTCCCTGGAGAGGATGGCGCTGAGCAGAGATTAGAAGAACCCCAGGAGTACCAGGGGAGGAAGAGAGAGGGAGGAAGCCTTTCGAGGGGATAGAACATATGTGTAACAGCCTCGGGCAGGGGCAGGCCTGTTGTGCTAGAGTTAGAAGGTCTGGCTTGAGTGAGGGCAAAGCGCTATCTCACAGGAGTGCCAGCTGAATGCCAAGGCAATGCATGTTCTCCATCTTGGTTTTGAAGAATGGGAAAAAGCAAGTGAAACTTTTTTTAAAAAGTCATTTATACTTACAACGTGCTTTTTTCTCCCCTTAATTGGCTTTCTCTTCTTACTTAGACTTATCCGTAAAGAAACTCTCTATTCCAGCCACGGGTGGAAAGCTGGTAGTACCAGACGTGGTGTGGAATACAGATTTTGTCTGATCCACACGGATGATAAAGTGTGATGTACACCCTGCATTGGACTAGATAGACCCCATCAGGGCAGGAGAATGGGTGAATGCTCTCGGAGGCCCATATAAACATTGATGCCAAGTGGGATAAAGACTACATATGGTTTGCCCAAACTTACACAAACCCTTTCTTTTGTGGGGCTTTTTTTTTTTTTTTTTGGCTTTCCATCTCTGTGTAGTGTCACTTACAGGAACTAGAGGGTGACAGAAAATGTGTTCCCTGGATACCTTCCCGAGATGTTCTCAGAGCCTGGTTCCCCTTCCTGTCATGGCCGTCCTTCCCAAGTGCTCTCTGTTCTGTCAGAGTATCACACTGGCCTTAGGCGAGGGCTCAGAGCCTTGACTAGCAGTGCAAACAGAGGGGAAGTGGTTGTAGGGCACACAGGAAGTCTATGGGATGTTCTTGCAACGTTTCTATAAATCTAAAACTATTCTAAAATTAAAAACTTGAAGAAAAAAAGACAGCACCAATCCAGACCTTCCATCTCATGTTCACTTTTAGACTCAAATCCACTTTTAGTCCCTCTCATCACCTCTGAAATCATTCCATGTACTCCCCTGCTCCCCACCACAGGCTCCCAGGCTTTGGGACACCCCTCTCCCCTGGGCTGGGCTGGGATATAGCATCTGAACATCAGGCCTAGAGACCTTCTGTGACAGTGAGTTTTCAGCAAAGGCATTTAAATGGGCGTGGGGCCACCTCGCAAAATAGTTGAGAGGGAGCTAGAGAAATGACTTAGCAGTTAAGAGTGCTTGCTGCTCACCCAGAGGACAGGAGTTCAGTTCCCAGCACCCACATCACCTGTACTGCCAGCTCCAAGGCGATTACGTTCGCATACCCCGCCCCTAAATGCTTACAGTTTAAGATGATAAAAACAGATCCTACAAAAATAGTTTTAGGAGAGGGAGATGAGCATTTTAGTTACTCTTTTTTTTTTTTTTTGGTTTTTCAAGACAAGGTCTCTCTGTGTAGCCCTGGCTGTCCTGGACTCACTTTATAGACCAGGCTGGCCTCGAACTCACAAAGATCCGCCTGCCTCTTCCTCCCAAGTGCTGGGATTAAAGGTGTGCGCCACCACCCGTAGAGACACGAGGGTCAGGCCGGTCACCTGACGGACAGGAGGGACAGATGTGGGCGGCAGGAGGATTCAGGGGAATCCAGTCCACTGAAGTATGGGTGTGGGAAGGGTAAAGGATCATTCCGTTCTGTAAGCCTTCTAAGCTCGGGAGGGGGACAGGCATGTGGAGGCAGTGGTGGGAGGAGGAACCAGGCTGCTATAAACTGAGAAATAGGCCAGGGGCCGTCTATGACCTCATTCTGCAGGCCAAAGGAAGCTTGGCTCATGGTTGTAAAATGCGAAGAGAGGGAACTGCGGTCTCCTTTATAGGACTGAATGCGCAGAGCAGAGGAACCTATGCAAAAAAAAAAAAAAAGTGAGCGAAGCACCGGACACATCCTGAAGAGGGCAGGAAACAGTTCAAAGGCCTAGTGGCAACTCCAGCGAGGATCACTGGGGAGGTGGGTGTCACCTCCTGCCCTGTTTCTGTCCACCTCTTCCATGCCCATCAGTTCCCTACCAGAGCCACTAACCTGGGACTCCTGTGCCAAGAGGATGTCATTCTGGGCCTTATCTCGGCTGCTAGAAGTGCGGGAGAAAGTGGGGTCTCCGGGCGGTTGCTGAGCTCGGATCCGCCCCAGTGCTGCGCAGGCTCACGGATGGCTCTGAGGAGCCCCAGGGCGCTGAGTGGCAGCCGGCTGCGGGCCTGCCTCCCAAGCCCGCCGGCCAGCCTGTGGTCCCCAGCAGATGTCAGTCTGGGAACAGGAAGCAAGCCTGTTTGGGGTTTCTAAAAATAAGTAAATAACCACAACCACAAGAACGATCTTTTATCCCAAAAATTAAAGAAAAAAATGCTTTAATGACTGTACCATTTAGCACATCGGGGGTTTCCATTGTTTTCAATTATGCTCAATTCTGAAAGGAGAGTACAGATTGTGAGCCTGAATGAGGAATTGCGGGGCTGTGGGTTTTTGCTGTTTTAAACATTCGCTTTGCTACTTTAAGGAGAGAAATGTAAAATAGAAATAATGATATATTATTTCTCACAGCACTGTAGAGTAGCATTAATATTGCTGTTGAAACCCAGAATTTGAAATAAAGATGGAAGTACTTATTTGTGCATACTTTTGTTCTTAGAAAAGTGATTTTGAACGAGGCAAGAGGCCTCCTTGTGCATATGTCTGTGTGTGTGTGTGTGTGTGTGTGTGTGTGTGTGCGCGCGCGCGCACGCAGCCGGGCGGTTGAGGCTGAAGTTCCCTGGTGCAAGGCCAGTTCCCAGTCTCTGTCAGGTCCCTGGGGACAGGGAGCTCTGAGCTTTCAGCCCAGGGCTGGTACAGGCCTGGTGTCTTAGTGGCCTGTTTAAAGCCACCAGGATGCTCTCTTCTCTTGTTTTCTAGAAATTGGGGGAAGACATGGAAGAACCATGGTGGATCAGGACAGCAGGAAACAGATCCTAGGAAGATACACTTGACAAACTAACTGTATTTTCCCCTTAAACAAAAAAACAAACAAACAAAAAAAGCAACCATGGGGCTGGGAATGGTTCAGCTGGAATGCCTATCACTCTTCTAGAAGACCTGAGTTCTGTTGCCAACACCCAGATGGAGTGGCTCACAACCACCTGTAACTCCAGGTACGCACACACACTTTAAAATAATGAAAATGAACCTTAAAATAATCGAACCAAATATAATTTATACTTGTAAAAAGAACGTTGAGCATATAATAGAAATGTGCGATCAGAAAGTCATAATGTGTAGGAGGCAGGATAGAGGGAGGCTGGGTAACGTCACCAGAGATAGGAGTAGAGTTTAGAACTTTTCTAAAGCTCTCGGGGTATTGAGGATACAGCTCAGTGTAGCGTGCCAAACTGGCATGCATGAGGCCCTGGTACCATCCCCAGTATCTCAAAACAAAACAAAAGCCACAAGCAAACAACAAACCAGCTGAGCTACCTGGTTTGATGCATTGCATTCGTGTATCGGATTATCACACTGTGCTTCATAAAAGGACACATTTTTTAAAGTAACTTCAAAGTATAGAAGCCTCAGCAGTCTGCGTTGTGGATGGGGCTTTAGGTACTAGGGAGATCAGACTGGATAAAATGGTGCCCGTAGCAGCAGACTAGCTTCACTCCACACCCTCTGCTGTCAGGCCTGGCTCCCACCCTGGCTTTCTCTTCCCCTTCTGGGATTCAAGCTGGGAGAAGTTTAAGTTTCCCTCTAGTCGTCTGTTAAAGTACCTCCTCCTGCTCCTCTGTCATCAATACAACATAACCAAGTCCCACCACTGACTGTTTTCTAAATCAGACATCAAGGCTTACCGTGTTGGAAGCTGCTCGAGCAGCCTTTGAAAACGTTTCTTTAAAGCCTAGTCCTGCTTGCCTGGGACCCATTTCCTTAACATGGCCGGGCCCACGCGCCAAGCTCTTTTGCCACGGAGGTCTAGCCACCAGCAGGACTCCTAAACTACCGGATACCTTTGCCCTGGAGCGTCCTTGCAGCAGAACACCCTCTCTTCTCACCAGCACAGAAAGAGACCCAAACTCACCACTGCGGACAGCCTAACTGCACAGACTCCATGAAACTTCCCGGGGAGACCTCGCCACATAAAACCTAGCCCTTCCCTTTGAACATTGACCACATGGATTCTCCCATTTGACCTGAGTTCCCCGGAGTGACTTAATTCATATGTGTATCCTTTCCCCCAGAGCACACACCAATAATTTTTGACGAGTGGATTAATTGGAAGTTATGGGAAGTGGCCTGGGAGAAAGTATCTGTCTAGGACATTACCACAGCCATGCAGAGACGGTGCGATCACTCCCACGTTAATAAATGACAAAAAAAAAAAAACAAAAAACAAAAACAAAAACAAAACAAAAAACGCGAGGGTCAGAGAAGTTTTACAACCTGTCCAAAGTCACAGAGCCAGGAAGGGACAATGAAAGAATTGGAATCTAGGTCTGTCTGACTCCAAACCTTTAACTGCTTATGGTCTCATTATTGATTTGTTTTTCCAGACAGTCTCACTATGTAGTGCAAGCTGATCTGGAACTTACTATCTAGCCCAAGTTCGTCTCAAACTCATGGTCCTCCTGCCTCAGCCTGCTTGGCGCCAGGATTTCAGGTGTGCACCACCATCCCCAGCAGATTTAAATGTCTGTCTCCTTCAAAACTAATGCTGAAGTTTGGTGGCTGTAGCAGCTCCTCCCTTGTAGATGACAGTCTCTGTTATAACCCTGTCTCGCCTCTTGCTCTCGCAGTAAAGCTAGCAGGCCCACAGCAGACGATGGCGTGATGATGGCGTCTTAAGCTTCGTGTTTCTAGTCCCCGGAACTGTTAGTCAGTATATCTCTGTTCCTTATACATTGCTCAGTCTCAGGAATTGTACTCTCTAGCAGTGCAGATGCTCTAAGAACACACATTCTGAACCTTACCTGGTGGGATGAGGGATGTCTTAGGCCACCACCAACATGTACACTGGGAACTACTGGTAGGCTGTGAAGGCTCCCGAGAATCTTAAGGGTAGCCCAGCAAAAACCAAAGCTCTTCACAAGGAGATTGGGATGCATCCATCCCATACCCTGACAGTCATCCATACTCTCTGCCTCCACCTTTTAGTTGCAAAATTTGTTGTTTGTTTTTTGAGACAGGCTTTCTCCGTAAAACTCTGGTTGTCCAGGAACTCACTCTGTAGACCAGGCTGGTCTCAAACTCAAGAGATCCACCTGCCTCTGTCTCCTGAATGCTAGAATTAAATGTTTGGGTCATAATCACCTAGCTAGTTGGAACACTTTAAAGGGTAGGGGAAAGCTGATATAGTAACACAATGAATATCTAAAGTACTTAATCCTGCACTTAATGATAGATTAGGTTGTATTTTTTTCCATTTAAAAATAAGCACCAAAACCTTGGAATTTCCATTTCTATGGGTCTTAACACTTTCGTTTTGTTTTCTTTGAGTCAAAGTCTTTCTGTATAGCCCTGGTTGTCCTGGACTCACTATGTAGACCAGGCTAGCCCTGAACTCACAGAAATCTGCCTGCCTCTGCTCCCCAAGTGCTGGTGTTAAAGGTATTAAACCATGCCCAGTCCAAACGCTTGACTCTTAATTTTTTTCCTTGAAGAAAGGGGACTCTCTTCCATAGCCACCACCCCATTATAAATCAGAAATTTAGTCTTACATAGCCTAGAACTCTTGACTTCTTTTCCAGGATGCTGACATTTTTAGAGTCCAGCCTAGATTTCTTACAGAGCAGTGGTTCTCAATTTTCCTAATTCCTTCAATACAGTTCTTCATGTTGTGGTGAGCCCCAACTATAAAGTCAACTCATTACTACTTCATAACTCTAATTTTGCTATTAAGAATTGTAATGTAAATATCCGATATGCAGACTATCTGATATCCAATCCCTGTGAAAGGGTCATTCCGACCCCCAAAGGGGCTGGGAACCACATGTGGAGAATCTCTGCTATAGAGTGTCCGTCCACATTCTACAGCTGTCTGTTTCTTCTGTCTTCCTCTTACTCCTGACAATACCACAGAGCTGACGATGTATATGTCCTAGTGCCATTGTGTCTGGAGGAGGTGGGTGATGTCTTCAATGTCCCAAGACAGTGGAATTTACACCCTTTGTGCCCCTCTTACTTGAGTGTGAGTTGCAGCTAGTGACTTTCTTACCAAGAGTAGAATAATTCAAAAGTTATGAAATGTTGTACATAATTGCCCTACTCATAACTGCTAAGAAATGGAATCAGGCTAGATGTTCATCAGCTGATGATAATGAAAATGTGGTACATATACTCAAATTGTTGAAGCTCACCAACTTCAAGACATGACTAAGCCTTCCTGCCTAGCATAACTGCAGCCATGTTTTGTTTTTAGTCTCCATATTAATCATAAGGTAAAACTAAGTTCAAGTTCTCAGGTTCTGCTGGCCTGATATAAGAATAACTTTTGTGGGGCTGGAGAGATGACTCAGCGGTTAAGAACACTGGCTGCTCTTTCAAAGGACCCAGGTTCAAATCCCAGCACCCACATGGCAGTTCACAGATGTCTGTAATTGCTGGGCATGGTGGCACACACCTTTAATCCCAGCACTCGGGAGGCAGAGGCAGGCAGATCTCTGCGAGTTCAAGGCCAGCCTGGTCTACAAAGTGACAGCAAGGGCTACAAAGTGAAACCCTGTCTCAAAAAAACCAAAAAAAAAAAAAAAGATTAACTTTTGTTAAATGTTCTGCTTGAATGAATGATGTATGTTCCTTTCTCCAAGAATAGTGGGGAACTGGAAAGTCCCCAAGTTCCCCCACCCCAAATCCCAGCCAATCACCCTGAAATGCTTTGTTTAACTGCCTAGGCATGATATACCTGGTATAGAATTGGTTCTTCTTGCTTGGTTGGACACAATGTACCTAGAATAGAGTTGACTTTTACTGCTTGATTATGATTTTTTTTAATTCACTCTGAGGATGGCTCAGGGACTCAGTCCTGGTTCCCGAATCCAAGATTGAGGTCCCTGACCAGTCAGTATTAGTTTCACATTCGATAAACTTCCATCAATCTGAGCCTTGTGTTCAAGTGGTCAGTGTGTGGCTATTCCTAAACCCATAGCAAAAATGAATTTTATTTGGTTGTAAATAAAAATGAAATCTTCAGGAAAATGAATGGAATTGGGAAGTTTTATACAGAGTAAGGTATTCCAGGCCCAGAAAGATAAGCATTGTGTGTGCTCTCTGTAAAAGTAACTACTTTTATTTACCTGATGTAATTGTCTTCTTCGAGGCTTACTGCCTCCATCTGCTAACCTAGGCCTAGTCCTGGAAGCTTCTAGCCTCTGTACAATCTAATCTAGGCCTGGAATGTTTTTAGCCTCTGAGACTTTCTGCTGAATAAGCTCACCCTTTCTTGTTCCTTCTGAATTCTCACTGGCTGGTTCAATTTGTCTGTTCTGGCTCAAACTCCTCTTCAAGCTGACTCTCTGAATTGCCCTGCTTGACCTCAAACCAACTCCAGCGATCTGTTCTAATCTTCTGGCTCCTTCTCACTCTCTGGCTTATTCTGTCTTCACCTGTGTCTAGCTTGTTCTCTCTTTAACCTGTCTCTGTAAACTCTCCCAGTAAAACTGCCTCTTCCTCTCTTTCTCTCTCTGTGCTGCTCTCTGGCTTCAATTGCCTTTTAACTCACTGCCTCAACTGAACCGACTAGAACTCAGAGATCTGCATGCCTCTGTCTCCTGAGTGCTGGGATTAAGGGTGTGTACCACCACACTTGGATCTAAAATTTCTTTACCTGAACTTGCTCTATACCTGGCTTAGAGATCTGCTTGGCTCTGTGTCCTGGGATGAAGGGCATCTCTATATTCCATCAGGATCACACAGACCTAGAAGGTCTTTGGATGTGATCTCTTGCCAGATCAGCCATGTTCTGAATTAAAATTCCTCTACAGTTCTCTCTTAGGTGAGGATCCTTGCTTCAGAGTTTTAGATCTGTGTGCTTGACTGGAGTGCCTGGAGAGTCCAGGAAGATAGAAAAGGCCCGTGTGGGGTGGAGGGATGAGGCCTTAAGGGAGGAGGTAGGGGAGTGATAGTGTAACACAGGCGATAAGAAACTAGAGGGAGGAATATGAGGTTAACCAAAACGAAGTATAAACGGGACAAAGCCATTGGAGACCTACCACTTTGAAGGTAATTAAAAAATACAATTAAATTAAAAAGACAAAAGAAGAAGACTTTGAAGAGAGACACTGTATGTGGGTTCAGAATGCTGCTCCCAGGAGCTATGGGTAATTACATGACAATACCAGTGTTAGCTGTGGGATCCTCCTTATTTGTTTGGGAGACTCCAGAGGACCTCCCTCCCAAAACAAAAAACAAAAAACAAACAAACAAACAAAAGTACAGGCCATTATCGTGTTTTGGCTTGCCCACTGTGATTAGATGATAAGAACCTATTGCAAGACAGCCGGACATAAAACAAAATTAATCTGGAACTGAGCTGGGAAGTTTGTCTCCAATGGTGAAGAAGGATGGTCATGACCCTGCTGCACCATGGACACACCCTGCCTGGCAGGTTAGTACTGTAGCCCTCAGGGTTCACAGCTGGGAGAGACTATTGGTGGCCCCCCCACCCCCTGCCTGCCGAGCACTTTCTGCTATGCTAGCCGGCAGATGGGAAGCTTCCAGCTCAGTTCCAGTTTGATGGTTTTCTTCTTCTTGCTGTTATTATTTGTGATGCCGGGGGCAGAACCTGAATCTACAATATGCTAGGCAAGTATTCTATCACTAACCTGCACCTCCGTGCCTACAGTAATTCATTTTGTGACACTCTTTTCATTGGCCCAAGGCTGTTTAATGGAGGTTCCTTCAACCCGATGTCTGTAGGTGTCCTTACTTTCTGACTCACGTTGTAGTCTTCCCCTTCCAGAGCTGTGACCAGCCATTTCACCAAGGCTTCTTTTAGTAGGAGGCCTTCAGAGGTTTGCTCATTGCCACTTGGATGTCATAACTTACAGACTCATTTAGTGTATAGAGTGAGGAAATGCGTTTTGTAAAAGTAAATGAATAAATAAGAAGTGTTTTATAAGGAAGCTTCCTCTGATTCAAATCCCATTTCATGGTGTTCTCCCTCACCTTCCCATTCTATATTTGACATTTTCTTCCACAGTGAGAATGTTTCTTCCTAAATATATTTAATCCTTCACTCTATCCTGTAATTGCCCTAAACACTTTAAGAATTACTGCTCCAGTATCAACACCTTCTAAAAACATTCAAGCTGGGCAGTGGTGGCGCACATTTTTAATCCTAGGCACTGGGAGGCAGAGGTAGGTGAATCTCTGAGTTAGAAGCCAGCCTGGTCTACAGAGTGAGTTCCAAGAGAGCCAGGGCTACACAGAGAAACCCTATTTTGAAAAAAACAAAGAAACAAAAAACCAGAAACATTCAAAACTCCTTATTTCTATTTGTTCTTAGCCTATATCTCACAGAAGGTATTGAGTCAGAATACTGTATTCTCAAGTTATATGGTTCTGTTTTTCTCCTATGTGGTTCCATAATCAATTTCATATAAAATTAAGTCCTTTATTTTTTTCTATTTTTATTTAGTTTTATGGTTTTCTTTTCTTTTCTTTTTTACATCTTTTACATTTTAAATAACTTAGAATATGAGGTCTGAAGAGATGACAGCAGTTAATAGCTCTTGTTCATAGCCCTTGCTGAGGATTCAAGTTCAGTTCCCAGCACCCATGTCGAAAGGGTCACAACTACCTGTAAATGTGGATCCCAGGGTTGGGAATCCTATGTGTCTGGTCAACAAGGACATGGGCAATCACATGCTAATATCTGCACACAGACCTGACACATTTCCATATTTTTGAGATCTACTCGGCAACATTTTTTATGTGCGTGTAAACTGTCTATGCCTTTTGCCTGCTTCTCCATCAAGTTGTGACATTTCTCTTCAATATTTAAATGTTCCTCATATTCCTAAAAGCACAGATAAACCTGTACCCAGGATAATTTTACAAGGTTTTTCTTACAGCCTTCTAATTTCCTTGAGAGGCAATCATTTATGAATGACATTGTTGAATTTATTACTATTTTTCTTTTACTGCATTTAGATGCCTTATTTCTCACTAGAAAACATTTATTTAGTGTTAGGATGGGCTTTGACTGGGTTTCTGAGCCTTGTGACACCTAATTGTCTCCCTTCAACCTCTCTTTCTGTGTTGCCAGGATGCTCTAAGACTCTGGGGTCCAAGCCACCCCCCCTCAGTCTCTAGAGAGGACTGAGATATGCATCATCATGTCCCTTTGTGAGACACAACAATAAGGCCTTTTTTTTTTTTAACCTTCTGCCAAGAAGATGATGAGGAGAGTGGGCTCAACAGTCCTAGTTAGTTTTTCATCTGATTTCCTCTTTGGAGGAAATGAGCCCAGCTCAGGGATCGTTAGCTCTCATTATGGAGGGTGTCACCCGTGTAATCTGGAACGACAGGTGTCCAAAGTGCCCTTGATTCACACACCAAGTTTGAGTCATGGACTTCCCCCACGCCCAGGATATAAATAAATCCACCCAAGTTTCCCCTAACATTTGTATGGTTTCATGTTTCACATCAGGATTCCTGGCTCACTTGGAGTTTATCCAGGTGAACGACAAGAAGTACCTGCCCAGTTTTCTAGGCAAGGCTACCCCAAGGAACCGTAGAGAAAATGAACGTCAAGTCTTATGGTGCAGGCCACTAGATGGCGGTCCTCCAGATTTGCTTCTGCAGAAGTTTGGCAAGAAATGTAAGTTTTCAAAAGATAAAGGAAAAATGACTCTAGGTGTAACTGACCAAAGGGTCAACCTTCTGGAACGTTCCCCTCATCTTCACAGCCTTACATGCTAGAGGCAAACTCCATGTTTTCTCTTCCCATGTTGGAGAGTATTTGCCCCCCACGCCTTTGTTCCTACTTTGTTCCACGTGGGCCCCAGTGTGTTCAGAGATGGCCTTTCCAGGGTTGTCACCAGGCCCAGGGGTAAATATGGGATAGAAACAGCAAAATGGAGTGACAGTGCTGCCGACTGCCCTGATCTGAACTTCAGAAGGAGCCTGGGGCTGGGAATGACAAGATGTAGGCTTCCATTCCAGTGCATCTCCCAGCTGGCCCAGTTACTGCAAGCTCTTACTTGGCCTTCTGCCCTTTAGTTTCATCATATATAAAATGGGCAACGTCTGCCCAACCTGAGTACAAAGCATGTCAGGGGGATAAGACAATCCGTGTGCTGCGAAGAGCCACTGTGTGAATGTGTTTTTCCATCATCACATTACGCTTTGTCCTGTATAGGTGTGTCTCTCTTGAATATGGATTGCTGGCTAAAGGCTGATTCCGGTTTATAAGGTGAATTTTGCAACTCTATCCTGTTATGAAAAGCAGATGCAATCTTTTGAGAATACAGGCTTTCTTAAAAAAAAAGAGCTGCTGAAGAGTCCTAGGAGAGAATCCTTGCTGACCTTTGCTCATGTTGCCAACCCTTCCGAAGCTGGAAATGCACGTGCACACACACGGTCTCAAGCAAGATTTTCATATGGTAGATTGCTGAAGGGGTTCATGGGTCATAGTGCTTAAGAACCATAAATCTGAATAAAGGACCCGCACTGGCCCCAGAGCTTCTCCTCCTTCTCCAGGCTGAGCCACTTTGGACCATTACTGCTTCCTTCTCAAACCCTAGGTGGGAGTTTAAGTCTATTAATGTCACTTCTGGTTGCAGGTGCTTTGAAGAGAAAGAGAAAAGAGATGTGGGCAGGACCCAGGGTATCTAGAAATCAAAGACAAAGTTCCAAGTCCTGATGGCCCCAGGGGCAGCCTGGCAAATAGGTCAGAATGCCACCTAGACGTGCAAACCTCTTGACCGTGCCACAGTGGTCCTCTTTCTGGTCCCGAAGTGTGCTGAGATCTTTCCTACTCCAGGGCCATTTGCAGAAGCTCTTTTATTCTTTTATTTAACCAGAATGCTTTGTCCAGGATCCTCTTTGATTGTCACCTTCTCATCGTTGAGGACTCGGTGGACTCTGGTGGAATCAGGAGGACTCTGCCTTAGAAACGTCCTTCTTGGTCTCAGGTTTCCACAGCCCACGCCAGTTTCCAAGAGTGGTCATCAGCATGGAAAAGGAGCCTTTTAAATATCGTCTAAGCTAGTTTCTGTCCACACAGCCTGGACCCCTCCCATCTCAGTGGAAACCCATTTGAATGGTGGTGCTAGTTCCAGGGTCCACAGGAACATCACATAGTGCGTGTGTAAGTAGGCCTCAATCACATAGTATGGGTTGAACTGCATGTTCCAGTTAGACATGCCATGCCGAGGTCTTTGACTCCTCTCTCCCGTGGTACCTGTGTTTTCAAATGACTTCTA
Source organism: Lophiomys imhausi (assembly GCA_907164525.1). Lineage (NCBI taxonomy): Eukaryota > Metazoa > Chordata > Mammalia > Rodentia > Muridae > Lophiomys > Lophiomys imhausi. The sequence goes on from CAJQZJ010032684.1 coordinate 1,477,634, forward strand.
CTGAAAATATGTCTCACACCTGGTCCTCTGTCCTGTCCTGTCTGTTCCCCATCTTCTTGGAGCTGCTACTTGAATGTCATGCGAGTGACAGTACACCTGTTTCCTGCAGCCAGACCTTCCTAACACTTACCTTGTTCCAGCCTTCGGCCACCCTCACTCATGGCCACCTCCCTTTCCTGGGACAGCCAAGTCCTGGGTCATTCCTCCCACCCCCACCCCGAGTCTTCTGCCGTTCTTGGAATTAACATCTTTCCAAAGATCTGACTATGCTCATCTCTTCAGTGGATTCAAGGATAGAGGTGTGAGAAGCTCCTCAGAAATCCTGAGGAGACATGCAAACTCCCCCTGAAGCTGGTGGGCCTTGGAAGGAAATCCAACAGTGCTGGTGTAAGGAGATGGGTGACAGTTGGAGAGAGTTTTCTTTTCTTTTCTTTTTTGGGGGGAGGGACAGGGTTTCTATGTGTAGCCCTGACTATCCTGTACTCACTCCGTAGACCAGGCTAGCCTTGAATTCAAGATCCACCTGCCTCTGCCTCCTGAGTGCTGGGATTAAAGGCCTGCGCCACCATGCCTAGTAATTACAGACAGCTGTGAACTGCCATGTGGACACTGGGAATTGAACCCGGGTCCTTTGGAAGAGCAGTCAGTGCTTTTAACCTCTGAGCCATCTCTCCAACCCGGAGAGAGTTTTCTAAAGAGGGCTCAGGAGTAGGTCACAAACAGCCTCCCACAGGACAGACTGGGATTCTGGCTGGTCTTAAGGAGCCAAGGGCAAAATATAATATGGCTGTTCTCACCATGATAAGCCAAGTCCTCAGAAGGACTTGGAATGATGCTACTTGAAGGTGACAAGATAATCTCGTCCCTTATAATGCAGTCATGTATTAGATAACTGCCTGAAATTGATTTGGCAGACTGTGTTGTAACTTCATGGGAAGAAGGCAAACCCAAGTAAGACAAAAGACATTGCCTTTGGCAAGAGAGCAATACTGCCCACAGTTGATGATGTGGCTTTTCTTTTCCATAAAAAGCCAGTGCCAAATGGCTGGGTGGGGGTTCACAAAGAATTATTAATGCCTCAGAAGAATTGTATTAGCTGTATAGGTTGTTCTTAGCAAAGGCACACATGGGACACTGTATGTCAGTCACTATCATTAAGAATGTTTAGAATTTTGGGCTGGAGTGATGGTTGAGTGGTTAAGAGCACTGGCTGCTCTTCCAGAGGACTCAGGTTCAGTTCCCAGCTCCCAGCTGTCTGTAATTCCAGTTCCAGGGGACCTGACACCCTCACTCTGACAGAAATACACATAAACCAAACACCAATGCACATAAAATAAAAAAGAAGGATGATTAAATTTAATGCCAGGTTTCTGAATTCTACTTTTGGGGGCTGCAAAGATGACTCAGTGGTTAAGAGTACTTGTTCTTGCAGAGGACATAGGTTCGACCAGTTTCCAGCACCAATATGGTGACTCACAACCACCAGAGTATCGGATACGGTCTTCGGACCTCCTCCTGTACCAGGTGCACCTGTGGTACACATACATACAACATATACATGCAAAGCAGTCAAACACATACCGTCAGTAAACCTAAAAAAAAAGTTTATTAAAGTTCTGCCTCTCGTTATTGCTTCATTTTGTACTATATGCCATCTCAGCATTAACAAAAAGGGCTTTCCCGAAATGTGTCAATTCTATTTTTAAAAAGGTTCAGTGACCTATTTCTGTAATTCTCATAGACACTGAAAGGACATCAGGGTCTATTTAGGCTCAGTTCTGTTACTGAAAAATTACTCCTGCCAGGTGTTGCCTAGAGAGATGTCATATTGCTTTGCTGCAGAGATTGTGTAACTGAAGAGATTGTCCGGTCAGGTGAGTCTGTAAGAAAGTAAACACACACAGTCAAATTAGACTTTAAGAGATTGCTTAAGAGCCAACCATTTCCTGGACAAAGAACTTAAGTGACAATTGATGAAAGAGGGACTAAGATGTGGACAAAGAGTCAGTTCCTCTCGTAATCCAAGAAATGACAATTCTAATTCACAAAACCAGCCTGTCACATGGGAAGGCAGGATGGTGAGCACTCTTGGGGAGATTCTGATGGTATCGGTTCTGGAGGTGGGTGCTGTTTATGTTACTAAGTGTAAGAAGGAAAGTTCATCATCCCCCCCCCCCCGCCCCAGACAGGGTTTCTCTGTGTAGCCCTGGCTGTCCTGGACTCACTCTGTAGACCAGGCTGGCCTTGAATTCACAGAGATCCACCTGCCTCTGCCTCCCGAGTGCTGGGATTAAAGACGTGTGCCACCATGCCTGGTCTAGAAAGTCCATTTCTTTATGAGATATATATTTTCTGAATGTATGGTTAAGTGATTATGAAAAGCAACCCTGTTTTCTACCTAAGTCAGCATACATGCATACATAGTGAACACAGCCTGTGAGGTTGGAGATTCATGGTTTTAAAAATTATTAAAGATTTGTTTTATTTTCAAGTGTGTGTGTGTGTGTGTGTGTGTGTGTGTGTGTGTGTGTGGTGTATAAGTGCCCAGGGAGGCCAGTATTGGATCCGCTGGAATTGGAGTTCTAGGCAGTTGTGACCCATTCTCTGCCCTTAACAGCTCAAATTTAATTTTGCTTTAGACAGGCTTTCAAAGAAGCCTGTGTTGATTTGGTAAAGGAGAGAGCTTTCAGAGAGGGAGCCATGTATGTGAACCTCGAAATGCTTCTGCTTAGAAAGCGACAGCCCCTGGCTGTGCTGGGTCGCCCACACCCTCCGCAGTCTGGATTCTAGTTCCCTTAACATCACATTCCAGGCTACATGGCAGCAGCGTTATTTTGGAGCAAACTGCCTATCTGACTGCCTCCTTTCCGCAGGCTTGACATAATTGTCACTTCTTGAAGTGGAAACAGAGAGATGGGGTATAGGGAATTCAGGCTGGAGTTCACAGTTGGTGGTCGGTAAGGCAGGATGAGTAGGCAAGTGGGTGACTGGGTAAGCAAAGCACCGCTTTTGCTCTCTCGCCTGGTCCCCGGCTGAGGTTCTTTCCGTTGGGGGGGGAGGGGTCCCTGACACACTGCCTCCCTCCTGGCATCACTCACTTCCTCAATTTCCTTCCTGCCAAGCAACTTGAAAGACACGGTTCTGCTAAACTTCAAAATCTCTCTCCTATCCCTCCTGACACTCACTGCTCTGATGCTGTTCTCACCAGGGCCATCGATTCTGAGCTACTCTGGGCCATACGTGACTTGGTGGGGGTGCCGCTGGGGCAGTGGTGCCCAGCTTGGGGAAAGGGATGATGGCAAGGCATTCCTATCACCCCGGAAGAGACAGATGACCAACTCACCACTGGGTGCCCAAAAGGTCTCCAGAGCCACATTGGCAGTCCCTCACAGTCATGGCTCTGACCTCCTTCCAGCCTCCCCAAGGCTGCCAGGCCAGCTCCTCCCCAGCTCCCTCTCCTCCCCAGACTCTGAAAGTCTTAGACAAATTCCCTGGGGAACTGTACCTTCTGCTATCCCTAACCTTCACCTCCTGTCTCAAGGTATCAATTACTTCCCATCCCCTCCCATTGTCCAATTGAAAAGTTCAAAGTAGGGCAGAGTGCCATGACCTATATTTGCACGATCTTGGATCAGTTCCTTCACCTCCCTGCGGCTCAATTTCAGTATAATATGCAGTGACGGCCCTGCTTTCCCAACGGTTGTAGAGAAGGCATGGTGTTGGCCCTTCACAAGTCCACAATGTGTATTTGCTTGTTACCACTCGTGTTATAATTGCGGGTCATTGCAGGGACCGCTTGTCACTTTCAGACCCTTTCATCCACAGTCCCTGGGCTCCTTCACTTGGGGGCCCTTCTGGCACCTTTAAGTTAACGGGCTCAGGCCTACTTTAATTTCCTATGGTTTAATTTTTCCTACTTCACTATGCCTTTGGGGAATGGCTCCATTGGCCACTCAGACTCTCCAAGTCACCCTAGAGTCCTCTCTCTACTCAACATGACATCTTTCACTGAATCCTACCAATTTTACAGTTGAAATTAGAGTATTTATTTCAGTGACTGTAAAATGTAAGTTACATAAGTGGCCTTAGTTTGTTTGGTTTTTGAGACAAGGTCTCACTAGCCCATGTTGGCTTAAATTTTCTCTCTAGCCTTGAACTCTTCGTTCTCCAGCGTCCACTTCCCAAGTACTGGAACTACAGGCTCAATCACTGTGCCCAGCCAAACAGCCTTACTTACTAGCTTTTGAGGACACAAACATTTCATTTACATCTAATAACAAGCTGATAGATTTGTGTGTGTGTGTGTGTGTGTGTGTGTGTGTGTGTGTGTGTGTGAATTTTTTGAGACAGGGTTTCTCCATGTAATAATCCCTGGATGTCCTGGACTTGTTTTGTAGACCAGGCTGGCCTTGAACTCACAGAGATCATTCAGCCTCATGAGTGTTGGGATTAAAGGCGTGTGCCACCACACCTGGTGATAGTTACATTTTTATCTATGACCTGGAAAGAAATCATAGTTAATACTTATTGTTGTTTTTTTTTTTGGTTTTTCGAGACAGGGTTTCTCTGAATATCTCTGGCTGTCCTGGACTCGCTTTGTAGACCAGGCTGGCCTCGAACTCACAAAGATCCGCCTGCCTCTGCCTCCCAAGTGCTGGGATTAAAGGCGTGCGCCACCACCGCCCGGCTAATACTTATTGTTAATTGTTTTTATTTTGGTAACCAAATAAATGTTAAAGGTAAAGTTATGGACATGTCACAGAACCAGCAGTACAATGATATACGATGTGGAATTGTTGTGCATCTAATGGCTGCTCCGAGGGGCGAGAGGCCGTGGAAGAGCTGAGCCTGGGAGACCTTGCAAGCCAAGTTAGGTTGGTCTCTAGTCCACCCCTAGGCTGCTTACCCAAGTCCATTGGTGTTGCAATTCTGCCTGAGCTCCTCCATCCCTGTTTGGAGGCAGCTCCTGAGCATGGAGCTAAGCAGGCTTCCTCCTCCTACCACCTACCCTAAGTCCCTTTCTAGCTTATGTGAAATTACTTTCCTCTTTGCCCTGGGAGATCCCTGAAGGTAGAGACAGCTGAAAGGTCCCTGCTCAGGGACCACTTCTTAGGGAACATGTGTAACACCGCAGATGCTCCAGAGCTTGGCTGAGTAAAAGAAATAAATCACATTGTGGAAGGGAAGGCATGGAGAGGATGTAGTTGGCACTTTGGGGCTTTGGAGTCTGAATCCATGGACTTGAGCTACCCCCAATCTAAACACACAGTAAAAAAATTTCAAAGAGCAGAACTTGAGGTTTATGGATGCCAAACATCAAGCCGAAGCCTGGTGAATGCAGCACTATGAAAGAACAACCTGTTGCGGGGGCTCACCATTTTGTAGATCTTCAGTTACTCTACAGCCCTCCTTGTTAGACCTATGGCTACACCCACACCAAACACACACACACACACACACACACACACACACACACACACACACACACTTTCTTCTTCTTGGCCATTATTTCCTCAAATACAGCAACTATTGACAGGGAATTTACAATGTATTAGATAACACTAGTAAATTTAGAGGTGATTTAAAGTATATGGAAGGATGTTCTTGGGTTGTATGCTAACATCATCTTATATGTGGGATTTGAACCTGTACAGATTTTGGTATCTACTGGAACCAACCTCTGTGGACACTAAGGGAAGATTGTACAGGATCAGAAAAAGGTGGGAGGAGGGTTGAAGGCAAAGTCAAGGAGGCTGGTTTGCATGGAGGGCACAGAGACCTCAGGATTAGTGGGTACTGGGAGGTAAAGTACAGAGATGTGGGAGAAGGGGAGGTGGCTAGATAAGAGAAATTGGGAGGTGACAACTGACATAAATGGGGAGTGGGTAAGAAGAGGAAGTGTGGTCAGAAGGGGAAGTCAAAGCTACAGGAAACAACACCACATGTGGGGAGGGCAGAAGCAAGGGAGGGAGTCCTCTTGGCAGAAAGAGGAAGCCAACCATGTGCAGCAGAGGCATGAAACCCAGGAGACAGAACAGTCTCCAAGCACTTGTATGGTGTCAAAGACATGCTAGGCCCTGTGCCTGGTATTATGTGTGGATTATCTGAAGTGAACTACAGAACAACATTATGCTAACCCATTTTACAGATGAGCCAGCTGAGACCCTGTCTGGCTAAAGAACTTGTCCATGATCACACTGGTAGGGAGTAAGGAGCAAGGACCCAGACCCTTAAGATTAGATGGCATCTGAGTAAAAATAAGGCTGGGAAACCTTATTAACAGGGAGATGTTAATAGAAACAGGTGATTAGGTGAGCAAGGCAGGGGGTGGCGGAAAGTGAGTCAGCAAAGCAAAAGTTGAAGGTATGTATACGTGGAGGGGGTAGGTATGGGTGGATATGGATAGATAAATAGATAGACAGATAGACAGACAGACAGACAGACAGACAGATAGATGATAGATAGATACACACATATTATGTATAATTTTGTACTCAATATTCAACAACAAAGGTTTTCTTTTTATTTTCCTAATAATCTACATTCTTTTCCAGAGTCCAGTTGACTGCAAAACCCCCCAGGAGAAGAAATCAAATAGGAGGACTTCCATCTTTCCTGTCTTAGCCACATTTCCATTGTTATAAAGAGACATGATGACTGATGAAACTTACAAAAAAAAGAATTTATTGGGGCTCACAGTTGAAGAGGATCAGAGTCCATGACCACCATGGTGGGGAGCATAGCACTGGAGCAGTAGCTGGGAGCTTACATCCTGATCCAAAGGCAGGAGGTAGGACAAGAGTGAGGCTGGGCTGGAGTAGGCTTTTGAAACCTCAAAGCCCATCCCCAGTGACACACCTCCTACAGCAAGGCCACACCTCCTAATCCTTCCCAAACAGGGGGCCAAGCATTCAAATATATGTGCCTATGGAGGCCATTCTCATTCAAATCACCACACCTCCCAAAGACCAGACAACAGGGGAGAGGGCAGCACTCCTTGGAAGACCCGGGAACTGCTGGGGCAAAGGTGCCCAGCTTTAGCCTTTTCCTCCCCAGGTGTTCGACTGGGTGACTTTAGAACCTCCCTGGAGGTCAACGGGTTCCTAGCCAGCAACCAGCCTCTACCCCAAACCAACCTGCTTTTGTATTGTGTTTAAGTTTGCTGTAAGGATGTCCTAGGACTACAAGTGTCTTCCTAGAAAGTGGGCATTCAGATCTATTTTGCTCGGGGGGAAAAGTTATCAGTTGGGCATTTGGGAGAAGACAGTTGGATTTGGCAATGCCCAGACAGGCTTGTAATGCCAGGTGGAGGATGGATGTAGGCAATGAGGGAATTGTTGGAGGGCTTTGAGCAGGTCATGGACCCCGTGTGAGTGACACTGTAGGAAGATTAGTCTGGAGATGGGTTTGCCGTTAGGTGGGGTTGCCTCTTTGGAAACATTTTCCTTGAGTGTGATCATCCCATCTCCTTGTCTCATGAACACCCCAGGGCTGTCTTGGGTGTTTCTGTACTTCATTCTCTCCCTGCTGCCACTGTTCCAAGTTCATCAGAATTCACACCTGACAGCATGTTGCATATCTTAGGTTCAGAGGCAGGAGGCTCTGCTCTACCCATTCTCCTCTCTCTCAGTAAAGGGGGAGATAGAAATGGCACTGGCCACTTGAAATGTGTCTTGTTGCTTCTCCACCTTCAAATCTATGCAGTGGCAACCCTGACAGTTCAAAGGAGCCGAAGGCATGGAGACCCCTCCTGGCACTTCAAGAGCGAGGGCAAATTTAGCACCACAACCTTGTGTGATGATGGTAAGGCAAACCCCAAGATGGGAAACTAGCCCATTAGCGCAGGCCAGGGAGCTGCCTATTCTGCCACCTCTACACACACACACACACACACACACACACACACACACACACACACACACTCACGTACACACATTCATTGGGTCCTCGAAAGGTCAAGGCCAATTGCAAAAACGCCCGTTCCCCAAGACTTCTAATTCACATTGGGAACTAACTAGAAAGCTCCTGTGGCCCCCATTTTCCCTTGCAATGACAAAGAGCATGTCACATCACACTAAATGGGACACTTAATCAAAACCCATTTTCTTTAACAAACTCTTAACCCCCAGCCCTTGAGTCTCCAACGCCAAGGGATGAGCCATGGAGCTGGCTCAGATGGCACAAGCTTTGGCTAAGAAGACACAGGTCTCGTTTTATCTCACTTTCGTCCGTTATAAAATTCTGACTTCATCCCCTTCTCAGTCTGACAACAGCACATTTCAATAGAAGTTGACACAGGGTGGGAGGGAAAGAATGAGACTTGCTCTCTCCAACCAGGAGTAGGCCATAACGCCTCTGAATCCCTTCAGTAAGGATCACCAGGCCTTCTGATCTCCCTGTCAGCAAGTTCTCAGGAACACGGTCAGACTGAAGCACAGCCCAGACGCCATGGCTCTTTTTCTTAAGAGGGATCTAAGTACTCCTAACCTCTAGGCCCCGGAAAGGACCTCCTCTTCTCTGGCTCCTTCCTTGGGTCTTTTTTTCTGAGACATCAATCCTCAAATGAGTTCTTTTGCTAGATTTCTTGGGCAGAAAATCCCACATGGTACTTTCAGCCTCCTGGGGGCCCAGCAACTGCATGTTTCTATTGTATGGGCCACGGTAATTCTCATGACCTAATTAGGATCTTGTTTTCAATTTGCTTACTTATTAGCTAAATTAGATAATTTACTTGAGGTATATATATCCAAAGAGAAGAAATTTATTTCTGCTTCAAAAAACAAAAAACCTCAGCCTTCAAGTAAAACACAACAAAGATACAGGGTAGAATGGAACATTCTAAGTCTCATCAGTACATACATGTAGTAAATCCAGGCATATGCCATGTCCCTAGGTCAGACACTTGATGTAGGAGTGTACAAAATGTACTCATTCAGGCAAGGACCTTGCATTCTAGTTAAGGCTGGCCAACAGTTTCAACATTTATAAATTGGGCTTAAAAATAAAAAGAAATAAACCCTGGGTGGCTTGACTCCCCCTGCCTCAACCCTCCAAGTGTTGAAGGTATGAGTTCACTAACACACCAAGCTGCTGAATTGGCTTTTGAACATCTCGTACCTCTGATCTTCATGCATTGGCTCTCTTCAGTCTCCTCCTGCATATTGTATCTGGGGCCCTCATGTGCTCCCTAACGAGTGACCACAAAGATATAAATCTGTAGTCTTTGTTCATCGATAACTGGTTCATATATCTAAAAAATAAAACACTAAACATAGCTCATAACAGAAGGAAGTCTTCAGAGAAAAGCCTGAGGATAGCAGAGAGGCTGATCCTTCTATTAGGCCACAGACCAAATTGGAGTGGAAGTGGGAGATGGTGCCAAGACCAGAGGAGGTGTGCACCAGCATGGCTTTAAACTTCTCTGTGACCTGGAAGAACAATCCCCAGCCTCCACCTGCACCAACAAGAAGATGACCATGTAGCTGTTCCTGAAGGACGGTCCATTGAGAATGTCAGCGGAGGTGGCAGTCAGCACAGTGGTGGGATGGTGCAGAGGTCTTGGGGTGTGGCAGTAATAGAGGAAAGTGTATTGGTGTGGCAGTAATAGAGGAAAGTGTATTCCATTGTCACTCAGTAGCATAAACCCACGTGCAGAATTCAGTTATCACTGGTATATGCTGATTCTCTATGAGGGTTTCTGATAAGACTATAGTTGAAATTCTATTATAAAACCACTTTCTTTTTTTTCTTTTTAAAATTTATTTATTTATTATGTATACAGTGCTCTGTCTGCATGTATGCCTGCAGGCCAGAAGAGGATACCAGATCTCATTATAGATGGTTCTGAGCCACCATGTGGTTCCTGGGAATCGAACTCAGGGCTTCTGGATGAGCAGCCAGTGCTCTCAACCTCTGAGCCATCTCTCCCACCCCCAAACCACTTTCTTAATACATAAACATGGAGAGACTTCAGCAAAGAAACCTACATAATCATTCTTTCATGAGATAATCCAGTCACCAACACATGGCCTTCTTGTTTTATATATTTTGTTGTTGTTGTTTCCTGAAGCATTTAAAAACAAACCCCAGACATTGTAGCTCATCATTAAATATTTCCACACATACTCTTTTTTATTTTAAAATTGTGTGTGTGTGTGTGCCTGTGTGTGTGTGTGCGCATAAGTACAAACACCCATGAAGAACAGAAGAAGGTGTCAGGTTCCCTAGAGCAGGAATTGCAAGTGGTTAGAAGGTATTCAATGTGTGTTCTGGGAATCAAACCCTGGTCCTCTGGAAGAGAAGCAAGTGCTCTTAATCACCGAGCCATCTCTCCAGTCCCTACACGTAGGCCTTTCAAAAGACCTTTTCCTATATAATTATAATACTATTAGTGTACACACCAAACTTAATAAACTCAAAATATAGCTGGTGTGGTGGCGCATGACTTTAATCCCAGCACAAGGGAGGCAGAGGCAGGTGGATCTCTGTGAGTTCAAGGTCATCCTGGTCTACAAAAGGAGTCCAGAGCTGTTACACAGAGAAACCCTGTCTTGAAAAACCAAAACAAAAAACAAACAAACAAAAAAAACACTCAAAATATTTTTAATATGCACCCAAAATTTAAATTTTCCTGATCATCTCAAAATATCTTCTTACATTTGGTTTAAATTAGGACCCAAAAAATGTCTCTGCATTGCATCTGCCTTCTTGGTCTCAGCTCCTTGATCAATCCTGAGATTCAATGACACCTGTCCATGTTACTCTCCGGCCCCTCCCAGTAACCCACAAAGACAGACCAGGGCAGCCAGACTCCAGGGAGTGAGCTTTGGCATGAAACTCGAAAGTCCGTCTGTAGGTGCAGTGGGGGACACACAGACATTTGGGAGGTAGGTCCTGTTCCTGGACTTCCACCAGACCAGAGGAGGGAGAAGGGGGGGCACCTCCTGATAGAAGGGCAGAGGAAATTCACTATGTGGGTGTAGACCCCATGGCTTCTCTGGAGAAAGCATGTTCGTGCTGCAGAGGAAGTCACCTCCCTTAGGAGCAGGGTCCCTTGACAATGGGAAGGATTGCCCATCTGTCCTGGTTTCATTTCTCTTGCCGACAAATTCCTTGACAAAATCAACTTAGGGGAGGAAGGGTTTATTTTAGATCACAGTCCCAGGCCATGGTCCATCACAGCAGGGCGCCAAGGTGGAAGCGGAGTCACGTTAGTGAGGAGAGAGAAATTAACACACACAAGCATGCTTTGCTTGGTTAGCTTAGCTACTAGCTTTTAGTTACTTATTTTTCCTAAGATTTATGTGTTCATTCATTTTTTGTGAGATAAGGTCTGGCTATGGGGCACTGGTTGACTGGAAAATAGCTGCACAAGAAAAGACAAGTCTCTAATTCACAGAGATCTGCCTTCATCTGCTTGCCACGTGCTGAGGCTAAAGTCCTTTGCCATAACATCTGGCTAAAAATTCGTAATATTTTTAATCTTGTATATGTGTTTGGGTATGTGCATATAGGTGCCCTCAGAAGGCAGGGAGCTGTTCTGAGATATGGAGCTGGAACTATAGCTGGTTGTGTGCCACCTGCTGGGTGCTGGGAACAGGACCCTGGTCCTCTGCAAGAGCTGTTTATAGTCTCAACCACTCTCCAAGTCTCCAACCTTCTAAGTTAGCATTTTTTCACTGTTAATCATTTCAGGACCCAGACCATGAAATGGTGCTGCCCTCATTCAGGATGCGTTTAGCACACTCCCCCCCCCCCCCCCGGTAGATATGCCCACAGATCAATCCAATGTAAGCAATCCCTCATTGAGACTCTCTTCTCAGGAAATTGTGGGTTGCGTCAATTTGACTGAAGTTATCCATTACACATCTCTGCTTAGGGAACTCTGAAGTTAGACCCCCCAGGAGACTAGCAAATCCCCATTGTATGTGTGTGGGAGGGATTAGTGGGGCTCTGGCTACCTAAAAGGTAAGTGATTCTGGAAGGAAACCTCTCCCACGAGCCCATAAGAGGACAACCCTGTGTGGTGACCTTCTCTGCAGCTGGGCAGGTGTTCACAGCCACACTTCCAAGCTCCCTCTTAAGGAGGACCGTGTACTCAGATTGTTTCGCCCATGTTGGAAACTTCCATCAAAAGAATTACACTTCTTCTGTGGAAGATACAGAGTCTAAACTTTGTCCCCTATACTGTATTCCAGCTAACATATACCCCTGGACTCTCCAAACCAGAACCAACCATGCTAGTGAGCCTCTGGTCCCCCGGTGGGGTGGGGGGAAGAGGGGGGCAGAGTGGAAAGAGAGGGCCAACCCCGGGTGCACAGCTGTGCTCTTGGGCTCCACCTTTTCATAACCGGGCAGGTCTCCGACTTGTTTCTGCATACAAACTTGTTCCTGATAATCATATTTAGAGGGGTGGTCCCCTTTAATGACCCACTTAGTCTTCTTTGGCTCTAGTCCTCTCTTCATGGGTGTTGGTGGCTGGGGTACCGGAAAGCTGTGCTCTTGGGGAGATTTCCCAGGGGACCCTGAAATGCTGGCCGCAGGGAGATGTGGGAAAGCTGGGAATGGCTGGGCTGGCCTCCACATGGAGCCTGCAGATCTTGGCAGCTGGCGATCTGGCCTGCATCTGATCAATTTTATCGGCAAGGCATTCAGTAAATTTCTCCCCCGAGAGAACATGTTGACCCTCTGAAGAAGGGAATGCGGTGCGTGTTGCCTGTTTGAAGACACTCTGGGTTTTGATGAGGCTTGTGTGGAGACCCCAGATAAGCCTCAGAACGCGAGCCAAGCAGGCGGGGAAGGGTTTCTCTGCTGAGTCTCCGCATCTTCCACAGCCTTCCATTTTACATGTTTACCAATTCTGAAAGCAGATCCAGCTGTTGGGAGGAATTGCTTCCAGATGACATTATGGGAAAGGAAAACACGTATTATAAAAGAGCTGCAGAATAAAAACCAGAACATGTACACTCTGTGGGCCAAGGTTTCATATGGACTGTTTCCTGGTGTTGCGCAATAGGCCAGCTCCAGAGAGATATTCTAAGAACAGTGCTAATAGGCTCCTGTAGGCAGGCCAGAGTGCTGCTGGACTTCGCCCAGTTTAGTGGTGGGGGTGAGGTGGGATCACTTGACCTTGCGAGGCTGCCATCCTCTTCTCAAAACTTGCTTCCTACTTTCGTTGGGATTCTTAACAAAGCCCTAGAAAAGTCTGTGTGCAGAATTACCAAAAGCCATTGAAAAGCAAGGATATTTTGCTTCTGAAAACGGGAGGCATGTCCTCTCCCTCCTGCCCCCAGCCAAAGTACAGAATTTGCTGTGTTGGCTTTCTTAAAGATTTTAGAAGCTCTCTAACGAGCTGGAATTAAAGTGTCCCTTTTACTAATTTGGTTTTACAGGTCACTGGATAAACCTTCTTAGAGTGGTTTGGAAGAGGATTAGGACACTCGATTCTCTTCCAAGTTGCCTTTCCAGGAAGGGTCAGTCAGCAGTTAGAGGCTCCATTGCCCAGTGGCCCGGTGGCCAGAGATCTGAGAAGCTGCAAGTTTTTAAGGCCTAGTGAGCACGCTGGGACTGTTCGATCATTTTTAAGTGGAAATGCTTAAATGGAAGGGATAGACTCTCAAATCTGCCTATCCAGTGAGAAGTCAGAAAGCCCAACATCCCAGCCCCCAAAAAGAACAGGAACCACTGAAACCAGATAGTTAATTTTGCTGCCTCAGCTTTAGAAGTGACCAGTTGCCTAAGAATGGAGACAAGGCCTCAGACAGGCACTACAACCATTAGCATAGGTGTTGGGTATATAGAAATCGAAGCCAGTCAGCAGTTACGAGTCCTGGTTGTTCTTGCAGAAGATCTGGGTTCAATTCCCAGCACCCTCATGGCAGCTCACAACTGTCTATGATTCTAGTTCCAGGGTATCTGATGCCCTCTTCTGATCTACTTGGGCACCAGGCAGGCTTGCACATGGTGCTCAGACAAGCATGCAAGAAAAAAAAAACACCCATATACATAAAATAAAAGAAAGAAATCTAAAAATATTTTTTTAAAAAAATTGAAAGAAAAGAAAAGAAAGAAATTGAAGCCAGATGTGGTGGTGCATGCTTGTAACCCCAGCACCAGAGAAATGAAGTAGGGGAGTCATTCATTTGAGGCCAGCCTGGGCTACATAGTATGACTCCATCTAAACAAAATTGTTTTTCATTCTCACTAGTCACGTTTCATGTGCCACGTGCGGCTATCGACAACCATATGAGACAGTATAAATCCAAGGGTCTCATCTGTTTCACAGCTATAATGGCATGCCACCACAGTGAACAAAATATTCAACAGCTCTGCTCTCCTGGAGTTTATGTTCTCCGGAGGAAGAAAAAAAATGAAAAAATAAAAAAGAGTAGACAATGAAAATAGTAAGGTGTTTTTGCTAACAGTCGCTGTCCCAGCTGGGAACTAGTGACATGCTCGTCAAGAAACTGAGAAGTTAACCATAGGAGAATTTACCAAGCACACAGCTCAAAGAGAGCTTCAAGAAATAGTGGACCTGAAGGGACAGAGTAATATAACACAACCTCTCAGCTCACGAGAAGGGAGCGAGTGCCAGGGACAAGCAGCAGATTTAGAGGTTCAGAGTCAGGTGAGGGGGTCAGGGCAGGGGACAGACAAGCACAAGAATTTGTTTGGTACCTTTCCTCTGCCCTTTCCTCGTCCTGCTTTTCTATGAATGATGCCCTCCATCCTGTCCTTTGTTTCTCTGTGCTTCCTCTGCATTTTCTCTGGATACTCTCCAAGTCCCTTGGAGCCAAAGCAAACCGGGGCAGCCCTGCGTGACCATCAGGGGTTCTCTGTGTCTGTTTACCTCACACAGTTGGGTCAATTTCTTTCATGAATAGATTATTTCAGAACAGAAAGTAACTTAAAGTAAATAACACTGAAAGTCTCCGCATACCTAATAGCTAATGTTTTCTATTATTAATATCTGATACAATCGTGGGACATGCCTTATAACCAGCATACTAATAATGATACATTATTAAATGAGGTGCATATTTAATTCAGATTTTCTTGAGTTTTACCATTTTCTGGATTTGTCTGCATGCTCCCCCTTATCCACACCCGCTGTTATCCACACCTGGCTGCTTGTCTTCTCTAATTCCCTTCCAGGCTTTCAAAGATTGACAGAAGAAAATTCCAAGCCTGGTAAATGAAGGCTCTAAAGAGAGAAAAACATATCCAAGCATCAGACAGGTAGAGAGCAGTTGACAAATGTTAGACATGTTCAGTAGCAGCCTCCTGGCTTCTGTGGCTGGGATATGAGGTACTCTCCCCAAAGGTTTGAGTGTTGGGGGCCTGGACCACAGCTAGAAACTATTTTGGGAAATTGTGTAAACCTTAAGAGTAGAACCTAGGTAGTGGAAGTAGGTCACTGGCGCAGATTCTTGGGTATCTGGCTCCTTCTTGTCTTTTTTCTCTACTTCTCGTCTGTGACAAGATGGAAACTCTCCTTGTTACATGGTCCAGATGCTGAAATTCTGCCCAAGCACATGGGATCAAGTGGCCCTAGACATACCCTTCTGAAATAGTGAACCAAATGAGTTTTCCTTTCTTAAGTTTTTTCGGTGATAAAACTGACTAACAAGCCAGCTCTCAACCTCTGTCCGTTCCGCTCCCCTCAAAACCAACACTAACAGTGTTCTTAGACTCTCATTCAGCTTCCTTTGATGTTAATATCCTACATTGCCAGGGCTCTATTGTAAACACTGAGAAGTTGCATTGACATGAAATTTCATTTGTTGTTGCTGTTCTGCAGTGTGGGGGATCAAACCTAGGACTTCCCTTAGCCCTTGTAGCTATGTGGCTCAGCCTGGCCTTAAACTTGTGATTTTCTTACCTAGGCCTCTTAAGTGCTATGATTAGAGATGTGTGCTACATGCTTGGATGACGTGAAACTATTAATAACTACAGACTATTTAGATTTTGCCAGTCTCCCCAGTTACATCTTTCTTTTAATCTCAGACTCCAATTCAGGCCACCGTACAGGATTTATTTGTGTCCTTACTTGTTCTTCTTGGGCCTGATAGTTTCTCGGGCTTTCCTTGCTTCTATAACCTAAAAGGAAAGAACTTCTCTTTGCAGCACATTGGGTGTACATGACACCAACATGACAGATTTGTACTTTTGAACACACACACAAAATAAAATTTAAAAATGAACAAACAAACAAAAAACAAACAGTTTTTGGACATACATTGAAGCCGAAAGAGGGTATTTTAGGGTAGATATTTTGAGGTTACACAGTATTTCTGCTTCTCCTTGAAGTGCCACTGCTAATTTTCGAATGCATGCATGAATTTTGCCCACAGCAGTTATCATTGTGGTATCGGTCAAGGGGTGTTATTCTCATCCCTTCTACATTTATAATATGGAGGAACAGTTTGTCTCTTCTACTCATCTATTTGCTCACCCAATCATTTATTTATATCAATATGTATTGATGGATATTTATTTTTTCCTTTAGGCTATAATCCATTGCTATTGTTATCTTATTGTTCACATTATTCTAACTTTGGGCATTTAGGAGCTTTTTTAGGTTTGCTCCTGTGGCCTTTTGTTTTGGTTTGTTGAGACAAGGTGTCACTCTATAGCCCAGGTTAGACCGACCCTGTTGACCTTGAACCTACAGCAATCCTCCTTCCTCTGCCTCCAAGTGTTAGGCTTACAGATGTAAACAACCATACCCTGCTTTCCTGTGGTCTTCAAAATGGCTCCACTCATTAAAAAAAAAAAATTTGTTCTGTGTGTATGTGTATGTAAGCATGTATGTGTGTGTGTCTTTGTGTGTGTGTGAATGTGTGAGAGTGGTAGTGTGTATGTGTGTGAGTGTGTGTGTTGGACACTGCTTTACTTTCTGTCAGAATGAAATTTGCCAAGCCTACTATTTTTTTTCAGACCCTGCTGTCCCAACCCTAGAATGTCTCATTTCTCAGAGGACCTCCCAGGGTATTTAAACATTCCCTACTGCTGTGCTAGTGAGTTTGTTTAAACCCTGGATCAGATCCTTTTCTCAGGAGCAGTAGTCCCAGTGGTAAAGAGTCCAATTGTCCCTGTTCCTAGCTTATGAAAGTTATGTAACATTGGGCAACTTACCTATGTTATGCAGTGGTGGCAAAGATTAAATGTGAACACAGATGAAGCCAGCCGCATGGTTGTCACAGAGAGGTGGGACAAAAGACTGGGAAATTATGGGATCTCAAGAAGGGAGAGGAGCCCCTACTCTGGAGTCTGTTTGAGGCCTCTCACTAGCTAGGAAACAAACCCCCAGCACGATTAGCTTCAGACATACTGGTAATATTCCTTTCATTCACAGATATTCATGAGCAATAGCTACCATCAAGTTGTTTACTGTAAAGACCACCTGCCTTACTAGAACCCACTGGGCCAGACGCTTAGCTTACTTTACTGAATCCTATCAGATGCCCCAGAAACCACCCATTGATAAGATTTCAACTTCAAATCTCTTATAAGATGTTTGTCAAAACAATGAGCCCCTGCCTCTTCCTTGAAGCACCCTGCTCACATTTGGAAGTAGCTTACTTCCCCACCTCCACCCCCTCCTGCCTTTTCTCCTAATCCCTGTGCTCGGCCTATGCTAAAATATCTTTAATGGACGTTCTAATTTTGCTTCATAAACTGTCCCATCCCGAATTCTTTTCAATGTCCAAATCACAAAATTCTGGTTTGACCTGAAGCAAGGTTCCTAAACCCCTAAGGGATTCCTCAAACTGTTGAAGGTGATGGTGGGGAGCTGTGCCTCCTTTACCCCAGAACTCTACTGATGGGAATGAAAGTGCCAGTGTTTCTGGCATCACATGGACTCTGGGGGCAAACTGCTTGCTGTGCATCTTTACCTCTGTGAAACTTCACCTCATTGTCTCATCTGAAAAGTAAGATTACCCAGGGTTCCCAGGTGGTGGTGGTGCATGTCTGTAATCCCAGCACTCAGGAGGTAGAGGCGGGTGCATCTCTGAGTTCAAGGCCAACCTAGTCTACAGAGTGAGTTCCAGAATAGCCAGGGCTGTTATACAGAGAAACCTTGTCTCGAAAAGTTAAAAAAAAAAATTACCCAGTGTTCAGTCAGTATACATAAATAGCTCAGCATGATTTGGCATATAGGAAACTGTAGAAATAAATTATTTACCAGTATTTATACTATAGTTAATTGGTCAGTGGTGTTAATCCTTAACCTGCCATTATAAATAAACACACACAGACACATGTTGGATTTTAACAAGCCATAACCTGGATTGTGCAATCATGGCTTATAATTCTAGTTCCCAAACAGGACCGCAATATAGACATACGTCCCTTTTGACTGTTATTCTCCAGGCTATGCAGATGTTCGAGACCACATGGAGATAAGATTCTTCTATTTACCCATGACCAGGCATGTCTCCTCCTTCCTCCTCCTTGCTGCTTCTTCCCATGATCCTCTCTGATCCTCAGAGTCCTCCATCCTTTTCCCCTGCCTACCTCTCTCTCTGCCCAATCATAGGCCTCAGCATTTTATTAAAGCCAATCAGAGACAATGGTTAGCAAGCAAAGTAACAGACAGCAAGCAGGCCTCTGAGATCACTTAATTAACATTTAGAATACATAACAGAGCACTGCATCAGGAAGCACTTACTGCTATCGATTACTGCTTCTGTAATTACTATTGTATTACTATTGCAGACAAAAATCTCTGGCTCTTTTGATGTCACTATCTAATTTTCTTCCATAAGAAGCTATGAAATTTAAGAGGCTGGAAAGATAGTGTAGCAAGAAGAGCACTTCTTGCTCTTGCAGAGGCCCAGGGTGGAGTTCCCACCATCCACTTGGTGGCTCATAAGCACCTATACTTCCAGTTCCAGGGGATCTGACACCCTCTTCTGGCCTCTGCAGGTACTATATGCAGGTGGTACATACATGCAGGCAAAACACTCATATGCATAAGATAAAAATAAATACATCTTTTAAAAAAATTCTATGAACTTCAAAAGTATAGCTCAGTCGTTCTCAACCTTCCTAATGCTGCAACCCTTTTATACACTTCTTCACGGTATGGTGAGCCCCAATCATAAAATTATTTTCATTGCTACTTCATAACTGTAATTTTACTACTAATTATTTTTTTATGTGCATTGGTGTTTTACCTGCATGTATGTTTGTGTGAGGGAGTTGGATCTCCTGGAACAGGAGTTCCAGACAGTTGTTCCTAACTACTAGCTATCTCTCTAGCCCTTAATTTTGCTACTTTTAAAAATTGTAATGTAAATATCTGATGTGCAGGATATCTGATATATGTGCCACCCCTGTGAAAGGATGGTTCAGCCATAAGGTCCAAGTGGCCAGTGGCTTTGAAGAACTGTTTGAAAAACTATTAGATTTACAAAATTATAACTATAGGGACTGGACAGATGACTCAGTGGTTAAAAGCACTGGCTTCTCTTACAGAGGACATGGGTTCGATTCCCAGCACCTATATGGTGACTCACAACCATCTGTAGCTCTTGTTCTAGGGGATCCAACACCTTCTTCTGGCCTCCTCAGGCATGAGGCATGCATGTGGTACACAGACATATCTGCAGACAAAACACCCACATACATAAAATAATAATTTTTTTTAATGATAACCATGACTAGCCAGTGAGGGAATCTATTTTGTGGAACCAACACAGTAAGTGACATAATCACGAGAAAACAAAGGACCCCGCTGACCCCGACCACAGACTCTTCTAGCATTAAGGGGCATTCTGTGCTTACTGTTGGTAACCATTAAGATTCCTGAGGGTCCCAAGGATGAAAAACAAGATGGCCAAGAAGAGGAAGGATGGCGGGTTTTTTTTGTTTGTTTGTTTGTTTGTTTGTTTTTTTTTTTTTGTCTGCAGGCAAAGCAGATGACCTACAGTACAGACAAGTGACTTGGCAACCTGCACGAAGCTTGGTGCTCCTCAAAGGATTTTTGGTTGGGATATTTCACACTAAGAAAGGCAGAGCCCTTTTTATGTCAAGGTTTTTAAAATAAAGCCTATATTAGGCCACTCATTTGTCCTGGCCGTCTGCGAGAAGCTTAGTTGACCAAACTGTGCCAGAGTCTCTCACTGTCCAGTTAAAGCCAAGTTCTCTGACCTTCAGTGAAATCAGGAGAGGCAAGAAGTGGTAGTCAAATCCCCAAACAAGCCGGTGTTAGCCGGCATGACAAAAGTTGTTCTACTTTAAGCTTTACAAGGAAAGCAACTTCTGTTTTGTTTCTGCTTCCCTCTGTGCCTTTAAAACCAACCTCCTCTGCTCAGTTTATCAGAACACTCAGTCCACTTTATTATTGTTCTCTTTTGGGAAATACTACTCAGTGGTAGAAGGACAAAAGAAAGCCAAGTCTCATGCTTCTGACCCATCAACCAATCCGAATTCCCCACATCCATTTAAATTAGCCAACCCCCTTAATCCTAACTCAATGCCCAATTTACATGTAGGTGGGACCAAATTGGCTCACTGCCTAGGATATAAAAACTTCATTCCAACGTGCTAGTTGGCACTCTTTTTCAAGTCCCCTCCCAGCTGCGGGGAGCTCTTTCTGTTCTTGTGCCTGCAAGTGTACTTGCCCTCTGTCCTCACTAGTCATTCCTCAACTAGGCTTTGCCTCAGGAAACTTGTAACATTTGAACACATTGAGTCAGAGTTCAGGACAGAGCACCATGTCTGACAGTCCACACAGCAATAGAAATACTGGCATGGATGACCTCATCCAGGAAGAGAAGAATGAAAGCAAGGGTTAACATCTTTTTCTTTCAACCAAACAAGGTGAATTTTTAACTGTAGTAAATTCACATAATGCAAAAGTCCTGAGCTGGACCTGATGATGCTTGTAATCCCAGCACCTAGAAGGCTGAGGTTGGAGGATATTTGAGGCCAGCAAGCTATACATTGAGATCTTGTCTCAAAAAAGAAAGAAAGAAAAAAAAAGATAGGAAGGAAGAGAAGGAAGAAAGGAGAGGAAGGGGAAGGGGAAGAAAAAGAAAAAAAATAAGTGACCCTGCT
Source organism: Lophiomys imhausi (assembly GCA_907164525.1). Classification (NCBI taxonomy): domain Eukaryota; kingdom Metazoa; phylum Chordata; class Mammalia; order Rodentia; family Muridae; genus Lophiomys; species Lophiomys imhausi. Next base: position 1,498,700 of record CAJQZJ010032684.1, read on the forward strand.
TACCATGTTAAAGGGTGGAATTTGGTGATGTTTAGTTTAGTCCAAGGGTTGTACAGCCATCACCCATTGTTTAATTCCTGAATATATTAATTATTCCAATAGGAAATATGTACCAATTAAACTCCTCAGAGCTACCACAAACTCTAGCTAACACTAATTGTCTATCTCCATAGGTTTGCCTATTCTGGACCTTCATGATATAACTTATGACCTTTTGCTGTAGTTGCATAGTGTTTTTAAGGTTCACCTTATAATATATTCTATATTTGCACTTTATTCATTTTTTAAACCAAAAACCATAATAATTTTCCCATTTATTAATTGATGGGCAAATTAGTTATTTACAAAGGGGAAATTTTTTTGTGTTTATTTAAGACAAGTTGTCTCTAAGTAGCCTACGCTGGACTCAAATTTGCAACCTCTTCCCTCAGGCTACCAAGAAGTTGAGTTTTCTATTTTTTTATTTTTTATTTTTCCAAGACAGAGTTTCTCTGTGTAGCTCTGGATGTTCTGGACTCACTTTGTAGACCAGGCTAGCCTTGAACTCACTGCCTGCCTCTGCCTCCCAAGTACTGGCAATAAAGGCATACACCACCATGCCTGGCCTAATATTATTTTATTTAAATCTTATATTTAGCCTTTGGTTTAGGCCTAACAGCAAGCAACTCTTAAAAATGTCTCTCTTTCACTCATAGGGACAACATATTCACACTCGTCACCCACTAATGGAAACAAGCAGGAGCAAACACAACAGGCATTGATATGTGGAAGGTCATGGTCTACAGTGACCCTCTGAGATCGTGCTGCTGGCTGGTGACCTTCCTCTAGGCTCATCAGCCTCTGATCTCTGCATCCTGGTTAATTCAGTCTTGACCAAGTTGATCCGTTGCTTTTGCTTTGTTTGTGCTCTCCTTGAAGTTGCCTCAGCCACGATAGCGAAGCTGGCTGGACAGGAGTGTGTTCTTCATGAGTACTCCTTCAGCATCTTTGCTTTCAGTCTCTTAGAAATCAAAACCAAAATGTAACTGGGTGACATATCTGCCAATGAATGCAAATCGCATTGGGCACCAATTTCAAAATGGGATCAGCAATTATATTAGAATATGTGTACAATGAGATTCCTTTTGGGTCATGAGATGGTATTTATTTATTTACTCGGTGTGTGTATGTGTGTGGGCACCATTGCCACAATCCCTATGTGGAGGTCAGAGGAAGCATTGTAGGAGTTGGTTCTCACCCTCTACCATGTGGATTCCAGGGACTGAACTCAGCTCTTCAATCTTATTAACAAGTGCCTTTACCCACTTAGCCATCCTACTAGCCCACTAAACAGGATCTATTTTTTCATTCAGCTGTAGGGAATTTCTGCTGATAATGTAGAAGTCTGGCGTCAACTGGAGAGCCCCTGAGCTCAGTGCTAGAATGACAGTCTCCCTTTTTCATTCAGAAAAAAACAAAAACAAACCCTTCTTCTGTCTGATCTGAGGAAACCAGATCCTCTAAAGGAGTATCATGTGGCCCAACCCTCTACAGATAAGAAACCTGCTCAGTGACTTCCCCATGCTAATCAGGTCTATTGGTGCTGTGGTTTTCAGCCAATGACATTTGTCCATATCTCTAGCCTCCCTGGAGTTTTATCCCCATCCCTACTGCCCATGAGTTAATTAGGTACTGGGTTTTCTTCCTTCTGATTGGACAATACCTAGCGAATCAAACACACTCACCTCCAAAACCCCTCCCCACTGCCCAAAGTTATAAAATGCCCCTGATTATGGAAGTAAAGTAATCTCTCTCTCTTTCTCTCTCCCCACAACATGACTGCCTGACTACTTATTTTTGGGCATGGTGGAAGTGCTCTTCTTTCCACAAAGGAGCTACTGACTGTCTGGGTGGTCAGGCTTGCACAGGAGTACCAGCCCCTACCTGGCTGTTGCTGCCTAGGCGGGCTAGGCCTGTCCAAGGTGAATGCTCCTGCTGAGAAGTGCTGATTTTACTTCTGCACCACCAGCCTGGCCCAGCTCCAGGAATGGATCTCCCATCACCCATGACAGCACCCTATTCTGCCCAGTCTGCCCTTCCTGGCCTAGCCTGGGACCATCCTTTTGAGTCCCTGCCTTCTGGTGGAGGACCAGAATGAATCCCCATCCCTGTTCCAGCCATTTCTGCCAGGCCCTGTTTAACTTGTACCTTCTGGCAAAGGAGAGTGCATTTCCAGCCTGATACCAGACCAGGCTGGGAATCCCCCGCCTGAAGCCACATTCGGGAAACCATTTAAATTCATTTGCTTTTGAAGAACTTCAAGTTTTTTCTGCTCATTAGAGCCAATTTTTTTTTGTTTATTTTGTAGATAAGGTGAAATACAGTAGTCTGATGACTTACTCACAGAAATTATAGTTGCAAGAGTGAGACCCTTTTCTAGAGATGCCCAGCACATATTATTACCATATTGTTTGAATGTGTGTGGTGAAATGGAGAATATATGTATGGTATATATGTGTGTGCTCAGGGAAACACATGCAGGCCAGAAAAGCACATCCTGTGTTCTTCTCTTTTCACTGCCCACTTTATTCTGAGATGGTTTATAGAAAGGCAAACAATTCCCCAGCACTGGGGTGACAGGTGTATAGTCAGTCACACTGAGCTTGGTTTTATTTTATTTTCCCAAACAGGGTTTCTCTGTGTAGCCCTGGCTGTCCTGGACTCATTTTGTAGATCAGGCTGTCCTTGAACTCAAAGAGATCCACCTGCCTCTCCCTCCCAAGTGCTGGGATTAAAGGTTTGTGCCACCACTCCTGGCTTGTTTTTACTACTTTCTTATGAAATAGGTGGTTGTAATGCAGAAGTCACAAAGTGGAAGCCCAGATAATGTGTTTCACTGTTTTTTTGGGATAGGAGTCAATCTGGGGCCTTATTTATACTAGACTACACTCCACCACTGAGCACAGAAATGCATTGTGACGTCTCCATAATTGTTTTCCTAAATGCTTGAACTAGCAAACAATATTTAAAAACCAGGCTGGGTGTGGTTACACACACCTTTATCCCCGAACTCAGGAGATGAAGGCAGGCAGATCAGTAAATTTGCGGCCAATCTGGTTTACAGAGGGAGGGAGTTCCAGGACAGCCAGGGCTACACAGAGAAACTCTGTCTTGAAAAACCTTACTTACTTAACTAATTAATTAATTACTTAATTAACTAGAAAATATATAATTAAAACTAAAAATGGATAATCTCACAAACAACCTCACACTTTTGGCTTTTCTTTAAACACTGATGAATGCAAGGAACTGATCAGACATGCCAGCAAACAATACATCCAACATTTGCTTTGGACCTTGCCTGTCTTCTTCAGTTCTCTGCAGCCCCTGATGTGCATCTTTATGCTATCAGCGCAGCCACCGAGAGCTCTGAAGACTAGGCCCTAACCTAATCTACCTGACAGCTGTTGGAAGTAATGGCTGAGTACATTTTGTCATTATTGGTGTTTGTTACCATAGAGTTTGGGAATTCACCCAGAGCTAATGTATTGCCTTTAAAAAAATCAAAAAACAACAACAACAAAAAAACTTTTTAGATTTATTTATTTTTATTTTATGTGTATAAGTATTTTGCCTGCATGCAGTATGTGCACCAAGCGCATGCCTGTAGAAGCCCCTGGACATGGAGTTGCAGATGGTTGTGAGTCACTGTATGGGTGCCAGGAATTGAGCAATGGTTCTCTGCAAGAGCACAGTGCTCTGAGCCATTGAGCCGTGTTTCCAACTCTGTGTGTCACGTGCCCGTGTATATGTGTCACAGCGCCTCGAACAGAGACGTTGGATACCCTTTGCCTAATGGATCTGTGAAGTTCAACTCCTCACAAATGGAGACGTTGGCATTGTAGTGCTGTGTCTCAGGCCTGAAAGCTTAGAAGCACTAAGTAGATGAGTCCAAGCTGCTGGTGAGGACCATAGTAATGGTGGTGTGGTGAGCAGCCCTGAGGCAGCCCTGTTCAGAGCTACACACCCCAGGCTCTGAAGGTTCTCTGGTAAACCAACCAAGAAACTGTTTTACCCCGTTTTAACCGACTGTTTCCTAATCGTTTCCTTTCTCATTATTTTGACACCCAGTGTTCGATTTTGTAACATCCCTCTTTCCAGATGTATGTTAGTAGAGAGTGGCAAGCTGTTTTGAATTGTGAGTGATCTAGCAGTATTCTGGTTTAAGGCAATTTTGCAAAAAAGAAAAAAAAATTGGATACTCAGGTGGACTTTTGGAAGCTCCTAGCATCAAAATCAGCTTGGGGACCAACACTGTCACTGCAACGTAAAGACCTGTTGTTTTTGTTTGTTTGTTTCTCTTTTCTTTTTTTGTAGAGGTCTCTGATGAGGCGGTAGTTTACATCCGTATGCTGTTAATCTCTTGTGGGATGCACTATCTCAATTCCCCCATAGCAACTCTAAGTATGGAAATTACTCGGTGTTATAGATGAAGAAATGTGCTGTCTGTTACTTGCTTTCAGCCCAAAGCTAGCCCTACTTAAAGCACTCTGCTGTATTCTGGTGACTTCCACAGTGTGGGGTGGGGGGGAGGGAGGTCACATTATCTAGGTTTTTCACTGTTGTTCAGTCAGAATGTTGCCTGTAAATTCCTAGATTCGGGACTGTATTCTACACCCCTCAAACTAGCAATCAGACTCTGCCGCTGTCCGTCAAAGCCTGAGGACTTCCAAGGAGAGGTGCCAAGCAGGGTTCTCAGTCATTGCCCGCGGGAGGACACGCAGGGGCATCGTGGGGCTCACAGAAGCACCAAGAAATCCTTGACACTGTGCCACGGGGTCTCACTCCTCAATTTGCCTGGGTCTTTCTGCTCTTTCCACGCCTACCCAGCTCCGAGGCTTTTCTCTGGGGGAACTGCACCCCTGCCGCAGATATTCCCTGCATGGATGGGAGGAGCCCCTCTGTGCATGGCTGATCTCTCCCACAAGGTCTCCTCCCAGAGCGTGAGGATGAGCTCCACACTTCAGCCCCTGGAAGGCACAGCCCTGACCCCGCTGCCCTCCCAGCCGTGGGCCCCTGGGTGAGGCGAGACCCAAGAAGGACTGTGCCTATGACAGGACAGCCTGCCCCAGCCCTGTTCTGTGCACACAACCGGGGGGGGGGGACCCCCGCTGGGCACCCGGCTGAGGTCAGGCCCTTGGAAAGCAAAGGTCAGGAGTACGGCTTAGTTCTAGGGCTTTGATATGAAAGGTCTTGGGTCGGATTCTTTCATCAAACCCCTAAAAAGAGTATCTCACTTCATAACCAGAGGAAGGGGATTATGGGAATATGTGCACCCTGATATGAGAGCTGGAGTGAATACCCTTGAAGGATGGGGGTCTCTGGCTCGGGCATCTCTCTTCCCAAACTTCCATGTCGGGGGTGTGATGTTCAGGCTACCTGCACAGGGACTGACTGCTAAGCTGAGGTCCTCAAGGTCTGTGATCCACAGCAAAGCCCTCCCTATCTTGACTGAAATGCTGAGGTTGTTACAATGCTCCAGAGACTCTTCGCCTTCTGTTCCTACCCTGCCTATGGCGATACTGAGATTTGCTGTTAGAGAGAGAACTCCACTGCGCGTGTTCTCTCATCTTACCTCTCATTTGCTGCTTTTGAGCCCAGATCGCCAACTCAGAAGTTTGTTTCTTGTGACACAGGATTGGATCTCCCTCCCCCTACCCTCCCACCCCCCACCCATGACCTTCGGACATCTCATAGAAGTCAGGGTTAACAGCCCAACTCTGAAGAAAGACTTTCAGAGTCAAATTCAGATTTCCTGGAGGTTACTTAACCTCCTCCTCCCTACAATTTCCCCTGCTATCAAGTGGGGAGAATAAAAATAGTGTCCACCTCGCAAGCTTTCCTGGAAGGTCTGCCAAAATGGTTCAAGTAGAGTTTATTTACTGTTTTAGACTGTTTTGCAATATGATTAACAGTAGGATTGAGTAATTTATAGGAGAATAGGGGCTTATTGTGTCCAAGGTTCTGAAAGATGTGAATTCCACGAGCATGCCACATGCTTCTGGCAAGGGACTGCAAACTGTGTCACCCCCTAGCAAGAAGGCAAGAGGACAGAACAAGAGTGAGAATGGAGGAGCAACAGGGTCAGACTCACTTTCATAACAAAACACTTCTTATGAAAGCCCTTTTCTGAGATAAGGACATTAATCTATTCATAAAGGCAGAACCCTCCAGATCTAATCCCTTACTTGGCTCTACCTAAGACAGAATGATTAAGAAAAGCTTACAGATACCCAGAGAAAGGTTTTTGTAGGAATTTCAGAGTTACAGAAAATTCTTTATGGGGCAGGATGAGTTGAAGAAAACAACATATGAAGTGGCTTGATATCTTAGAGGGATACAAATGTATTTACCATGTGTAGAAATCTCAAGTATGTAAAGTTCAAGAAACATAAAATTAGAAGAGGCCAACTATTATAGTTGTTGCCTCGGTGTAGGAGAATTGTGATTGATTTCCACCCCAAACTTTTTGTTTTATCATTTTTGGTCTTTTCCAAAATGTGCTTTAAATTTTGCTTCGGTAAACTACTTCAAATAATTTACCTGCATATATGTATCTATGTATCCATACACAAGTGTGTGCGTGTGTGTGCGTGTGTGTGTGTGTGTGTGCGTGTGTGTGTGTGTGTGTGTGTGTGTGTGTGTGTGTGTGTGTGTGTGTGTGTGTGTGTGAGAGAGAGAGAGAGAGAGAGAGAGAGAGAGAGAGAGAGAGAGACCTTATTTTTGATAGTTAGGGACATGAGGGCCTTAGAGGGGAAAAATATCCTTAACATAAGATTTCTAAAACTTCACTGTTTTTTGAAATCAGTCAGTCCTTACTGATTCGTACTAGAAAACCAATCTCTCTTTGTTTGAAGGATGAAATCAGCTTATTTTCAGTGGGGAGAGTATCTATCTTTGTCTAAGGGGACATCCCTTAAAGTGTTAAGATATCAGGCAGGAGGGGGAGTGAGAAGAGGGGTATATATGATCAAGATACATTGTATACATGTATGGAATTATCAAAGAATGAAGATAAAATACTCTTTCAAAAAATATCTAAGGCAAGGAATCAAAATCCTAAAAGGTTCCCCTTAAATCCAGACAAGGCAAAGTGAGCTGAGTGGATTTAGTGGTTCTTCCAAGTAGTGTGGTGGTCACTCAGTCCTCCCATGATCCCTTTCACTTTAGACTCCAAGACACACCCATTCTCTTCTGCCTACCATGTTGCTTTTTCAAAAAGTTTCCTGGGTGGGTTTATATAGTTCAACAGTAGAGTCCTTGCTTGCCATGTACAAAACCATGGGTTCCCTAGCACTAGGGGAAAAAATTCCAAATTTATGATTTACTTCAGAATTATCTTCCATTTGTATTGAAAATTAGGACAACATGTGGGTTTGTCTGTGTACAGGGTCATTTCCTCAACAAAAATTTGCTATCAATTGACTCAGGCCCTATGCTGATGCAGAGGATACCACAAAAGGCCTGGAGCTCAGGGCTAGCTGATGGACACTCTTGTACACAGAAACATGTGAGGAGTTTACTGAAGGCAGGCACAGAGAAGCCAGTGGGATGAGGAGAACAGACAGTTGTGGTGAGGCAGAGGGACAGGAGCAGAGGAAGAGGCAGGAAAAGCTTCATTGATGACTAATTCTCCAGTTTGATGGTGAATCTTCAGTGTCTAAGTAGGTAGCACTTCCTAACATGAGACTCATTTTTATACTTTGCCCTAATCAAGTCAGAGAACTAACCTTCTCATTGTATTTTTTGACACATTAAAGACATGCTTTGTGATACCTTCCTTTATTAATGGATGCAATGAATTTATAACATTCAAATTATTGAATTTATTTATCATTATTGGGTGTTTTGTTTTGTTTTTGAGACAGGGTTTCTCTGTGTAGCCCTGGCTGACCTTGAACTCAGAGATCTGCCTGCCTCTGCCTCCCAAGTGCTGGAATTAAAGGCGTTGGCCACCATTGTCTGGCTTGCTTGCTTAAAGTAAGTGGAGAACTACATTATATAGTACTGGGTTATTTTAGACTTTGAAATTTGTTTTCCTAATCTTTTCTAGTTTTTTAGCTTGCCTACAGGTAATTTGACAACAACGGTTTTTATTCTTTAGTTTTTTAGTGACCTGCTTTTATAGAGCCCTCTCAAAGCATTTAACTTCATTTACATCATTTGAAGTTGTTTTGTTGTTGTTGAGGGTCTTTTTGTACTCATATTTCATCACATAAAGTAATGACAAAAGCATGTTTTAGAAAAGCAAGTGACTCTACACCCATAATTCAGATGTTCTGCATTCATTTTTAAGCGCTAGTCATGGCCCAGTCTATCTCAACTCCGTTGACTGGTACAAAGACCTGGAATTTGGGAATGGCTGTATTAAAAGCAGCCTCCCAGCTCTGGGTACACACTGCCATCCGGGCTGTTGAAGAGAAATCAAAGATATCTGTTCACCCAGATGGCTGGCTAAGCAGCACTCGGAGAAGGGAACTTCCATTGTATTAAGATTTTGTTGGGTTGAATTTCTGGGCCCACCATAGGGTTTGGAAATCTCGTGGCACTTAGGCTTTGCCTGTTATAGCTTTATGTGTTAAAGGTGCCTGGCCTGGATCTAAAGCTGTCAAGCTTACACTCGGTGTTAATGGTCCACAAAGTTCATGTTACATAGTTAATCAGCCATCGCTGAGGCAATTTAAAGCCATTTGAGCATATCCTTTCCTGTGAATAAAACAGGAGATAGATTGAAAGAGTGTCTAAGCTAATCTAAAAAAACATTTTTTTTCCTACCTCAGGACAATGTTAGAAGACTCTAAGAACTTCCCCCTTAAGTCACAGCTCTGTATTTTCTCCATCATACAGAACTTGAAAGTTATTTGACTAGAGCCAGAAAAGGATAGAGCAAGAAAGAATACTTAGGCTGAAACTAAGACCTTCTTTCTCCTCACTAGGGATTCCAGACATGAAAGAAATTGGGGGTTCCTGCCAGACAGCACAGTAAAGCTAGGTGGATGTTTTCCTAGGTTGGTAGTTTGTTTTATCCTGGTCTGTAAGCTCAGTTCTTAGAAGCGTAACCCTTTTCATGAATCCTATTGTGTGGGGATGGTGGGACCCATGAGAGGGTGGATTTTCTACTGTAACATATCTGAGGCCTGGGGTTGGAGGGACAGTTTAGCAGTTCAGAGTGCTTGCTGTCTGGCAGAGGGCTGGAGTTCGGTTCTTGGCATTCATGCCAGGCAGCTGACAACTGCTGTAACTCCAGCACTAAGGGGGTTCAGTACCCTTTTGTGGATTCCATGGACACCTGCACATATACTACACACATGGATACCTGCACATATACTGCACCTGTACTACACACACACACACACACACACACACACACACACACACACACACACACA